>VSMD01007992.1:0-299794 GCA_008750895.1 Mirza zaza | reverse complement strand
GTGGCAATGCTCACCAGAGATTCGGTGTGTGTGGGGGGACCCAACCTTAAGGATGGGATGAGCAATATGGAGGGGGAGGGCATACCTCTAACCCTTCTTAGGGAGAGGCAAAGATATACAATGTAACCAAAATGCTAATAAAAAAAAAATCAAAAAACTTTTTAACAGGTGGTGGGCAGGCAGGTGTGGGGAGGAGGAAAGGGGTGTATGCTTCCATAACGTGTATGATGCACACCACCAGGGGATTGGTCATATCGGGGGGAGGGAGGGGGCAGGGGCAATATTTGTAACCCTAACAATATTTGTACTTCCATAATTTGATGAAATAAAAGGAAAAAAAAAAGTCACATCCTTACTTCTGCTGTGTTCTCTTGGCCACACAGACCAAACTTGATACAAGGGTGAAGGGCAAGGGTCCACATGAGGCCACAAAGACCAGGCGGCAAGGATGACTCTGCTAGTAACTGACAGCTGCAACGTGAACCCCAGCGGTGTGGTTCCAGAGTCCAGGCCACTGTGCCCGGCTGCTTCTCTGTTATAATGACTAAGCAAGCTCTCTGATATCCCTTTAAGAATGTGTAACTCAAAAAGACCAGCCTTTGCAGGTCAGAACGTAGCATGTGCTCCTCTGCTTGGTGTTAGCACGTTCACACTCCTGCAGCTGCTGCTAAGTGCTGCGGCTTGCCCAGACACAGAGCTTTTCAGAACATAGGGTTGGAGCTGTTCATTACCTAATTAGGCTGCTCTTAACTAATCTGGGAGATGAGCATCAATTTACTTCTGTTTGTGCTCTCAACAATCCCGCTACCACTAAACTACAAATCAGGCGCTTCTCTTTATGTCATTGTCCACCTGCCTCACTGGGAGACTCATAACTCCTAGCATGTCTAGCTTCTAAAACTCTGCTCCTTAGAAATTCCCTCCACCTGTTTTTCTTAGGTGTATCTTTAACCGCTATTATTATGCCAATAGAAATTTGGGTCTAAAGCGCCAATTTTTTTCAAAATGAAAAACACAACATTTTTGCCCAAAAACCTGTTGTATCTTAGGATCCCTTAGGACCTTAAGAACATTCTTGAAATATTTTGCCTGTGTAGGGGAACAAAAAAAGAATCTTTTCCTACTACCTTCTAGGTTCTTGGCTGGGGATTTATAACAGAAGACAGATTAATAAGAGAAAAGCATATACATTTATTTAATAACAGCTTAAGTATCCCTCTTATGAAGTGCTTGGGACTGGAAGCATTTCAAGTTTTGGGCTTTTTTTTTTTTGCAATATTTGCATTGTACTTACCATGTGAGCATACTTAAATCCAAAATATGAAATGCTCCAGTGAGCATTTCCTTTCCAGTTGGCACATAAATGTTTCAGATTTTGGGGCATTTCAGATTTCAGATTTTCAGAGCAGGGATACTCAACCTGTAAAAACTTTATATGACATGGGAGCCTTCATAAGGAAATCAAAACCCCAAGCAACAGTTAAACCTGACTGTTTTTATACTAGGTTTGACAAAAAGTGGGAAGTTATGGGAAAATGTGCTAGGACAAAAGGGTAAGAGCTAAGAGTTGTAAACTTGGGGACACTTAGCAAGGCCTGTTTGTTCAGATTCCTCTCAGCGTCCTTCTGTCTTCGGACATAAAGATGCTCCTTCCCTCCAGAGAGGGCACCTCTCACATGACAGCTTTATGACCTGCTCAGAGGAAGGTCCCACACATGCTTTCTCAAATCCCTTCAGCTTCAAATATTCAGTATGCCAACATGCCATATCTGGGGGAAGCATACTCTGAACCCCATCACCTGTCTTCCTAATTCTTCCCCTTTCAAATGTGCCATTCATTCATTGATATTTTAGTTAGCTCAATATTTATCATGCATTGCTGAATGACTACCACATGCTAGGCACACAAGGCATATAAGCTACAACTATATAGTGGCCAGGCACAGTGGCTTGCACCTATAATCCTAGCACTTTGGGAGGCCAAAGAGGGAAGATCTCTTGAGCCTAGGAGTTTGAGGCTGTACTGATCTGTGATCCCACTACTGCACTCCAGCCTAGGTGACAAAATGAGAGCCTGTCTTAAAAAAAATACTATATAATGTACCATTTTGCCATAAAGCACAGACTACGGTAGTAAACACAGGGGGATCAGCCTTACAGCGCAGTTTAGTAGATGGGGATCCAGGAAAATCCTGATGGTGAGGCACCTAATCAAAGCCCTCTAATGTTCATTGTGTGTATGTGTCTAATTCTGATCACCTCCACGAAGTATCTAGGAAATGTAATTACTGGTGTGGATTTTGTGAAGATCCTCCATCTCCCTCATTATAAGCAATCTGAAGGCTCTAACTGTGCATAATGTCACCAGCTCACAACAGGATGTCACACCCAAGTAGTGGGTGTTCATTGAGCATCTGCTGATAGTGATGACACGAAGGATAGAGACCAAACAGGAACCAAATAGGAAACCTATTTTTTTTTTAATTTTTTTTAGAAACATGGTCTGGCTATGTTGCCTTGGCCAGTCTGGAAATCCTGGGCTCAAGGGATACTCCTGCCCCAGCCTCCCAAATAGCTGGGACTACAGGCGTGTGTCACAACACCCAGCAGGAAATATTCTTATTTGTTGTAAGGCTAGGGACCTGAAATCATGGATCCTGGTTTCTAATTTCACCTTTGTCCTATTTTAACATAAGACCTTAAGTCCAATAGCACAGTTTCACTCTACACCACTTTTCCATGTGGCTAGCGAAAGCAAAGGATAGACCTGGCCTGTCTTCTTTAGAGAAAAGAAGAATTTTAACAGGAGTCTTATCCATTAAGTAATGTAATGGTTTTATATAGATTCAGAGGTTATTGCTCTGAGGAAGGATTTCTATGAACTAAGAAAAAAGCTTATCAGTTTTTTCAAGTTACTTTTACTCAGCTCAAGGAAAGCTTTACTGGGACTCGGACATGGTAGGACAGATGGGATTAAGAAGTCACACGCAGCATTAGCAATGTTTAAAGGACCATTAGAAAAGGCGAAGGAGAGTGGGAATGAGACAGTCTTCCTCCCATAAAGATAATCATCAA
This sequence comes from Mirza zaza, assembly GCA_008750895.1. Lineage (NCBI taxonomy): Eukaryota > Metazoa > Chordata > Mammalia > Primates > Cheirogaleidae > Mirza > Mirza zaza. Next base: position 296,719 of record VSMD01007992.1, on the reverse strand, counting down.
AGATGGGATCAACCCAGCATTGCTTCATTTGGCCTTAAGAACATCCTTGAACTATTTTGCCTGCCTTCCGAAATTCTTCCCCCTTTCGTATCTACCTTTCATTCATTTATTCATTAGCTTACTCAGCCATTCATCGGTTCATTCAGTAATATTTGCTGAATGACTACCAAGTGCTAGGCATGCAAAGAGTTCAAGCAGAATGAGATATAACCCCTGCCTTCAGGCCCTCAGCTGGCAACTACACAGTGGAGGAGACACCGATGTCAACCTGGAGTAACCAGCCAGGGAGAAAGGGGAGGTGGAAGGATACAGGGAGGAGGCACAGCCAAGGAATAGTCACTCAGCTGAATAGATATCAGCCAGAGTGATGCAAGGATGGTGTGACCGCAGGCAGAAGATCATGTTCAAAATGACAGAGGCATAAACAGCACGAAATTCAAGGGATTGCAAATAGTCCAGTCCGTCTGGAGGGCTGGCTGCATGAGGTCAGGTCAGGAGGGATTTTGCACTCTGCTGTAGAAAACAGTGAACCATTGAAAGGCTTTAAGCAAAGAAATACATAATCATGTCGCATCTTATAATGCATGCTTATCATCTTCTACAAGATCTTTTTCAAAATTCAACAGAAGCCTTTTCAGATTAACACTACAGCACTGAACAGATTTTCACCTTGTAGATTCTCAAGACTTTGTTCAGTTTACTTTATATTGGGTAATATACTCCACTTTTCCTCATTGAATGCCCTTCCCCACATTCCCCTTGGCAAACTCCTACCCACCTTCAACATCTAGCTTCAATAAGCATCACCTCCCTCTGATTTTCCCCCCACCTAACCCTGTCACCTTCTCCTTCCTCTATGCTCCCAGGATATATTCAATAGAGCATGACTGCAGTGATGTCTTCCAATTGCTTCTTCAAAGTTGCTCTCTTCTATTTGACTATGGATCCCAGGAAGGTAGAGATTTGCATTCTAATTTGCATATACATGTGTATTTACATATAACACAGGAAAAAGTCCCATTTACTCAGCAGTATTCTTTTTTCTATTTGTAGGAGTTTAAGCAGTACTTTTTAAATTTTATTTGTATGAGTTTAGGGGATACAAGTGCCGTTTTGTTCCTAAGGCTTTTAGTATAACCATCACCCAACTAGGGTATACTGTAAATATTAAGTAATTTCTCATCCTCCAACACCCTTCCTAGTCACCAAAGACTATTATTCCACACTCTATGTCGATGTATACACCTTATTTAGCTCCCACTTACAAGTGAGAACATGAGGTATTTGCCTTTCTGATTGTGAGTTGTTTCACTTAAGATAAGAGTCTCCAGTTCCATCGATGTTCTCAGCAGTACTTTACTGAACACCTGCTCTGTGCCAAACATAGTGCTGGACTCTGGCATTCAATACAGCACCACCAAATGAAGGACATTTTCCTTGTGCAGTATATATAAGTGTGCATCTGATGTACATGCATATGGGAATTCAATTTTAAGTTCCCTTAAAGCAGAAGTTGACATCTGTTTCAGTACCCTGAACATGAGGGATTAAAAGAAACTGATTTTTAAAAACCTATTATTAATAACTAATTTATTTGCCATCATATCACATGACAAAGTAGAAAGAGTTATAAGGGTTTCAAACACCAAGAACTCAATATGTAAAAATCTAAGTTGAACTGGTAGCGTAGGAATCAATGTCTGGAAATCCACAGTTTTTTTTTATTACATAAGCAAACACTGGGACAGTGCTTCTTGTCCAACTACTTCTGTAAAATCTTCTGCAGATTGAGTGGAATGTAACTTTTTGGTGACTTTACATTCATTCAACACATATTTATTAGTGCCTGTTATTAGTCAGCTCCTTTGTTGGCTCTGAGAAAAAAAAATAGTTGCTTTTTTTTTTTTTGTAGTTTTAATGTTTCAGGTACTGAACATATGTTAGCTCAATAATCCTCAAATTAACCCTGTGAAGTAAGTAGTCCTTCATTGGGGTAATTTTTTTTTTTAGGGACAGGGTCTTGCTCTATTGACCAGGCTGGAGTGCAATGGTACAATTATAGCTCAATGCAGCCTTGAACTTCTGAGCTCAAGCAATCTTCCTGCCTCAGCCTCCCCAGTAGCCAGGACTACAGGCATGTGCCACTACACATAGCTAATTTTGTTTTTTATTTTTTGTAGGGACAGGGTCTCACTATGTTGCCCAAGCTGGTCTCTAACTCCTGGCCTCAAGCAATCCTCCTTCCCTGGCCTCAGAAAGTGCTGAGATTACAGGTATGAGTCACTGCACCTGGCCTTATCTTGGTAAATTATTTAATCTCTCTGGGCCTCAGTTTCCTCACCATAAAATTGCAATAATAATAGATTATATATCATAAGGTCATTGAGGAATCAGATGCATTCACACATTTAGAGCACTTAGAACAGTGCCTGACATATACTTTCAAATATTAGCTAAGTACCACTACTACCACCACCCTCAGTCTTCATCGTCATCATCATCATCATCATCTCATTTTGAACATGAGAAAACTGAGGCTCAGTGAGGTCAGAAGAAGTAGTTACCCTACCTTCTCTTTCAGACAGGCAAATTGAGCACATACTATGACCTCTTCCTCCTTCCAGCAAATTCCTAGAAATCATTTTTCATATACATACCATAATCACACTGGAAAGCAAAAAAGGGAAACCAACCCATGGTAGACCAGAGATTGTAATGAATCCCCTCTGGACAGAAAGTAGATGCAATCAAATTTTTTGAAAGAAACCACAGCCCCCAGTCCCCAAAAGAGGATGTGACTGTTCTAAAGGTGAGCATGACACCAGAAGTGCTCCTGCCTGCAGATGGCAGGCACTGGGGTCTGACCAGCAGGGGAACAGTGCAGGAGCAGAAAGACCAAGCAAGCATTTTACCTCCCTCCTCCTTAACCTCTTTATCCCTCCTTATTTCCTTGGACCAGGCAGCAAGGAAGGAAAATCTTCCCATAAGCAGAGGCAAGGGGCAGGAAAATTGGGTAAGAAGGATGGGGCAGTGCACTTTGTGCCTTCCTGTGCCTGCCCCCAGGTGACCAGTCACACTCCACATGTCCACATTCCTGCTAGACTTTTCGCTTCATGGCCTTTCTCCCTGCAAGCAGTTTGCACAAACACATTCGGCAGACAGAAGATGACATTACAATCGCCAAACGCCTGAGGAACTTCAATACTGCAAACGGAGAAAACAAATAATTGAAGAACCTGTACTCTGTGAGAACGAAGACATATAATTATTAGCTTAAAGAAAAGTGTGAGAATACTGCAAGCATTTAAAAAATTACCTAGAGATAGTGCAAATGAAAATTTCAATACCTGAACATTTAAGAAACAATTAACAAGTTGAATGGCAGAAAAGGCAGCTCAATCAGAGACCTGCAAAGTGGATGGAACTGAGCGATGTTCCCAGAAATCAGCACAGAGCAAGAAAAAGATGAAAAGTATAAAGAGAAGATTAAAAACAGGATACACAGAGAATTTCCAACATCATGTAAAATGAATGCTAGAAATAAAGAATAGATAAAATGGAGAGAAGGCAATTTATAAAAGGGGGGGAGGGGAAAAATTTGAAGTGAGAGAGAAATAATTCAAAAGTACTTCCCAGCATTGAATAAAAATACAGATCTTTGGATTGAAAAGCCCCCTACCAAATGCCATAGAAAATAAACGTAAATAAAAACCATCACATAAGACACATACTAGTGAAATTTTAGAGCACCAAAAATAAGGGGAAAATGCCAGTTTCTAGAGAAAGAAGAAACAAAAGTTTTCTGTAAAGAAATATCATGTTGATATTAGAAATGCCATCCGCCACAAAGGACAAAAGACACTAATAGAGTGGGTTAAAAATTTAAAGATAATCATCTATATGTGTGGGTGGGTGCATATGTATTGAATAGTACATATGTGTTGAATTAAAAAAATTTCAGAATTACAGTACATGTTTTTTCTCTTTGTTGCCTATTATCGTTCAGATTTTATAAATGTTATTTAAGCCTTTGAGGACCTACTTGTAAATCAACCTAAGTGCCTAAAATGATATTCAACTTTTTAATAAAGACCTCTAAATTTCGGTTGCATTTTGTTCAAAACCGGCTGGAAATCTCCTTACCTAGTAGTTATCCTTAAATTTTTAACAGGTATTTATTCTGACAGTGCATAACTTTTAATATCCATGAATAATTTTCTTTTTAACAGAATGAAATAGTCATCATTGACCCCTTTAATGTTTTCGCCTTGATCTTTTTTGGAAAAAAAAATATTATATTCACTTTCTTTCGGTTGGCATTTGGCTAGCATATCTTTTACCACCTTCTCTATTTTCAATTTTCCAATATCATTTTATTTAGCTTAGTTATTTAAACATAGGATGAAAAACTTAAATAAAATCGCAGGTCTCTGTCTTTTCAAAAATAGGTTCAATCTATTTACCTTTGTTCTATTCCCACTAAGTTAGGACTTAATTCTACTTTAATATGTACTGTTTGCCTTACTTTACAATCATTTCTTTTATCACCTTTTTTTGCTTTTTGACAGACTTTCTGAATTTTTTGTTACTTTTTTTCTTTACTAGTTCTATTTACCTACAGCTTCTATCTCAACCTGCAGAATATACCACACCTTCTTTGGCTGTGATTATGAATTATGTGTTCATCACAACTCATTCCATAGGTTTCCACTCCATAGATTTCTTAACTTAGGAAAAATTTTGTTTAGACAATAACATCATGTTCCATCAAACTGTATGCATATTATCAGTCCAAAAATAAATAAGTTTACTGTTAATGTTAAAGTTCTTAACTGCATTTTCAATAGCCTTCATAATAATTTTAATGTTTAATCTTCTACTGAATAAACTTCTAAAACCTTTGAGTTTATGAATTAGATAAAAATATTGAGTAGTTATTGAAATCAATTTAACAGTTGTTCTCTACTTCCTTTATAAAGGGTAGTTGCCATAAGACTATAAAGAACATGTGTCTTACTGGTGAAGCTTTAAACAAGCAACGACATAAGACAGCCTTATTCAACATCTTCCTCAAAGTTCTGGCTAGTGCAATAAGATAAGATAAACAAATATATAGTAGGTGAATTAGACAGAAAGAAATACAAGAACAAAGAAATACAAGCTGATACAATATTCTACTTAGATAATCTAAGAAAATTTACCAAAAAATGATTTTAATTAATGAAAGGGGTTTACATGATTGCTTTATTTGCATCAATAAATAAAAACAATAACATGTCTATACATTAGCAGCATTCTATTGGAAATGCAAAAAATTCGTTCATTCACAAGAGCAATAAAATTATAAGATACACTGGAAAAACCCTAATAAACAATGTGCAAGTCCTAAATGGAAAAATTTCCAAAGCTGTAATAGGACCTAAAATATATCCCAAATAAATGGAGAGAGATTGGTAAGACTCAACATTGTGAAAATATTGATTCTCCCCAAATTAACCAGAAAATCCATTGCACTTCAAAGCAAAATCTGAAGATTTTGACAAGTTAATTCTAAATTCATACAAAACCACAAAGTCTGAGATTGGCCAATTTTAAAGACAAATAGGGGAAGGGAAGATAAGGCCAGTTATCAAAAAGCATTATAAAAATATAGTCATCAATAATAGCCAATAGAACAGAATAGAAAGCCTAAAAACAGACCATTCATATACAGGAACTTGGTATACAAACAGAAGTGGACAAAAGATGTACTATCCCTAAATGGATTTGGGAAGCTATAGAAAAACATACAGGTATAAACATACCTCACACAGTACACGCAAATAAATTTGACATGGATTAAAGACCTAACTATGACAAGCATAATTTTAAAATTATACTAGAAAATACAAAAAGATATTGCTATAAACTTCCTGGGAAAAAAAAAACCAATGATAAATTACCAAACTGCCATATCTTCATCAGAATCTTGGGTTTTACTCGTATACTGTCTCTGTCCCAACTTCTATAATAAAATATGGAATCTGACTGCCTAAGAGACAGTGAACTTAGGACTTAGTGTAACAAACTTATTGTTCCTTAGCCAGCTTCCAAGTAACAGGACATATTCAGGAGTCTCAATTTTCCCTACAAAATGAATAATAGGGAATGTCACTCTTCTACAAGCCAGGCATCAATCCATCATCTCATGCACACAAGTCTGTACGGACAGTCTTCAAAGACAAGAAAGACATGTGAAGTGCATGGTAACCAGGTGTTCTCCATCTCCAGGGAAGGAGATACACAAGGAGACCATTATTGTCATCGCAGGAGTATCTAGGCAAAGACTCAAAGAAAAAAATGTGTCCTGCCTGGGAAGGTTTGAAATATTGTAATGCAAAGGCAGGAAGGCAAGAAGATATCTCCTTTCCTCAAAGGCTTTGACAATCAAATCAGCCATCCATCTTAGGGAGAGTAAAATAGTTGGCTCAAAGGGGAAAACTCTAATTCATTGATTTATTTGACCAAAACAGAACCGCTGTTCTAGAAGTACTGAGAAAACGTACACCCTGAGAAAACTTTGCTTTTCTGGAAGAAGCTCCCACCCTCTTCCTTTAAGAAATAATGAGGGAAAGACCGTGTGCGACCGGCTCTGCTCCTGGAAAATGGTCTGCACAGCCCCTCTGCAGAGCCAGGGAGATGCCTTTGACCTTCGTATGAAGTGCTGCTGTCACGCGGACGCACATCCTGTTGCCCCGGCATATGGGCCATGAATCATTCACAAAGCTGCTGAATCAATTATTCATCCAAACCAAAGACCAAACACTTTGCTAATTGTCCAGGAAAGGGGGGAGGGGGAGTGCGGTGAGGGAAAGAGAGATTGATTGAAGAAAAAGGAATCTGTGCCATGCAAAAAATTGGCTATATTAATACTTCATTTATTTTAAACCAAACAACAACAACACAAAGAAAAAGAAAACTGCCTCCACGAAGTTAGTTGGGAAAGTAACGTGGGCTGCCTCTGCACCAGGAGGGGGGAAAACCACTGGCTTCCCCGGAGTCCTGATCAAAGGACCCCAGTCCATGTCACTCTACCTGCAGCCTCAGCACCCACACGTGCCCACTGCTACTGGACCTCAGGTTGGTTCTGGCCTAGATTCTCAGTCCTGCATGGGTGAGCCCAGAGGACAAGGCATGAACGGGGTTCAGAGTCCCCACTGCTTTCGCTCCAATCAGCTCCAGGGGCAGGTATGCACAGACCCTTGCTTTTCACCCTCTCTCATCTTGTATTTATCGGGCATCTAAGATGGGTCTGAGAACACCCAAGTCACTTAGAGAACAGGAAAAGGAGAACATGACACCCCCAACCAGAGTCAAGGAAGAAATGAAAGAACAGGAATAACACAGAGGGGACACAGTGCCTGCTTACGGAGGGGAATGCAGCTCGCGGCTAAGCAGGTACAAAGCGGATTGAATGTTCCCTGAGAGTCTGGGCTGGAGCTTGTTCCCACAAGACAGGACATCCTGGCACAGATTGGTAAAAGGCAGGAAGTATGTAAACAAGGCAGGGCAAAGAGAGGAGGAAGAGGATTTGAGACGAGACAGGCCTGGCTGGGGTGAAGGAGCCCGGGTGACAGTGGTGAGACCACAGGGTGGTGGGCACCAGGGTGGGGAAGAGAAGCAGGCAGATGGTGGTCTGGGAGGCCGTGCTCCAGAGCTAAAGAGCTTCTCCTGCCACATTGACAAGGAAAAAAAACGTTTGTCGCAAGGTCCTGATCAGCAGAGAGAAATGTAGAAAGAAATTATTCACTGGAGCACACGACAAGATACCAAGATACCAGAGCGGGCACAAACTTGAGAACAGAAAAAGTCAAGGTATGATGCTCTTGCAGGGAATGGACCTGCTCACTGATGGCGATCCGGACAAGGGGACAGATTGCAGAAATGAGTACAGTGAAAAATAGGGTCTCAGTGACTTGATTCTACTTAATGAAGACAACAAGTGCAACAGAAAAGTCTAGATGACAGGAAACACAATAAAATTCAAATAAATTCTCAAGTGTGTAGGTTCTTTAGCAATCACTTAATAGAATGGTCCTTACATGTGGGCCACAGGCTGATCCAGTAAAAGATATGGACCCTTTCTCTGGAGGATGATGCTCATATATGCAAACTTTTCATACCATGTCAAGCAGTGCACCACTCCCTAAAGTCCGTATGTCCACACGTGCCAGGCTAAACTGCAGCCAGGGCCAAAGGCGTCATTTACTGTTCAAAGAGAAAACATCAAGGAGGCAGAAAAAAATTAAGTAAAAATGGTAGTACGAGAAGTTGCCCTTTCTGGAATGTCTCTTTGTGCTTACTCAAAAACAAACAATCAACATCTCACCCTTTTTCTAATCCCTTGATTTGTTGTTTGTTTTTAATATGCAAGCAAATCAGGAGAAAGAAACTCTTTTCAAAAATCATCAAATAGGCTGTCCTTCCTCCCTCCCTTCTTTCACATCAATACAGAGACGGTCATCTCAGCGTGCCCTGTTGGGAAAGGGGTGTGCCCCCAAATAGCAGCCCAGAATCATGAGTCCCTGTCCCTCCTATGACACATCCATTTTCGAATGTCCATCCAGCCTCAGGCTTTGCCAGCCAGCCTGATGAGCTGGTGGAGTTTATCCCCAGTAAATTCTTACGGTTGGATCATCCCCCGCAGAGAGAAAGCCACACTGGCCGGGGTCAGAGGTCAGGGATGCTAATGAATTGGAGAGAAGAAAAGGACACATCCCTCAGAGCAGTTCACAGCAAGACAGGGGAATCCAACTCTGGAGCAGTTTATAGAAACAAGCTATGGTTTTTCCCAGGAAGGCAAAGGCTTTTGAATCTTTCTAACAAAATCACTGGTAAAGCAAGCAAACTGCTAAGGGAACACCACTGCCACACTGTTTGCATTCTAGAGCTCTCCCTGGGATAATATATGGTATGGAGGATGTAGATGAAATATAGATGCAGATGTACTTTGATGCAACCTCCAGCAGGAATAGATTCGACCCACGGGCAGACACACATAGGGACAGATCATAAACCACAGCCTGTGCTTCCTTTCTTCAAGAGCTGCACAATTTCTTATTATTCTTATTTCTTATTCTTTCTCTTCTCTCCCATATTACCTCTCCAGCCCAGAAGCTCCCGGGAACACCATCAAATTTTAATAGGCACCCTTGCCTGCTGCACCCATGGCCTGAATATAGATAACTACATAAGGTGCGCCGTGACGCCTTCTACTGACAAGTGGAATGGATGGGAAGAAAGTAGACAGGGAGAAGCACCAGCAGCAATGGAAGTACCAGATACTTTCTCATATGCCATTCCGCTTAATCTCTTCAATAGTTCGGTATGCTGGACTATTGCGATGTCTGGTATTGCTGGTATTGCTATGTCTTTTTAAATTAAGGCTCAGGAAGGTTAAGCAACAGATGCTACAGTCACACCACCAATAAGGATCAGTCTTGGTCTGGGTGGGCTTTGCATTACAACACACCATTTCTCCCTGGAACTGCCTGAGTTTGACTGTCAAACCGTCAGCTACACGTAAGTATTAAAAATCTATAAATACAGCATCAAATTTAGTGCTGTATGTGCAGGCATGCTCACAAACCTGGGAAGGAGTGGGAAGATGGAATAGAATGAAAAAGATAAAAAAGTGGAGCCTCCACCACAAGAATTTAATAATATGGCAGATCATTACAAGATACTGTTTTATAAAATTATGCTCAATACAGAAAAAAATAAGGAAAAGAAAAATGAAGAAACGGTAATAAGGTCTAATGAATAGGAAACATAAAATAAATGAAGGGAATAGAAGCAAATAAACCACCTATTACAATAAATGTTAATGTGTTATGTTCTCTCAAAACAGAAAGACTCAGGTAAGTTATCAGACAGCAATACAAACAACATAGAACTATCATGGGATTGTGATTATCTGAGTAGGAAGGCATGGGAAGTAAGCAAGGAAATAAAATGGATCAATTTCTTGGAGCAGGTACATTTAAAACCTGACTTAGAATGAGAATTCACAAAAGGGTAAGGAGAGAAAAAGGTCACGTACATTAGCCTTGCATTATTATTGTCCATAGTCAACTGATACTGTACCTTATAGGTATAGACCTACATTATTATCATCGAGTTGATACAGTTTTTCAACTATACTTTGAAACCTGTATCTTGGATAAACAGAGAGCTGTGAATACAGATCAAATATGAAGTGATTTCTAGACCCTAAAGCCCGCTGTATAGACTGAATATTTGTATACCCCCCAAATCCGTACACTGCAACCTAATCCCCAGTGTGACAATATTTGGACAAGGGACATTTGGGAGGTGATTAGATTATGAGGATTCTGTTTATGTGGGGTTAGTGCCCTTATAAAAGAGACCTCAGAGAGCTCCCTCAGCCCTTCTGCCATGTGAAGACACTGTCTATGAACCAGGGAAAGGGTCCTCATTGGACACTGAATCTGCCTTAATCATGGACTTCTCAGCCTGCAGAACCTTGAGAAAAAATGTCTGGTGTTTATAAGCCACCTAGTCTATGAAGTGTTTGTTACAGCAGCCCAAATGGACTGAGACACTCACTCAAGATTTAGTACATTCTAGAAGTTAGTATCATCCAGCACTAGTAAACAATAGACTGCAAATGCAAGGATATCAACTTCACCCCAACTATACCAAGGATTTCTGTGGGGCTTAGAGTGACTCAGAGAATACATTTGCTCATTCTGCACCTCCCTGTCCTCATCAATAAACTAGGAAACAATACTAGATGCTATTCGTTGAAAATTTATCGTGTACAAAACACTGTTCAAAGTGCTTTCCAAACATCCTATCAGTTGATTCTTGTAAAATGCTCACAAATATCCTGAATCCTTAAATTCCCAATGAGGTAACTGAGGCTCAGGGGCTAAATAACTTGCTCAGTGTTATAGAGCCAGAATCAGACTTCAAATACAGAACTTTGTAATTCTACATTCTTTGCTCCTTCCATCCTGCCAGGGCAGCATGTGCTGTAACTCTAAGCTATTTTAAAGGGCTAAATGAACAATATGTCTAAAATGATTTCAAGACCAAAATGATACAGAAAACTCAGTAATCTGCTGTCCTTTTAATCCCCTTCAATAGAGACATTTTATCAGTCTTCTGATTAAATTAAAACCAAGTAGTGAGCTTTATATTCCTCTGGATGGATTTTGACATACCAACAGATAACATACTTTCACCTTTGTTAGTTAAGATGCATCAAGAATAAAAAAAAAACCCAGAGCAGGCAGCCACTGGGATGTAAGAGTTAGGGAGGCAGGACTGCATCATGGTTAAAAACACGGGCACTGGAATCAGACGACCTCATGTCAATCCTGACTCCACCAACTGCTAGCAGAGTGATGTGGCGAAAATTATTAAACCACACAAGTTCTGGTTTCCTCATCTAGTGGTAATAATAATAGTGTCTACTTCATAAGGTTGTTGCAAGAATTAAATGTAAAAACACTTTAAAATATTTACTGCAGTGGTTAGCACTGACCATTTAAGTCAGCAGTTCTGAGTAACTGGGTAATCCCAGCTCTCATCCATTCTTCTCCTCCCTGCCTCCTGACCTGGCCTCACTACAAGGGCCAGGTACTGAATTAAAGAGTCTTTCTCTAGAGATGTACATAGAAAATATCAAGAAGGCTAAAACATTGGGGCAGCTGCTTTCTGAAACTCCTTTCTTTGGGTCATGAACTTGAAACCAAACTGGCCCCTTCCCTTGGAAAACGACAGCTCTCCTGGATCCAATTATAGAACCCCATATAGAAGGCTTGTCATAAGCTACAGCAAGGAGCAGCATAATGGACTTCCCCAAGGACCACTCCAGTACTATGGCCACAATAATAAATCCTTCTCCAAAGACCCATGACAAACATTTATTTACTGCTGACACTAATCTATTTATTACAGCTGTACACAGTTCAAAACTAAACTTCTGACTTCATCCTTCTTTGTGCAAACTAAAGATTAAAAAAAAAAGACATTTGTAAACTAACTGTAAAGCTGGTTTCCCCTCTGAAACTGGCTCCTGGTCTTGTCTTTTTTGGCCACAGAGTTTGATGTTTGACAGATGTTAACCAGCAATGATATCCAGACCAACGCGGACATTTTATAAATAGCCTCAGCTGGCTAAGTATCTCTGGGCTTTGCTTTCTCTCTTGAAGAGAAAAAGACAAGAAAACACAAAAATAAAATAAAGTGAAATAAACTATTTGTTTCTCATTCTTATCTTCAATGCTTGATGGAAAGAGGTGGAAAACAGGGTTCAAGGGCTACTTGCACCAGAATCCAGCGAGTCAACATGGCTGTGTTAAAGCAAAATGAAAACAGGTTCCCAGGGATCTTCCATCCCATTCTCATTCATTCTACTCCTGTTCTTCCCACTGCACACCAGCCCTTGTACACAGGAAGTGCTCAATAAAAGGTAGATACAGATGGACAAACAGAAAGCTGAATGGACAGACGGTAACACATTTATTGCCAGTCTTTTCCCCTGATCAAATGCTGTTGAGCTAAAATTAAAATGATCCATATACGTATACAATCTCTGCATCGACTTACAGCTCCTTGAGGGCAGGTATCTTACTATTTATCTTTTTAGCTCCAATACTTAGGAAAATGTTTTCTATATGCATGGCAAATATTTCTCAAATCAATGGACATTACTAATTAGAAGGAAACACTTATTATATATCTCCTATATATCTGAGAATTTACATACATTTTCTTATTTAACCCTCATATAGACAATAAAAAGATCACACTTGTCCTCCAAAACTGATGTTCTCCTTTCCATAGTGAAAGGTTGTTGCTGGGAAGATCTCCCCAGTCTTACCTGCAACTTGGATGAACCATGTGGCCACTCCTTGCCAATGGGATGTAAGTAGAAATTACGTGCATTACTTGCATACCAAGAAATTTAAAGAGTGTGCCTTCTTCATACTTTCTCTTTCCACTTTTGTTGAAGAGATACAAAGCAGGAGATCCTAGAGGATGGCAGAGCCACCAGAGAGAAGGAACCTGGCTCTCTAAATCACCCCATGGAGGAAAGCCAGGAATGCTGTGAAGAACACAGTGGCCTATTCAAGGAGCAAAAGAGAAACCTATTGTGATAACCCACTGAAATGCAGGGGGAGTTATCAGTTAGAGTCCTGTTCAATCTAGTTACATAAACCTTGCAAGGGAGCTACTTTAGATTTTAAAAAGAAGACTCAAATAAGTTAAATAACTTGCCCAAAGTGACACCTAAGTGGCAAACCTGAAGTTCAATCCCAAGTCTGCCCAATATGAAAGTCCTTGGTCTTTCCACTATGGTACACTATCAAGGTAATTCAGTGTAGGTAACAGGTGCACATCTATGACATGACTACTTACCCATACTGCCGAGTGCTGTCCAGACAACATATCAGACTAAGCTTTCTAATTCCTCCCTAAGGATTGATGGTAAGATCCACGCAGGCAGAGAATATAACAGTTTTGTTCATTACTAGTAATATTCAATATCCAGTATAGTGCCTGGCACTCAGTAGGCACTTAGAAAATAATTCATGATGGTTTGTTGGATGAGTGGATGGAAAAGAAGTATTATTGAGAGAAATTTGTTGACAGGGAACTAACCAACTCTCCCCACCTCCTACGACCTCCTGCAGTGAGGGCCAAAGATGGTAACACTCTGTAGACTTTGTATTATGCCTTCTTGCCCTATTTGGTTCCCCCTGCAAAGTCTCTCTAAGACTTTCTGTGAGTCAATAAATTTCCACTGAATTCTAGGGAACAGAGATATATCTTTACAGAGATCTAACCGATGTTAGATAGTACAGTGTGGATGTTTGGCCTCTCCAAATCTCATGTTGAAATTTGATCCCAGTGTTGGAGGTGGGGCTAATGGGAGGTGTCTGGGTCATGGAGAAGAATCTCTCCGGAATAGGTTAATGTCCTGGTGGGGAGGGAATGAATGAGTTTTCCTTCTATTAATTCTGAAAACACAGCCTGGCATCCCCTCCCCTGTCTCTCTTGTTCCCTCTCTCGCCATGTGACACCAAGGCTCCTCTTCACCTTCTGCCATGCAGGGAAGCTTCTTGAGGTTCTCACCAGAAGCAGATGCTGACACCATGCTTCTTGTACAGCCTGCAGAACCATGAGCCAAATAAACCTCTTTTCTTTATAAAGTGCCCAGCCTCAGGCATTCCTCTATAGCAGCACAAACAGACTAAGACACTCTCTGCTCTCAAGCAGTAATCAAATCAAGAGATATTCAAACTGCAAAAGCTTGAGAAAAAGATATATTTTCTTTGAGAATAGTAAGATACGGTGTCTATGTAGGGTTGAGGAAAGATGGGCAGGGAACCAATAAAAAAGAACTACTCAAGAAGCCATTTCTGACAACAGTGAAAGCCAATGAAACCCAGGCTGATGGTGGTATATCTAACTTTGGGCAGGGATCTGGCATCATTGGCCCAACTGACAACATCCTTCCCGTCTAGTCACTCCTAGAGACTGGACCACCCAACCTAGAACTGGGTCCCGTGCTGGCCACACTGTTCCCAGCTGCCTGGGCTCCATATATGAGTGTACTCCAATCAGACTGTTCATGAGTGTAAGCGCCCTGACACAAGACTGAATACCAGCTTGACTAGAACCAGGCTTTAGCTGCGGATAAGTGACCTTCCCACTAGACATAAGGGTATAGGGCACACGTTGGAGCTCTGGGCCTCAGCCCTGTCACAAATAGCAGTGGATTAGTGACACTGGATCAATAGATCTCATCCTTTCAAGAGTGAAGTTCCCTTTTTAATATCAAAGATTCAAGACCCGCTCCACCCCAGAGGAGTTACTTCAATCAATAGAGCCCCATAATGACATTGTTAAATAGATGTCATTATCCACCTCCATCCCTTTTTTTATGTAGATGGAGACACTGAAGCTTACAGATCCTGGGTCACTTGTCCACAACCACAGAGCGGTAAATTAGCAGAGCAGAGATATGAATTCAGGTTTGCTTGTCCAAGAAGCCCAAGCCGTTAGCTGCTATGCTATACTGACTAAATTTTAAAATGACACTATTCATTCAACAGAGCTGTAAAATGAATTGATATGTTATGAACCACAACAGCATCCACACACTTTAGAAAAAGTGTGTGGTATATATTCGTGGGGAACATCACCCAGGGGACAGCTGGTGCTGGGGGGAGTGTGGCCACAGATCTGCACACCCCCGATAATTCCAGGGGTTGCCCCACTCCCATATCCCACAGACTGAAAACCACTGGAATGACAAGGTGATTCTTATGGCCCACTCCTATTTTAACTTTCCATAAATCTGTGGTTCTAAAATTTGAACTCACAGGTGACTTCTTGGTGCTTAGCTTGGTACTTAGTCGATTTCAGACTAGTCACAGCTGGGGTGGGAGGGTGGGGGTATTGAAATCATGGACATTCCTTCTCCCTTATTTGCAGGACTAGCTGGTCAAACTTTGATCTGATCAGGTTCTTGGTAGGGAGAACCCTCCCCAAACTTGGATTTGTTTACTGGGGGAGAGACTAGATGTCAGGGTCACGCCAACGGGCAAAGCTGGAAGAAGGAGTCAGCTGGAATTGGTGTGATTCTCACACACACACAACCACAGCATGCACACGCCAGCCTCCATGGAACATATCCCCAGCTCGGCCAATCTTTTATTTCAAAACAAGGTGAAAAATGAAAACAGAGAAGGATTAGGAAGAGTAAGAAGAGGACAAAGGAGGAACAGGGAGGAAGAAGCTGGCACACTAAGGAGCTGGCTGCACCCATCTGAACAGGGGGTGTGGGATTTCAGCAGCCAGTGGAAAAGACTGGGGTGAGCGTTACTACCTCCCCATCTGTCACCAGCATCCACGTGTGAAGGATCCACCTGGGTGACCTGTCTCTAGAACAGAGAGTACAGCACCTACTCAGAAGAGGAACCAGGGGGCCTGTTTCCCCTTCCTAAGCAGGGAGTGGGTAGATGGTAATCACAGGGCACTGTGAGCTCCCCATGGGAAGAAGCCCCTAAACCACAGCATGTGTATTTATGGTGGTTTCAACCAGAGTTGAGTTAGGACCCAGATTCAGCATCATGATGTGTCACAGGCTTAGGGAGCAAGGAAAAGAGAGACATCCCATAAACAAGCATGTGGGCTGGCTTGATCTTTTGATTATTATTCTATCAGGAAAATAAAAATCATAATAATCATATAGCAGTGTTCTCAGCAAAACATTTTAAAAATAATTTCTCTGCTGAACATCAAAAATAAAAGCCCACACACTCATCAATTCTTACCCATTATTTGAATCAGTGGGAGACGCTCAGAGTGTGATCTCAGAGGGCAGGGCTATGTCTCTAGTCTGGGCAGGTTAACAAATCTTGAGCGTATAATGGGCTAGATTATATGGTCTATAGCCTGGGTTTTGGTCCAGCTCCAAAAGGTTAAACAAAATTATAGTTGAGTACCAGTGCTGGAAGAAGAAGGCAGCGGGGAGGAGAGGAATTTCTTGAGGACTTTAATTCTATGTCCCTAATTCTGAGCAGACATGGAGTCATTCAGAGAAGTTGTTCCAACTTCTTCTTAGCAGACATTGCACCTTTCCTGCAAATCTGTTCATTTTCCCTGTTTCAAACCATTCAATGGCCTCCCACGAACATCCCTGGAGATGCCACAAGGCCCTGAACGATGTGGCCCTGCCTCCTTTCCAACCCCCTCAGGTTACTACTAATATCACTGTAGGCCCCGCTGGCCTTCCTGCTATTTCCCAGCCCTGCACATCTGCCCTGCCCTCTGCCTAAGCTCTCCTCACCCCGGCCCCTTCTTCTCTTCTCACCCAGCTGCACGCAACTTGTCAGCATCCCAGTGAAAAGTTCTCCTTGCATGCTAATTCATGCCCTTTGCAGAACTTTATACACCACTAAATTTAAGTTTAATTTAGTATCTGTCCTCTCTGCTGGACACCACGCTCTAAGACATGGGAACTGTGTCTGTGTCCATCCTTAGCGGTCAGCACTGCGTTTGAACACAGGATGTGCTCAACTAGTACTGGCTGCCTTGATCCTTCCATCCCTCCTGTCTTCTCCTGACTTCTCCCATGTCTTCTTTCACTCCATAGTTCAAAGTTCTGGGCATATTAGGCATGCTTAGCCCTGAGGGGGCTTCATTCTCTTTGTCTCCTCTTCACCCAGAGTTTTGATTAAGACTCAATAGCAAAGATACCCCAAACCCAGTTTCTTTCCAGTTTCAGTGTGAGTTCTCCCCTGGGGCCAGTTCTGCAGTCCTGGACTAAGGAAGGAGTCCCCAAGGGCCAGCTGAGCACTGGAGGACCAGAGGACCGTGGGGAAGTAGGTGAGATGCCAGGGACCCCCATGGTGGCATGAGCCATTGCCAATGCATTGCAGATGTGGTGTGAAGGGTGAAGCGGCCACGCCTGTCACACCTGTCACTCTGCCTCCCAGTCTGTGTCCCAGTGTTGGAAGCCATAGAGAGAAGCCGTGGCCTTGAGCCCCCTTCCTAACCATTCTGTCACCAAGGCCGGGGCTCCTGACAGAAGAGTGGCAGCCGAGAAGGAGGGAAATGAAAGACAAGGGGGTGGAAGTCAGCGCTGAGCCGTCTTGTCAGAGCTCCTCGGGCGGGGACAGGAGCTCTGAGCAAGGGCTCTGACTTCCCAGAGGAAGAAGGGCCTTGTCTGCAGCCCCCCTTTGTAACATCCAGATATGGGGAACAGGAGCAGATCCCCTGGACCTGTGTGTGTTTTGTGAGACACAAGGAGGACAGTGGGGGTGGCCAGAAGACAAAGAAAGGGAAGACAAACACAGGAATCTAAAAAACATAGTATGTTTATTGTTAATAAAGTTTAAAATGAAGGTCTTTGTTTTAATCTAGGAATTTCTTTGTTGTTCTTAGTGACAGTAAACTGTAAAAAGATTTAACTAATGTCGATAAAATTAGATATGCTACTAAAAGGAAATAAGCTATATCCTATGTTCAAGTTGTAGTGGAACCTCTCTCTTGAAACAAAATAATAGCTAATGGAAAATTTCAAATTTGCCATAGTTTCAGAATCTGTAGCAGGTTTCAGTGAAATCTGCTTCTGTGGTTTCAAGTTTTATAGAGATAAATCACTATTCCTAAGGAGGTCTACAGAACTTTTTCATGTACTTTTTAAATACTTTGAATTTTTTTTTTTACTCATTTTTTTATTTTATTTTGATAGAGTGGTTTTCGGGTTATGTGGATAAATTGTAGAGTGGTGATGTCTAGGTTTTTTTTTTCAAATTTTTTTTTTATTTTGGCATATTATGGGGGTACAAAATACTTTGAATTTTTATGTACTGTTTTTTAAAGGCACTCAGGGGGCTTTATGTATATTTGAATATTTATCTTCATAATATCACTGCCCTGGGTGGGGAGGTATTATTGTTCACTGATTTGGTATTTTGCTTCATTGTTTTTCAAAACACTTTTGGAGCAGAGGCTGCAGTCGATATAGCATGGGCTTTAGGATTGTGGATAATAGAGTTGAAATGCCAATTCCTCTCCTGAGCAACTGTTTGGCCTTGAGCAAGTGGCTTAGCCTCTTTGAGTTTTGGGTTCCTCATCTGTAAAATGGAGATAATATCTGCTTTGCTTTATGTTTCTATATTTAAAATAATACATGTGAGTGTCACTATAGCATTAAATACATGAAGGCTTCTGCACTTAAAATAAGACGAGTGAGCTCGTGGTTAAACAGGAGCCACCAGCATCGCACCAGCACTGACATCCTATCTGCTTGTCGCAAGACCTGGGGAGGCAGTGGGGCAGGTGTTACCTTCATTTCATAAACTACGTTTCACAAAGGAAACTGAGGCTGAGGTGGTTTGCGTATCACCTACTGTCATGGAGAGAAAGTGTAACAGGGCCAGGACCAGACCCCAGAGCCCCTGAATCACTCAGTCCACTGGATTCAACTCTGCTTCCATATAAGTTGCACATATATATTCCAACCAGGCAATACAAAACCTTATTTCTCAACACCCCCCCCACCCCCCGCCCCCAAGCTTGATGGCCTAAATGCAACAAGAAGCAGCGGCTTCCTGCTGCCAGGGGCAGAGCAGCACAACCGCAAGAGATGCTGGGTCTGGAGTTACATGAAGCAGAACTCAAGCCCCAGCTCACCTCCCCCCACCTGTAAGACCCTGAACAAGCTGCTTAGCCACTTGCACCCCCATTTTCCCTTCTGTTAGAAAAAAAGTGTAAGTAAGGGAAAGTCAGGCAAAGTTAGCATTCTCCCAGATCTACAATGCAGTGACTGAGCTTTGGTAAACTTAGGTTGAATCTGTCTCCATATGTTCTCTTTGAAGCCAGCACGCCCTCCTTTTCCTCTCAACATCCGCACTGTCCCACCTCGCCCCTTCCCTTTGGTGACTGACCCCTCTGCACTCATCCTATCTGCTAGTTCCTGGCTGCCGCGACACGGACGTTAAACAGTGCCGTCGCATTTTAACATTTCACACAGATACATACTGGGGACTGCATTTATGACAGAAAAACAAGTGCACAAATCTCTACCCGAGTGAGGCATATTTCATCCACAGAACAGAAATGTAAACACCCCCTTTAATTCTCAATTCTGTCTTGCAAATCTATACAATGCACATCTATGCTATAGCCATCCCTGTCTTGCAAACATGCCCTGGAATTGTCACCCCTGCCTCCCTCTTCCACATACACTCACCACACGCATGGCAGTGCATGCATCTGGCTGCCTTAGCATGGGAGCTCCTGGCTTAGAAAGCACCTTGCCATAATCTCTTTCCCTACATCGTGCCCAGTGGACACAATGCCAGAAGAAGAAAAAAAATGTCCCAAACCAAACCACCTGGGGATTTCGAAGCTTCCTTCACTCTCTCTGTCTTCTCCTCCTTTTTGTTGGTACCAAAGCCAATCTAGGCCCCATTCAGTTGTCTCCACTTTGAGCTTCTGTCAAAGTGGGTGGGTGAGAAGAGGCTTTCAGAAAAGAAAAACCAACCCAACACCAATGTCTTATACCTATCACATAGCAAGCGTTCAATAAATATCTGTTCAGTGAATCAACAATGCATCTCAATATAGGGAAAAAAAACCCAAGTGCATATATTAGAAAAAACTACCTACACCCAAGGAGTAGCTGCAACTCGACTGCTCATCAGCTACTCACTGGCACTCTCGTTCCCAGCCTCCCTGAAGGAACCGGGTTAGTCACCAGCACAGAGCTAAGAGGACACCTTTAAGCTTCATGTTTTGCCTTTCGCCCACTTCTGTCCCGAATCAAAATTCTGTATTCTAACCTTCTCTTTTCCACCCATCTTGGGGAAATGCAATTGGAACAGAAACAATGTTGTTCTGATAAAAGGCGACGCTGGGAGTGGCAGCTGGGGCCACACATGAACGAAAAGCCAGGAGGAGTTGGAGGTCTGTCGGGGGAGAGTAACCAACTCTACCCAGAGGAAGAACTGAGAAGCAGCACGGCTGAAGGGCTGGCGGAGCTCCCAGGCGTCAGCACGAAGGCGCTGAGTGCGAGTCTCCTTCTACTGACTCTGCCCAGCTGAGCAGCCCTGACCCCCTCCCATCTCCCAGCTCAGCCTCAGTTTCCCCATCTCCTCATGAAAAGCTCTCATGCCTCCTCCCTCTTCCCACCCACCACCTCCCCTTCCTCCCACCTCCCCGCTTCGCCCACCTAGAGCAGAAAGGACGAGGAAAAGCCAGGGCTGGAAGCCCCTGCCAGGCTGACTGGCAGGGGGATGCTGTGTGAGTCCCCACTCTGCTGTGTGAATACCCAGTGCCACCTCACAGTGTGTGCGAATACCCAGTGCTACCTCACAGTGTGTGCTAATACCCAGTGCTACCTCACAGTGTGTGCTAATACGCAGTGCTACCTCACAGTGCTGTGCGAATACCTAGTGCCACCTCACAGTGTGTGCGAATACCCAGTGCTACCTCACAGTGTGTGCTAATACGCAGTGCTACCTCACGGTGCTGTGTGAATACCTAGTGCTACCTCACAGTGTGTGCTAATACCCAGTGCTACCTCATGGCGCTGTGTGAATACCCAGTGCTACCTCACAGTGCTGTGTGAATACCCAGTGCTACCTCACAGTGCTGTGTGAATACCCAGTGCTACCTCACGGTGTGTGCCAATACGCAGTGCTACCTCACGGTGCTGTGTGAATACCTAGTGCCACCTCACAGTGCTGTGTGAATACCTAGTGCCACCTCACAGTGTGTGCTAATACCCAGTGCTACCTCACAGTGTGTGCGAATACCCAGTGCCACCTCACGGTGCTGTGTGAATACCCAGTGCCACCTCATGGCGCTGTGGGAATACCCAGTGCCACCTCACGGTGCTGTGTGAATACCCAGTGCCACCTCACAGTGTGTGCTAATACGCAGTGCTACCTCACAGTGTGTGCTAATACCCAGTGCTACCTCACGGTGCTGTGGGAATACCCAGTGCCACCTCACGGCACTGTGCAAATACCCAGTGCCACCTCACGGCGCTGTGCAAATACCCAGTGCTACCTCACGGTGCTGTGTGAATACCCAGTGCTACTTCATGGTGCTGTGTGAATACCCAGTGCTACCTCACGGTGCTGTGCGAATACGCAGTGCTACCTCAGAGTGCTGTGCGAATACCCAGTGCTACCTCACAGTGCTGTGCTAATAATACCCAGTGCCACCTCACGGTGCTGTGCTAATACCCAGTGCTATCTCACCGTGCTGTGCGAATACGAATACGCAGTGCTACCTCACGGTGCTATGCGAATACCCAGTGCTACCTCACGGCGCTGTGTGAATACCCAGTGCTACCTCACGGCGCTGTGCGAATACCCAGTGCTACCTCACGGCGCTGTGTGAATACCCAGTGCTACCTCACGGCGCTGTGCGAATACCCAGTGCTACCTCACGGCGCTGTGTGAATACCCAGTGCTACCTCACGGTGCTGTGCGAATACCCAGTGCTACCTCACGGCGCTGTGTGAATACCCAGTGCTACCTCACGGTGTGTGCGAATACCCAGTGCTACCTCACGGTGCTGTGTGAATACCCAGTGCTACCTCACGGCGCTGTGCGAATACCCAGTGCTACCTCACGGCGCTGTGCGAATACCCAGTGCTACCTCACGGTGCTGTGCGAATACGAATACGCAGTGCTGTCTCACGGTGCTAATACCCAGTGCCATGCTACCATGACCACAGGGATTTAAATCGGGCTGGGGGCCGGGCACTGCGCTCGCAGCTCCACCCCCGCATTCCCAGCCCCAGAGACAGTGCTCCCAGGGGAAACTGTGCTTTCCTCGATCTCCGCTGCTCGGGAAACTCTTGTATTAGGGCGGCCTCCTTACAGAAAACTCTCTAAAAATACCTATCAGTATATATTTAGCTCCAGATAGCATCCTCCCACCCGCAGCTTCAGGCTAAACCGTTCTGCATGTGCCCTGGAGAGACGCCGGCTGTGGGATGGCGGCGCCCAGCGCTGCTGCCGCGCTCCCAGGCTCTCCCTGTCCCTGCTCCGCTTCCCTGGTCTTCTCTCTCTCCCCAACTGCGGCCAGGGATGTGGAGGTGGCTCCTTTCTCTTTGCCATGCCTTTCCTCAGAGCTGATTCCAGGGTGAAAAAGAGAAAAGACTCGTGCAGCATCCAGAACAGAGTTAGGACCCAACATGCCGCCCGCCGCTCAAAGCCTTCAGTGGCTCCCGCTGCCCTCCAGTTAAGGTGCAAACGCCTCGCCAGGCCCAGACTGGCCCTGCTCACCTCCCCAGCCTCGCTCGTCTCTCCCTGTTCCACTCAGCACGTTCCCAGACCCTCCTACTGCATGCCTCTCCCTCCCTCCACACCCCTACCTCCAGGCTTTTGTGCATAGCGTTCCTTCTCCCAGAAAACCTCTTCTCCTTCTCTGTCCAGCTAAGTCCCATTTAAATGTCATTGCCTCCAAGAAGATGTCCCCAGTGCCACCCAGGGCTAGGCTGGATGCGCTTCTGGGCTCTCATGGCATGTGGCCTCATTCCACCTAGCGGGGGACGCAGCCCCATCCCAGCCACACTAGAAGTGTGCCTGGCACTCTGCGGGTACTCAGCACTCTCTGTTGAGCAAAGCCTGGGCCCTGGGCTGGTGACCACGACAGAGGAGGGAGCACGAGCCAGGCACAGACACACCTGCCCACCCCCAGTGTCTGCACCACGTACTCCACAGCAAGGGGGTGGTCAAAGCAGGTCACCTGCTGCTGCACAGCTGGCAAAACTGATGGGAGAGCATTTCCTGAGCTGACTTTCATATCTTCATGGGAAAATAGGTAACACCACCAACTTTCCAGAGTTGCTCTAACAGCACCAATACTTTAACATGCAATTGAAAATGAAGATTTGCCAGGTAGAAAGGGATGGCATACTTCTCGCCATTTTGCCTGAGCCTAAAAACGCACCAGGGAAATAAGGAGAGGAGACTAAATTGCTCCAGCAGCACAGAAGGGCTGGTGCCATCGCTGAGCACCAGCGATGGGCTGGGCGGCCTTGTGGCTTAGGGACCCAGGCACTCAGGCAAGCGGGCCCAGTTCAAATCCTGGCTTTACCACGCACCAACGGGCCTGGACAGGAATCAGGCCTCATGATTCTTACCTTGTGATGCCATTTTTAAGATTAAGAAAAAATACGAAATAAAAATATATATGCATATGGTAGTGTTTTGTATCTGGTTCAATAAATGGCAACTTTCATTACAGGCCAAACGCCTGGTGCTGTGATACTGCTGCCTTCTCCTCACCCTCCCCCACCCCGCCCACAGGTACCTCCAGGAGGTTAGATCATCAATATTCAGCCCTGCCCCTGCCCCCGCCACCCAGGAAGCTTCCCCCAACCTGGTGAACAGCCCAGATGATTGGAAGCCTAATACCTCTTCATAGCCTAGGGACTGAGCTCCCAGCTTGCATTTCCCTGACAATATGAGCAGAATAGGCACACAGGGCAGTTGTAGGTGTGCGTACAGATGAGAGATGCAGATCTTCTACATCAGCCAGACCCAGGGAAAGGGTGGGAACCTCAGCCCCAGGCTTCCCTGAGCATTCTTTTGTATCCTATAGACAAGCGATTCAGTTCAACCAGCACCGATGAGTACCGACCCACGTGCCAGCACTGGGCACACGGGGATGAACAGGGGTTAAGGCACACCCTCGCCTTCACTGCCCTGTTGTTACCCACGGCTGAGAAGTGCCCTGGAGTTCCCATCCTCCCCTCTCGTTTGCCCTTCTATCCCAGGTACTATAACCTGTTATTAAGATTAATGCATTATAGTGACTTCAGGTAATTTGGAATCCTCCAGGTGGCCTGGCAAGTGGTTAGAAATAGCACCTCCTGAGTTGTTCCCAAAGCAAGAGAGATCCCAGTTTCCGTAAGATAAAAGTTTGTTAAAGGAATGGCAGATTCCACTGTCTTTTAGCAGAAATGACAATACACGAACAGCATTTCCTTCTGCATTCAACAATACTAGTTTTGTTGAATTAATGAATACGTGAATGAAGGAGTGAACAAACGAGTCAATTAATGAAGAAAGCAGCTAATCCAGTCTCTAAGCATCACACCCTGCCACGCCGCCAGTTGAGCAGCACGCCTTCTCTGCCGCAGAGCAGGGAGTGTGATCCCAAGCCCGCAGGGAGAAGTGCCAGGACGGACACATGGGGCTCCTGTCCTCTTCAACCCACACGTGCAGCCCAGCTTGGGCTGGGAACATCTGCCTGCCTACGCCCCTCCCTGAGCTCACCCCACGCTGCTTCGAGGGGACCAAAGGAATGTGTGGTCACAGAGCATGAGACCCACAGAGTCCTCAGGGTTGTGAGGTGATGGGTGGTGTGGGAAAAAGAGTGTCGAAGAAGGTACTCGGAGCCAGACGACGTGGGCTCAAGCCTGGGATCTATTGCCCCTAGCAAGTCACGTGCCCTCTCTGATCCGAGCTTGGTCTCTTCATCTGTGAAATGAGGATCGCAGTACCCTTTCTATGGGATGATGACGACTAGATGAAGTAATGCACCTTAACGCCTTTTCTAAACCATGGATGCCTGCAACTTGCAGCCTACGCATACCCAAAGTTATGAGGTCGGGGTGGTGGCCCAGGACCTCCACCTGCCCGTTTCTCAGCCAAGGTCACGGAGTGCAGTTCTCACACCAAGCTGGCTGTCTGACACCTCAGCGCCCACCTCTCAGGGCTCCCCTCCCAGCACGGAGAGCTGAGGAGCTGTACAGCCTCAGCCCGAGGCGCTGTCACGCTCCAGCACCTGTCATTCCTCCTGTGCACAAGAGGAAAATGGGAGGCGACACCTGGAGACGAGGTGGGAAGGAAGAGCTGTCAGCAGGGACTGCTGTGGGTGCGGATGTCAGGGAGGCAAAGGGGAACGCTGGGGGCCTCGAGAGGGGGCCGCAAGGGCAGGCACAGGAACACCAGCCCTGGATCTGCCATCTCGAAGCAGTTGATCTTGGGCAAATGACTTTTGCCCTCTACCCTCCCTGGGGACTAGATGACCCGTGTCTAAAGGCTGCTCTGCCTGCCTCGCTGGGGTGGCATCACAACACACTTCACGGAATCTAAGACCCCAACAATTGTAAGATGCCCCCAAACTGTATACACCACTAAGAAAGAAAGAAAAATGCTGTCAGTGAAACTATATCATGCCGCTATTGTAAGGCACAGGCTGATGTCAGAGACGTTCCGGCATGAAAATGGGCATCTCAGAAGCGAAGCCATGTGTCAGAGGAAAGCGCTGTGGAATGTGAGCCGAAATGTGATCATCCGTCCCTGTGGGACAGAACCGCAACAGCCCCACAGTCCGGGTCTCAGGAGCCTGCCAGGCCCGTTGCCTGAAGCATATTTGCATGTGAATTAAGGAGAGAGACAGAGAACAGTCCATGCTGGGAAGAGGATTAAGCATGGGTGTGGAGGAGGGGTAGGAGCGAGTCCTCCTGGTTCAGATGGAGGGCAGCGGGCTGCCAGGCCAGCCACTGAGCCAGTCTGAAGAGCTGCTAAGAAAGGAAGATGAGAGGGCTAGGTGCAGAGAGCACAGAGGGGACAAGTGGGCCAGCCAAGCTCAGTGCGTGCACGCTCTCCTGCACAGGGACATGCAGGGGGACCCACAGGCCCTCTTGGCTGTGCTGACAAAAGGACCCTGCTGGGGACTCCACATCTGCTCTCAACCACATCGCAACCCTCATTTGGAGACAAGAATTGCTTGTCTCTTGCAAGTAAGTCTTCTCTTTTCCAGCCAAATGGTCCAGTTCCCATTTGGACCCTCCCCTCACCCACCGCAGTTCCCAGACCCCACACCAGAAGCACTGGATTCTCCTTTAGGAGTACAGTGACCTGTCAAAATGCCTCATAAAATGTGACATCCAAAAGATGCACTTTGGAGTATTGTTGATAATATTTTATCATAGCAAAAAACAGCAATCGAAGTGTCCAATAACTGCAAAAATGAGAAGCAAGCTGTATACACCTACTTAACAAACTGCTGATCAGTCATTACAGATTTTTACCAAAATATGCAATAACATGTAATATGCTCATGTAGTATTGGGGAAAGGCAGCAAAATTACAAGCCTTTGAAAGAGCATGCTGAGCATTCAAGGGCTGGAAGGAAAGATCACAAAATAATCCGGAATTTCTCTTAATTAGTGAACTGGTTTTTTTTTTCTTCTTTTGACTGTTCTATAATGAATATATAATAGTTTAAAATAAAAATAAAGGGGCTAGACAAGAAATTTCAAATGGCCTTTGACACATATGGAACTCAGCAGGACCAAGAATATACATAAACTTGACATACAATATATGGTTAGAATACTTGTCTTCTAGATAGAATCAGAACATCTCTAAAAGGCTCACGTTCTCATCAAGGCCTTTTCTAATACAGTATATTAATATGTTATTTATTTTAGAGACATTTAAAACATCACCCAGTGTACTTCTGTACATTGCACTTCCGTATTTCCAAGTATAAACTGTATCTTCGTATACGAAGTCACATTTAAAACGCAGTAGTAGAATTTTCTTTTAGAAAAATAACCTCCAGAAAATCATTTTGTGAGGCAACAGATATTTTTAAACATGCACAGTCAACCCCACTTATCTATTCCCTTCCATTCGCGTGCTCCAGCCCATTACGTCTCCAGCATTTTCTCTTCCACTCAATCTCAATTAGCGTAAAGGTTAAAAACATGAGTACTGTTGTCTATTCCACAAGACAATGCAGAGATGCGATCATTCCCAAGCCCTCACACTTCTCAGCCTGTACCTAAGCCCCGGTCCTCTCACTAGTACCTGGAAAAGGTCCTCTCTCCTCCCCTCTTGGTCAGACATCAAAGTGGCTACATATTGCCCCATCCTCTCCATTCTAGGTCGCTCTCTTCTGTTCCTGAGGTTTGAACTACTGTGTGCCAGGCACCGGATAAGGGACTCTCCAGACTACGCCACTTGCTGTCGCATCTACGCGGGACCACTCCCCACTCCTGCAGGCACTAAGAGCCATCTGACACAAAGACCGACAAGAAATCACAAAAGCCCAGGGAGACATGCCTGTCCCCACGTTCCCAAGGCCCAGAACGTGTGTTGACGATGGCGCCAGGAGAGCCCAATAGCCTGTACTATACCCACTTCCCAAAGAACAAGCTATCAAATACTAAAATGCACCGCCGCCGCCGTCCACGCTGCTGTGACCCTGATTCAGCCCTAATGGAGTATTACTGTATTAATTTGCAAGGAATGACTTATCAAATGTTTTAATGTGGTTCAATTTTATAGTATTAATAAATCTGCGAATCATAAAAAATTTTGTTGTCAGAACACGAGTCTCCATTTTCAGTTCGGAAGATACATCCAGGGTCTTTTTCAGCCCCCCAAAGAAGCTGCACTGGACTGCATCTTTTGGCCCATCTCTTGGGAGTGCCTCTCAGCCTAGGGCAAGCTGCTTGCTTTAGCAAAAAGGCTCACTTTTTGGGTGACATTAACAAAAATGTCACCCTCCCCAGGAAAGTGGGTGTTCAGCAACCAAGCCAAGCACAGAATGGAAAACCAGAAGCAGCAGCAGCCAGACCTGACTGAGAGTCCTGGGACCTCTGCCTAATGCCACTTGCATCTCCTCTGGAGGTGGTTACTGCGGCCCAGCCCCCAGGGGAATCTCACCCCAAAATCTTCTTCTGTCCCCACCCTACAGACCTTCTACCCTGGGCTCCCTGCCCAGCCACTTCAGGACACCAAGGCCCACACACAAAGAAGGAGGGAGAGGAAGAGGACTCACCCGCTGAGGACCACGATGAAGTCCATGACATTCCAGCCATTGCGGAGGTACGAACCCTTATGGAAGATGAACCCCAGGGCCACGATTTTGATCCCAGCTTCAAAGCAAAAGATCCCAATGAAATACGGTTCTGTCTTCTCCTGTGGGGGTGAGGAGCAGAGGCACAGTCAGGGAGGCCTGTGCTTTATCCCATGCAGACAGGGCCCATTCGGCCGCCTCCCCAGTGTCTGTGTTGGGCCCGCCCGCATGCAGGTGGGAAGTGAGGGTGCCGAAGGACAAAGGGGGACCTTCGGACTCTCTGTGACTCCCGGAGTGCAACAGAGCAAGACAGCCCAGGGGAGCAGCCGAGGAAACGGACAGACGTGGGCGTCTGTCCCAGGGGCTAGACTTCCTCCCCAGGAAGGTCCCCGATGGCCCCAGCTCTGCCCTGAGTCTTCACACAGGCGTAAGGTCACCAGCCTGGAGCTGCTCGCCCTATTTGGGTTTTAAGCAATCTGTTTGCTCTCGTTACGGGAAATACGTTAGACCTGTGGCTCATTTCTTCAAGGAGAATATGGACGTAAGCATTGAGGAAGTTCTTGGCCACAAATACACATGGGCTTGGTGCCGTCCTCTACTGCAAAAGTCCCTTAGGAAGGAAGCGCGGAGCAAATGGGCCCCGCCGCCCTTTCTTCTTGCCTGGCTGTGTGTAGTGCACATGAGCGTTTGTAATGTCCTCGGTTCCCTGCAAACCCCGTAGGGTTTGTCATTAACCTGGCCCTCAGCAAAGAGCAAACTCCTCAGGGAACTCACAGGGAGGAGGGCAGGGGAGCGTGGTAAGCCCAGGAGAAGGGGACCCTGCAAGACGCAGGCAGCAGGAAGGTGAGAAGGAGGGTGCACGTACCAGTCTTCGGGACATCGGGGTCTTGTCGTCCTCAGGAAGATGCTGCTCCAGGGCCAAGACGATGCAGTTGGCAATGATGGTGGCCAGGATCATATACTCAAATGGCGTGGGAAAGGAGGCGTTAAGGAACAAATTCACCAAAGAGAGAGAGAGGCAGCCCCCAAGATAGCCACACACATAAATGCACAAACTTTATCAACCCACATGTGTCTGTGCGGTTTGCACGGTTTATAGGAGCAAGCAGGCAGGCAGGACAGCGGATGGTCCTTAGCGTGTAAAACCACAGCCATTTATGGTTGTTCTCTGAACGCAAAGAATCTTTTCCAAGAAAAGGACGTATGTAGCCATACAGTTAGGCCTATGGCAGACACTCCAGACACAAAGTGAATTTAACGACAAATCCAGGAATTAACCAGGGCTGATATGGAAGGGAGAAGAAGGGAGGAAGAAACCCAACAATGCCATGGTCTCCCCAGGCTTCCAACCGCTGGCCTGTGTAACGAAGCATAAGCCAAGATCCAGCTGTGGCCGCCGGCTGCTCTCTCTGGGACTCACATCTGGAGTCCCCTCCTCTAGAACCTCTGCTCAACTGAGTAAAAGAAGGGCCTTTGGAAAAGAAACCATTGTCTCCATGTGAGCTTCCTTCTACTTTAACATCCAACTCAGAAAAACACTTCGTGGGGCCAGGAGGAGCTCGCTTTGGCCCAGCTTGTCCTCCCCGAGCGCCTGTGTCTACAGGAAACAGAGAGACGCATCAGGAGCCCGAATCCAGGAGGGCAAAGTCCTGGCCTCTGGGAACCAAACTACAAACGAATGAATGCAGGCTTTTTTCTGTTACATTCTTGTGAACACAGGTGACGGGGTCCCTGTGCCTTTCTGAAGAGCAGGACTGTGACTCAGGTGCCAGCAACCTGACTCCCGGGAAGGTCTTCCGCAAGCTCAGAGGGAGGTGGGAGGGACTGTTAGAAAACAGAGACAGAGGGATTTCACCTTGGGATCTCATCTGTACCACTGTTATGACAAACAAAAGCAGGCTATTATAAAATGGTCTTGCCTGTGCTCTGGAAGATTCTGGAATCAGTAGGAAAGAAGAGTAGTAGATCTTGCAAAGTGAGGGGAAGGGAAAGGAAGGGACCATTCTAGTCTCCCCATGTACCAGGCTGACTGCGTCTGACGTAGGGCCCTCCCCGGGGAGCACAGAAGGAGGGCAGGTCATGACTATGTCCCTGACGCCCCTCAGCTGTGACACTGAGGGTGTCTCTGAGGAGGGGCAGGGCATGTAAGCAAGTGTGAGCTGCCCACCAGCTGCTCTTGTCTTGGTGCCAGCACAGGAGGCTGCAGGGGAGAGAGGCTGGCTGTGCGTGAGCCTCAAGTCCTCTAATCCTCGTGTGGCAGTGCCACCTCCTCCCCCATGACCATGCACCCCTAAGCCACACTCATCCTCCGCCAGCTGGCCAGCGGCTGGCCTTCCTTCCCACACACCTCCGACACCCACACAGCACCCAGACCCCAGGACGGCTCTGCTGGCCGCCGCTGCCCTGTGGCTCAGCCCCTGGATCTGAAAACGGATGGGCCTGAGGACGTCAGAGCCCTGCCCCCACCTCTCTGTGCTGGCTTAGGCCCTCCCGGCCGAGGGCAGCCACACCGCACAGAGTCCCTAGTGCCCCGGCCACTCCTCCTCCGTCAGCCTCTCTAAGTGCCATCTAGGGCCCTGGGAGTGAAATTCCGGCAGGCACACAGCACAGACACCCACCAGCTCGCACGGCCACTTTCTCTGGGCAGGCCCCTAAATACACCGCCTGCCCAGGGCCACCAGCGCCCACTGCTCACAGGGGGAAGACTCCTCCCCTCCCATCACAGGTTCCAGCCCAGAGCTCTGAGGAAATGCAGAGCAACCAGACATCACACCAAGCCCCAGTGTCCTGTAAGCCTTCGGAGCAGTCCAGGTTGTCCTGGGCCCGGAGCAGACACCCAGAATCCCCAGACCCAGCCAGTAAAATAAAGACGGGGACATGGCAGAATCATTCCTAGGGGACGGGTCACTGGCAAGTGAGAACAGAAGTTGAGGGCATTTCGGGCAGTGTTCCCAAAGTGCAGGCCACGAAACGCTAGCGCTGCAGGAACTTGCAATCAGGTCAAAGAGGGAAGGCTGGGGTAAGTTAAGCAGGTTTCTCCCTAGCAGGACTTCTCAGAGCCTTTAATACGATCATATATAGTGTGCACACGCCCTCCCCACACACAGACACACAGGGCTCCCAAATTGCTTCACCACGTAACTCTTTTTTCAGAGTATCTCTCTTGGGAATGGTGTCCCTGGGGACATATTTGGGAAGCCCTGACACACAGGCAGGTCTCCCTGCAGTGTCCAAAATTAGGGGAGGAGGGCTGGGGGCTCTGAGTGGAGCAAAACCAAGGTCTCTTCCACATCAGCCCCTGTCCTTGTTCCTAACAAAAGTGTTCACAGAAGTGGGGGGCTCACCTTCCTTGGCTGGAAGTGTCCCCCACGCAAGCTCAGAACCCTGCTCGGCAGGTCCCGGGAGCCCAGTGCCCCGCCTAGAGGTGGCACTAGGAACACGCACTTCCTCACTCAAGCTCAGACCTCTGAGCTCTCACAGTCTGCATGGAGTCTGCGACAGCTGTGTGAGATGGGGTCTTCTTCCCCTGAAAACCCCGAAAGTGACAGCCACAGGCTGAAAAGCCGATAAGCTCTCAGTGCTGCACTCGCAGGCAAGGTGCGCCTCCCAGGCTGTCCCCCCACGATGTTTGCCTGGACCGTGGCCACCCCCTGCTACCCACATTCTCTGCTCCCACGCCCACACCTGCATTCTCCTAGCCAGATAATCCCAACATACAATACCTGCCAGTAGCTTTGAGTTCATCTGGCCCAGAACGTCCACGTGTAGATATGTGAGTTTTGTCGGGGCACAGGTAGACGGGCGAAGGTGTGGCCACAGCCACTGCAGGATGCTCGGGGCAGGAAAATGGCTCTTGCTTGGCCCAGGTGCCAACAAGCCACCTCCCTGTGACTGGCCACGTGTCTGGAGGGTGAGAATTCATGAGGTCTCAATGACTGGCACTACCCAAAGCCCTGAAGGCTAGAGTCTACAGGTGGCATTTGGCAACTCGCTTCCTCCCCGGCCAGCTCCTCTGCTCTCGGCCTCATGTCGAAGGACCCATTCAGAGCAATGAAACTTTGGCCTCATTTTTTTTTTTTTGCTTAAAATTCTTAAAACTGTGCAGATGCACATACCCCTGACAGGAATGTCACCATCAGCCTTACAGGTCATCAAGACCTCAGGATGAGTTCGTGTCTGGGGTAACGAAGAACTGGAGTTGAGCCTAGGGAAAGTCATGATCTGTGGGCCCGATGAAAGGAAGGACAGCAGCGGGGAACCCTGAGGGAGGTGACAGAAGAGAACACCCAGTTCTGCCTGGGCCCAGCCACTCTCCCTTACAACCCCGTTCTCAACCTCTTCTCCATTTCCCTTCCTGAAGGAAACACAGAGAACGGGCATTTACCTTGTGGTGGTTTTGCCACTGCCTGCGATGGCCTTCTCCTCCTTTCTATCGTACATCCAGACCAAGCTGAAATGCCACCTTGTCTGTAAAGGTTTCTCCCTGTGCCCCATAGCTCTTTGCATTCCATAATTTTGTTACTTCTTCTCCTATTTAAATCCCCAAGAAACTATGCCTTGATAGCAGGAATTTTGTTCATCTCTCTACTGCCATGCTTAGTAGAGCCCCAGGTACACAGTAGGAGCTTAATCAGTGTTAAATGCAGTATGGATGTGAGGCATCCCCTTAGCCAGGCAGCTTTCTAAAGAACCATTGTAAAGGCAGGGTTTTGTCACTCACTGTGGCTCACGCTGGGGCTCCGGCTCACTCACCCCCACCCGTGGGCCCGTTTCTCCCTAACAGCAAAACTTCACACCCAATAGTGCCAACTCTGCTTGTGTCTCCAAAGGGCAGAGCCTAGGTGGCAAATAATGGCCCTATGGTCAAGCCAGCACACCTTGCACACTGGGCAGAGACTTGGAAAGGCCTAAGGAAGCTCCAAGTTGCCACATCCTCAAAGAATACCCCCCTCCTGGTAATCACAACCAGGGACAGGACGAACATCTGTCCAGGACTCTGGTTCCTCCTGCCTAAGCATTCAGTGACAACCATTACATTCTGTGCCTGACACTAAACAGATTTTGGAAAAGAATATCTATCCCTGGGCTGGGCTTGGAGGCTCACACCTGTAATCCTAGCACTTGGGGAGGCTGAGGCTTGAGGATCGATTGAGGTCATGAGTTCAGCACCAGTCTGAGCAAGGGGGAGACCCCTGTCACTACTATAGAAAAAATTAGCCGGGCATGGTGGTGCATGCCTGTAGTACCAGCTACTCAGGAGGCTGAGGCAGGAGGATCGCTTAAGCCCAGGAGTTTGAGGTTGCTGTGAACTAGGCTGACACCATGGCACTCTAGCCCTGGCAACAGAGTGAGACTGTCTCAAAAAAAAAAAAAAAAAAAAAAGACTATCTATCCCTGGTGTCCAGATGGTTTGTGTTTTGAGATCTTGAATAAATGGAGCTCATGGGGCAGTAAGGCCCGTGTCACTCACCTCTGCATCCCTTATGTCCAGTGCTATACTTGGCATATAGTGGGCACTGAGGAACTGTTATTTAATTAACCAATTAATTAATACCGAATTGATAGATGACTAGTGTAGGGAAACCAGAGCCAGAGGCATCCAGACAAAAGGTACCCCATACCCTCTCTACACGGGGTGGTACCCATTTCAACTTTCTGTGCTGTACACTGTGGACACACATTATCTATTTTAAAAAAGAAAAAGAAAAGAAGCCAGCATGTATAGAAGATCCCTTTAATGTTGAGAGAGAGAGAGGGAAGAAGAAGAAATCCTGTCTTGCTGGAAGGATAATGAGTTGTCTCTGGGTAGTAGGGTTATTTACAATTGCTTCTTTATCTACTGTCTGAGTGTGGAAATGAGCAGTATCAATTCATAATCATAAAATCAATTAAAGCTATATGTATTCTGGGGGAAAAAAAACAACAACACAGAAATGCATCCCCCCCAAAAGTAAAGAGGAAGGCAACAGTCATAGATATCTTAGAAAAGATTTCTGAGGATCAAACGCCAGAGCATAAAGGGACTGGACCAAATGAGGAAATGACCATGAAAGCGCTTTGAAACCTGCAAAGGATGCCTCCCCTCCCCAATATCTCCCGCTCACCAGGGGCCTCTTTTCACAAACTTTCCTGGCAACCTTCCCAAACACCCCTTCCCTCGCTGCTCTTTCTCCCGGAGCCCGTTAATGAGGGCCTGTGTCGCTCCTACTTTCCCTTTCCTGTCTAGCAGCTTCAAGACAATCATTAGGGAAATGATAAAAATAGGTTCACTTATTGATTTATCTCCTTTACCCAATGCTCCTTCCTTCGAATGGTTGACTTGTTTCCTTAGCAACACAGCTAATTTGAGCAGCGCTGCTCGGCCTGCACACCTGCCATTTGTTCACTTCCTTCTTCCAGTGCAGAAGGCTGGGGCAAGGGTGGCGTGCTGGCTCTGCTGTCAGCAGTGCCCTGGGGGCCTGGCCCGGAGCAGAGGGCTCCCCTGCCAGACTGCACAGCCCCCCTGTCCCCACCACTCAGGTATGGATCTGCAGGTGCAGGCCTAGGGGGAACTTAGGCCCCAGGTGGCAAATGTCAGGTCCCCCAGGGCAAACATGCATCTCTGTCACCACCAGGGGGCTCACCCCAGACCCTTCTGGCTCAGCTGTTCCTCCCAGAGCGTCTGGCGTCAGAACACTGAGGAGATTGTGCTCTCAGGGACCAGCAGGGAGGGATAGGCAGGCAGACAGAACGCTGAGCCCTCCCTGACTCTGGGCCTAATGAAGAATGTGCTTCTTAGGGGAGCAGGCTATGGCCACTCAGGCACTTTCTAGAAACTTCTGGGGGAATCTAGAAGAGCCTGCAGTCTCAGGGAGGCACGTCTTAGCCCCCTTCACACATTCCCACCCCTCACCCAGGCCCAGAACAATTTCCCTACAAGAAGATCTGTCTCCTCTTCTCCCTCCGGCCTCCCGTGTTCAGATGTCTAATTCTAAGAGATGTAACAGTCTCAGAGGATGGCCTGGTCGTCTGTGTGTGACTTTCCACCCCTTCGTCACCTGCACATAAATATCAATAATAAGTGGACATCGACTCAAAGACACTAGCAGGGAAAGCGCCTTGCCTAGTCTGTGATTCCCTCAAAGCACCATGCCAAAGAGACATCTGAAATATGAACCATAGTGAAATGCAGCTATCCAAGGCTTCCAGGCAACTTCTCTTACATGAGAAGGTTCAGAATCTGCCTTGAGACATGGAATGCAAGGGAAAAAATGTAGCGTGGCCATGGGAAACCACAGCCCAGGCTCTCGCTACAACACCCTGTCCCGACAGAACACTCCAGAGTTGGGCAAGGCCACCACTAACCATTTGCACAGAACCAAACGAGAAATAGAAAAAGATCAACGCCTAAAATGGTACAGGAATATGAAAGCCCTCTGAAAACTGTAAGTTGATACACAAATGCACAGTCACTTTCATTATTCCACTCAATCAATCTTTAAGCATCTGCTGTGGCTTGAAGCTTTGGGGAAAGCATCTGCTAGTGGTCACAGCCTCCAGGAGTGGGCTGGCTGGTTGCAGCCATGGGCTGGCACTGAGGAGACCCATCCAACCAAGGATTTAGAAGAAAATTATGGTAATGGGCCTCTGAGAAGAGAGCGAAGACATTTGGCTCAGAATCTCCTGGGAGTCCGGAAAGCACATCCAAACACCAGTCCCAAGAGAAGGATATATGAAGCTGATGGCTCTGATGCAATCTCACCCAGCGATTAGAGGGGACATTAATCACACCCAAGGCCAGAGCTAAGAACAGGAGGGTTGAACCACCACAGAAGTCTGGCTCCAGCTCCTACAGACCCTAATGGCAATGCAGTGAGATCATGCTGGTGAGATCATACCCATCTCGCCTGAGCCCACTGAGAAAGACACATCTGTCCTGGAGGCATGAGTAATATGGAAGAGACAGGACCTCGTACCTCAAAACCCAGACACAGTGATAGTTACAACCATGGCTTCAACAGAGTGTGTCTGCATCCCTCACGGTCTCCCTCACCCCTCCCAGCGGCAGATATTCTTACAGAAATCTCTGCCTCCTAACCTGCCTATACGTGCCAGGAGTGCAGTTCTGCAACCCTTCATAGTCTGAATAGAAAACAGAAACCAGCCCCTTTAAAACAGGCCTGGGTCCAGCTCCCCTCCTGGAGGGATGTTTCACCTTTTCTCCCAAACGTGGCATAACGTGAGAGTGAGGATGAGATTGAAAAGATGAAGATGCACGAGGGTTACCTAACACCTCTCAGCAAGCTGCTCCCCTCTGCCCAGGTGACAGGCCCAGAGTAAAGAGGTCAGCCATGGCCCAGGGGTCTCGGTCCTAAAGTCAATGTGTTCCCCATGGCTCCTTCTGGACTCGTGCTCACTCCTACAGCTGACCTGGCAGGACGCAACCGCCCAAAGGAGACCAACCCAGAAAAGAGAACAAACTGGAGGGCCTATATTCCTGGAGGTGCCGAGGGGCTACTGATGAACTTTTCAATTTCCTGAAAATAAATGTTAATCTCATGAATCTCTCAATGCATCCTCAGGGTAAGCCCTACCCTTAACGCCATTTCCATCTTCTTTCTCAGTCCTTACTTTTTGGTTTTCAGTGTCTGTCCTGGGATGAGCAGCAGAAGCCACACGTCACCTCCAAAAGGCAGGAGGGCCGAACCCCTGTGCTTCTCCACGTGACAGACGTCGGTGCTCATCTCTGGCTACAGACCTGGAAATCCACACTGTAACCCCCCACCACCCCCACAGCAGGAGAAACGCACTGTTAACAAGCAGAAAAACAAGATAGAAGGTTCCACATACTCCATATTGTCCCATTTCATTATCTCATTGCTTTCCTTAGTGTAATTTTTCTCACCACCCAACCTCGTCTTAAGAAAAAAAAAAAAAAGATCAGATTGAAAAACCAAGCCCCTTTTCTTTTTTTAAAACAAAACAAAACAAAAATGCATCATATGACTTCCAGCCTTAACATCAGTTTTTTAACTTTGGTTTCCATGGTGGTGGGATGCAACCTGCCATCACCATGACAACAGCTGCCTCTGTTCAAATTCACCATCTGACAGGCAGTCCTGAGCATTCATATACACACCTCTCTCCTTCCTAAGCTCTCTCTCTCCTGTCTCTTTTCTCTGGCTGTCAAGAAGATGGAAATGCCATTACACCTACTCCTAAAGACTTAAATCCTAGTGAATGAAAAACAAAGAAAGCAATACTGAGAATATAACACAGAAGCTAAGAACCCCCCAAAAGGCCTTTTGTTTGCCAGTACAGCCCCACTGCTCGGTTATGGAGGTCAGTGGACTCAGTTACTCAAAACACAAGACCACAAGCATGGCCCTTTTCATGCTGGCTTTGAAGCCATGTCCAAACTCTCATTATTTTTGGACCAAAGAACTCCCATCTGACTCCCAGGACCCTGCCCTCTACAAAAAATGACGGAAAGGAAGGGCACTGTATTGCTACTTTGGTGAACCAATACTGAGGTCAGTTCCAGACCTGCACCCTGATTCCCAGAGGACGGGGTATGCTGGCTCTAGAAATCCGGACGGCACTGGCTTCCTTCCTCCTCTCACCGTGTGCACCCCTTCCAGCCACAGACAGTTGGAAAAGTCTTAACAAATTCATCTGTTATGTGTCTAACTGGAGCCTGCGCTCGCAGCGCTGTTATTCGACACTGTTTTGGCGATCAGGAGACAAATGATTGAATGCTACAGAAGAGAGAAGAAAGAAAAGGGGAACATTAAAAGCCTCTGGAAGAAAACAAAACAGCGGTGGGAAAATTACCTGTTTCAGGAACCAGAATGTGTGTTTTGATGACACTCTGAAGAATGTGAGCCCGTCAAGAGTTCTGGCAGCTGCATGCGTTTTAGGGAAGAAGGGTGGCAGCTGCGATCGGCGACCACACCCGAGACCGCACCCCACTTCATACCCACACGGGCACCACGGGGCGTCACATGGAACTCGATGGAGAAGGAAAATGAAAGAATCCATAGATCATCTCTGGAAGAATTTCTGTTTCCCTTTGAAAACTCTGCAACTGTACCCCGGTGTTCAGAGACACCTACTCAGCCTGCAAACCACATGAGGAAATGATGACAAAACCAAGGACACTCAGCTTGGAAAGGGACGGCTTGAGAAAGATATCACAGCTCCTTTCAAATATCTGAAAGGCTAGCTCGCAATAGGGGGCTGAGATGTTTTCTCGGTTATTCCGGAGGGTGAGACCAAGACCCAAAGGGTGGCATCCATGCCCACCGGAAGATCGGGACAGTATAGAGAACGGCCACTGTTCCAGTATGACGGAAGACCGGACCAGCCAGTTTCAGTGCACCACGTACTACAACTTCCGCCTCCTGGGAGATTGCCAAGGATGTTGAGGAGGAGATTCCTGCATTTGACGGCAGTTGTGCTGGACCCACCTCCTACACGTACAGGGTTAACTAACCAGGTAGGAAGCAAGGGCAGTGAGTCTTCAGTCACTTGCTCAGGGATCTCCTGGTCAAGCCTGACCTGCTCTGTCCCTTAGCCAGACCTGCATTCAGGAAGTCAAGAGCATCACCCTCATGGCAGAAGGCTGTCGCCTATGCAGCTGGAGGTGTGCCAGAAGCAGCCACAGGTGAATGGTTTAGCCAATGCAGTGAGACCTAAGAATGAATCACCCCATTCTCTCAGGCTGAATTCTGGGATACCCGGGGCACTCCAGCTATTTCCCCATAGCCTGCAAGGGAACTGAGAGAGATCAGCCAAGCCAAGTGATCAAACCACACAGAAAAGAAACAGAAACAAATCAGGCAACAGGCTCACCTCTTACTCTAGATCAGTGCATCTCAGTCTTGGCTGAACTCTAGAATCACTTGGAAAGCTTTTAAAAATTAAGAATACAGGTATGCTATATCCAGAAATTCCGATTTAATTTGTCTTGACTGCAGTTGGGGCATCAGCCATTTCTGGACGTTTCCAGGCCAACTCTAATGTGCAGCTAGTGAGAGGAACGCTGCTTTTGATGCAGGAGGCTGTGAAAGCTAATGCTGTCCTCAAATCAGGTGAGATAACAATGGCAGAAACCAGAGTCCCAGAGGCACCTTGGAGTCTGAGTAACTATTCCAACACACTCACTTTATAGATGTGCATATTAAGACCAGAGCCAGGGCCAGAAACCCTTCTGGACTCCCAGCATCATATCCTGAAAGCTTGGGAAACTATTATTACCAGAACAATCAAATAAAACTCTCTGGCCTCTGAACTTGAATTAGGTATTCTAAAAGAAAGGGATTATTTTATCTGAACTTACTTCCTCCTTCCCAGGGATACTCAACTGTTCTCAAGGAGCACGTCTCAAGGTAGGGCCTGGATAGTTTACCTTTCTTAGGGTCACTGAAGAGCCCCGCAAACATTCTGAAACAAGTTGTTGCCTGAGCATCCATCCATTCTCCCATGTGATGCAACCTAGACTTGGTTTTACCCTGGGTAGAAGTCCTTTGTCTGTGGAGCCTACACTAACCTTTCATAAAGTTCTCCTGCAACACACTTGAGAAAGAAGAATATTAACCACAGTTCTGAATCAATGTTTCCCCTTCTCACTGAATTTGTTTCGCCTCTATAAATTATTGGGTTTTTTTGGTTTTTTTTTTAAGAGATGGGGTCTTGCTATGTTGCACAGGCTGATCTCGAACTCCTGGCCTCAAGTGATTCTCCCACCTCAGCCTCCCTCCTCAGTAACTGGGATTACAGCTGTGAGCCACTGCACCTAGCTCTGAATTATCCTTCTCTTGTCCAGTCCTACTTTTTCTTACTTAAGTCTCTTCTTATCAATCATGTTCCTCATATCCAACCTCCTATGCCCCAAGAGAAACACCAAAAAATGCATTCTTGCTAATAAAAGGATGAAGAAGCTCCAGGTGAGGATGAGGGGCTAGAGTGAAAATGACTGAGCAGAGAAAGGGTACAGAGGAAAGAAAAGAGAAAATGTGGTAAGAGGAGCTCAGCACCTAGTTAGGAGCCCAGGTTCTAGTCCCTGTGTGTCATTTATTGAGAAACTTGTGGCAACTCACTTAACTTCTCTGGCCTTCAGTTTTCTTGCAGGTAAATAAAAGTTTGATCAGAGTTTCTCCCAGGTCCCTATAACTCTACTATTCCATCATCCTGTGGTGCTAAGGGGGGCCATCCTGGGAGGAGGAGTAGGGAGAAAGGATGAGCACCCATTGCTATTACAAAATCAAGACGAGTCATTTTTGGTGAAGCTACTAATGAGGACACCCAACAACAATGCTCAACATGGAAATCCTGGCACACCTAGGAACACCTTGAACGCATCTGAAGTCCATGCAAAGAACGACCAGCTGGACGGGCTAGAAACTTCTCTAATAGTAAATGAAAAGTTAGAATCTTCATAATGCTGGCTTGTGGGCGAGCAGAGGGCAGCTTTTCCATCAACCTATTGTAAGCTTTTTCTACACTCTCTATCAGGATAGGAGAGTCTTTTTTGCAGCCTCCCTACACCCCAACCCCCATTTCCTTAAAAAGCTGCAAAGGCAGTAGCATTCAGTACATGAAATTTCAAGAAAAGGTCGAGAAAGCTGCCACCTCCACACTGCAACTCACACTATGGGGACCCCAGAACAGAGGGGACTGAGGTAAGCATCTCCGAGGGCTGGAAAAAAGAAAATGGACTTTAAATGCTAATATGGAAAGGGAAACTGGCATTTCCAAATGAAAGGCCCTCTGCAGAGTGAGAAAAGAATTGTGCCACTGGCGTTTTGGGGGAGGGGAGACAAAAGAGCAAAGATCCCAGATTCCAACTCAAGCTTGCATTCCAATGACAAAGGGCATGAAGCTCAGATCCATTTCATGATGAACATGATGATGGGTAAGAGATCTTTGCTCTTCTCCCAGCTATGGATCCTTCACTCCTCCATGGGTTTAGCCTCACTCCCAATGGGTGCTGCAGATGCACATAAGTGGCTCACAGTATCATCCTAAAAAGATGCTCTGTTAGGGAACAGTACCTGCTAGTCTTCTGGTCTGACCCGAGGCAGCTCGGTCCAATGGAAAGAGAATAGCCCAAGCATTCAGCCAGACCACATCTACCTGCGACCTTGGGCTAATCATCTGTCAAATAAGAACAACACCTACTTCACACAGGGCTGGATTAAATGAGACCCTCTAAGGCACCCTGCAGAGTGCCTGTCCTGCAACAGCCATTCATTAAACGGCGGCCACTCCTTGCAGCCTCAGGGATGCAGACTGCAGAATAGAAAGCTCCCCAGGCCTGAACGATGCTGCCTATAGGATGTTGGTAAAATTCTATGATGAAAACACTGAAGGTGCGAGAAAAAGAGAGGTGATCAACCCTAGGACTGTGCAGGGTGGTTCTGAACCAAGGCTTTCTCACAGTGGAAGGATGGAAAGCTGCTAGAAGTTCTAATTTCCTAGAATCTATTCCTTTGCTTTGCTCTCTTGAGCCTGTCTACTGGTGTTTGTGACAGAAATGAGCTCAGTCTTTTGGAGCCTGTACAGCTTTTCTGAGTGGGCATTTGTCACTCTTTAATCATCACCAGGGTAAGAGGTTACCCAGAGCTGTAACATCCATAGAAGTTCGGGGGGGGGCAGATGGTGCTCTCAAAAATAAGTACATAGGTTCATACACTGCTCTATGAGACAGGAGTGCTCTCTTGCCAAAATGCCCAGATCCTCGGAACTGACATAGGCCCATACCCCCAGACCTCCCCTCCTCATGTCACTACACCCACCCGCTCACCCCACCCCCAAGCAAGCCCACGCCCTTCAACTGCTCTTCCATCAACAGACTAGAAGAACACATGCATCCTTGTGCATCCATATGGCTCAGCTATTTCACAAACACAAACTTCCACGCAAACATCATCCAAAGTTAGCAGAAGGGAGAGGCAGTTCTTTTAACTTTTTTAGGCCCACTCCCTAATTTCTTTTGAGTCTTCTGTCTGGTTTCCAGAAGCCAAGTGGTGCATCCTAATCCCCCTCGTCCACACCACTATCCAGTTCCCACAGGTGAAAGGTCCTCCAGCATCCCAGATCAGAAGACCTGCACCAGTTCCTCTGGCAAATTCCCAAGGGCCCCAAGCCATGGAGCCTCCTGCTTGCCCCAGATCACTCTAACCCTTCCAGAAGCTTCCTCTATAGTTAGGATTCCAATCCTCCCTTCTCCGACAGAACAGAGAGAGACCATAAATACCCAAGGACCATCAACACGCAGAGAGTAGTTAGAAACTGGCAGCCCTGAGAAGAAGGTT
The DNA here is from genome assembly GCA_008750895.1 of Mirza zaza. Taxonomy (NCBI): domain Eukaryota; kingdom Metazoa; phylum Chordata; class Mammalia; order Primates; family Cheirogaleidae; genus Mirza; species Mirza zaza. Next base: position 254,051 of record VSMD01007992.1, on the reverse strand, counting down.
CTACCTGGAGGGCAAGCTGGGACCCTGGGAGAGATCCTTCCACATGCCAGCATTAATCAAGCCCCCTGAAAATTCTGGCTACCGTTTTTTGTACAAACAGAAGCAAAATCAAGCAAGTTTGTTCAAGGCTGCAGATGGTTCTGAATATCTGATCTGCTTTTATCAAAAAGTGTACTGGGAATATTTTGCATCATTATTGCCCATGAAGATATTTTTCTAGGTTGAAAATCCAAATGTGTCCTTAGGCACATTATCAGTGCAAAATAGGCATTAGAAACATACAGAGGAAGACAGGTTTTGATGTAGGTATTTTAAAATTTATTTTTAAAATATAAACCCAATAATTTTAGGAGAAAAAAATAAAAGCTCATGGAAAGATGATCTAGCTTCAGTGATTAAGAGCATCGGCTCTGATCCAGGCCTCCAGCTCATACTCGTTGTCTGATCTTGGGCAAATGAGTTAACCTCTCTGTGCCTTAATCCCACCAACTGTGAAATGCAGAAAACAAGAATACATATCCCCGTAGCATTTTCATGAAGAATAAATGCAATGACCCATGGGAAGCACTTAGCACCGTACATAGTAAATGCTCAATAAATGTTAGATATTTACAAACTCTATCGACATAACACTAGTACTAACACCTAACACGTTTACAGACAGCTTTCATACACATCGACGATGCTAACCTCACCACAGTCTTGCAAGGTAGCAAAGCAGGGAAAGTGGTCTCCATGTCACATCTGAAGGCTCAGGGGGCTAACAAGCCCAGTGTCAGGTCACATACACATTACCTGGCAGCACAGCACTCAAGTCAGACCTGGTAAGAGTCAGGAGGAAGGATGGTATTGTTAGAAGGAGAAAACTTAGCTGCAGAAGTTTAAGTCATCCAGAATTAACCAGATACTAATAACTAGGATTTATTCACAGCTTACTATGTGCTAAACACTGTTCTAAGCACTTTACATATATTATCTCTTCTGATTTTCACGAAAACCCTATAAGGTACACCCTATAGGTACAGTACCATTTCCACCATTTTACATTTGTGGGCTCCAAGGCACAGAATGTGAGCAGGTTGCCTGAGGCACACAGCTAAGAAGTGGCAGAGGTGGCACTAAGATGGGACTCCAAAGGCCACATTTTTAACAATGCCACCCTAATGCTTCCAAGCAGCCTGCTAAATCCTCAACTCTAAGGTGAAGCTTTCATCCACTGGGCATTGAACCAATGACATCTGATATCCCTTTAACTCCCGAGGTTCTAGGGTTCCACGCTTTTATTGTCTAGTAAAGAAATAAAATGTTGTCTGAGTCTCTGTAAACAATACCTAAAGTGAACTTTGGAGAAAGCAACAAGCTACATCCTAGCTTAAAATAGACGTGAAGTAGTCATGAAAGCATGTACTGATTTCAGTAAAGCATGTGACACGAATGTCTCATATATACAGACAAAATAGAGAAATGTCAGTAGGCAAAAGCACAGTTCAGAAGATTTAAGAAAAGCCAAACAGTCGATGCACATTGACTAATGCACTGATGGTAAGCAGAAGGGGGGTGGGGGGCGCCGATTCTAACCATATTTTTATCAATTACTTGAATGAAAGCATCAAGTATGTGCTTATCAAGTTTGCAAATAACACAGGGCTGAAGGTATGGAGCTCACTCATTAAATAGCTGTGGTTCCATAGACAATGGGTTGTAGAAGCCACTTGAACTTTGGAGTTGAAGCCAAAGGTTCAAGTTCACCGGTGATGACCTCAGGCAAGTGATTTAATCTTCTTTAGCCTCAGCTCCCCCATATGTAAAATGTGGATAATAACACTTGTCTTGTTGGAGTGTCAGTTTGTTCAAAAATAGAGAGTCTAAAATTTGGTGGATATTCAATGAATGTTAGTCTCCTGTCCACACTCAAAGAGGATCTCTACAGGATGGACTATTGGATCAAAAGTAAAGAGATAAAATGTACTTGAAATAAACACAGAGTCCTGAATCTAGATTCAAAAATTAAATTGAATTAGAACAGAGGGAAAATTAAGTCTGTCATCAACTCATATTAAAAGACTTGGGCTTTTAGCTGACTACGACTTCAAGTAATGACAGAAATAGAATGCCATTTATTTCTTTAAAATCTAAAAAAAGTATTTTAATGGAAACAAATGTGTTAGATGCTAATGTTAATAAGCACTATTTTGTGTTTTAGTAATTAAAATACTAATAGACAACAGCCCCTCCCCTTGCAGGGATTTTAAACCAATACTAAGGTTATGTGGTCAATGTTACAACAAAGTCTTACATGAGGTGCCATGAGGGAGCCCAGAGGGGGGGCGCTGTTCTTAGTCCGCCAAGAGAAATCAACGAAGGCTTCACGGAGGAAATGACTTTTGAGTACAGTCTTAAAAGCCAGAATCTTTCCAGGAAGAAGAATAGCAAGTTCAAAGGCATGGAAGCTTGGAAGAGGTCAGTGCCTTCAAGGATTAGCAGGACACTGGACACAGCTAGAGAGAGGGTGATTATGGCGCTCGAGGAAGTTTGGGGTGATGTGCAGAATAGACCAGGGGAAGCCCTGCAACACCCAACCAGGGAAACCCTGCCCAGTTACAAAGCTAATAAATGACAAAAACCAAAGGGGGACTTAGGCTTTCTGACTCACTGTGTACCCTCTCTACCTGTGCTGTCCTGTACAGAAGCCACTAGCCACATGTGATGATTTAATTTTAAATTAATTAAAATCAAATAAAATTTAAAATTTAGTTCTCAGTCCCATTAGCCACATAGCAAGTGCTCAAGAGCCACACGTGGCTAGTGGCTCCCAATCTGGATAACACAGACAAAAAACATCCATCAGCACTGAAAGTTCTAGCCAAAAGTGCTATTCAATAACAGAACCATCAAGTAAACGAGAAGTAGATTTGGTCTGTGTTGCTTTACAAAACAGAAAACAGGAGGGGGGAAAAACAGGTGGAAGCTATAAAGAGGAATATTCCGACTTCCTATACCGTAACGATGCTGTGCTTTTTAAATAACAGAAGAGCACCCTTTCACTAGAAGTACTCAAACTTGCTGGCCATCTCTCAGGGTGATGCAGAAAGTGTTCTTGTACTGAACTGATGCTCTTTGGTTATAATGTTCCTGTTCTCTCATGACAGTCTGGCTGACAGACCAGCGCAAACACATCCATACTTGTACATAAAAAGGTTTTGATGTTTGATTGGGAAGCACTATTCCTCATAGCCCAGCATCCCATATTGTTGGAAGTTTTTACCATGGTAGGTGTTTTTAAATTGGACCCCTAAAATTCATGGACCCCTAAAATTGAATGCAAGATTGTATGTGCACTTTTCAAGAGAAAGAGGTCAACAGTATGAACCAGATTTCAATAGGATCTGTGAGCCTGATATAGAAAGTAAACAGATACACACCACACTAGAAAGACCTAATGGTCCCAATACTCCAGAAAGAGTCATTTAGACTGCAGTCGCCAGCCCTCATGCCATGGACAATATTGTCCCCAGCCTGTTAGGAACCAGCTGCACAGGGAGGTGTAAGCGGCAGGGAAGGGGGAGCCAGCAAAGCTTCATCTGTATTTACAGCCACTCCCCCATCACTCACATCATCGCCTGAGCTCTGCCTCCACTCCCCCACACACCCGCTCCATGGAAAAACTGTCTTCCATGAAACCAGTCCCTGGTGCCAAAAAGGTTGGGGACCACTGATTTAGAAGACATCTAGACAGCCACTCTGATAATTCCCAACTCTAAAGTTCCATAGAGTCGAGAACAGACCCTTGAGAACCTAAAGACAGTCACCCTTCAATTGAACCATTTTAGAATCCAAGATCCACTGACCTTCAAGGAGAAGGGAGATGGGAATATAAAAGAACATGAAAAAAAACCCAAGGAACAAAAGTTGGATAATTCAGAGTCAAATTGAGGAAGGTATCATCTGACAACCTCTTGCTGAGATGCTTATTGAAAGCTCTCTTGGAGATCTTGATGGTTCACTTTCAATGTTAGCCTGCAGAAACAAGCACACCCAGTTAGATGTAATACTGACTTACCAGCTGGGGAACTTGCCAAGTAAATCTAAAGCCTGCTGAGCTATCAGTCCATTTTTAAAATAATAACTTTGTTCTAAGCACCACCTAATGATATGACAATTGCACCACGATTCACTTCCAGGTCCTACAGTATTTCTAGAGCTAAAAGGACTGATTTCTAGAACAATGCAGCAATTACTCTGTTATCTGGTATAGCTGGAGAAGAACACTTTGGTTAATTTAACCAATATAGTGATAAAGAGCTACTTTATATAACTAATATGAATTATAATTTACAAAAACTCAGAATACAATGAAGTGCATGCACCATTCCAACTACATTGAACATAATATAAAGAATGCTCCATTGGAGATATTCAGAAAGCACTACAGCATTCCGTGGTGCTTAGGGGCCATCACTAGAAATCATTATTGTCATTATTCTATAGATCTCTGTATGCCAATTAATAAAGAGTTATGTATTACAAAATGCCAGATAATAAATACTCTATTTTTTAACAGTGGCGAAGCCCACGTTGGGTAATACAGAAACGGGAACAATCCCGAGCACAACTGTCATCGTGTGATCTTGTACAAGAGAACAATCAAAATTATAATCTTGTCTTTTACAGCCTCCCAATTCCTAGGTGATGATCCTGCCCTCCACTCCTAGCCATCCAGCGCCCTCACACTATCTCCCAGCAACCTCCTGTCCCCTCCCCAGGCCCACCTCTGGTCCTACAGGTCCTGGTCAGGGTGACACCAGACACATATTATAGGTACTTTATGGATGCTTGTTAAATCAATAGTCACTGATCGGATTATAAATCATTCAACAAAAATTTACTGACTGCTCACCATGTGCCAGCACTGTGCTGGAATTAAAAGGAGCATGTCCATGCTCAGAGCAACCTGCTCTCAGTTATAAGGCCAGGAAGAACAAGATGAACTAACTCAAAGTTAACAGTATCATTTATTTAGCTTAATATGTCCAGCACCCCAGATCTACATATTGTTAGAGAAATCTCACTACCTGAACTCAAAGAATAAGCTTTCGTTAGCTTTCGTTAGGGCTTTAGCTGGCATATGAGAGAGAGCTTTAGGATGGGGAATCTCTTTAGCAATTGGTAAGACTGGACTTCTCTAAGGGCATTACCAGGAGATGACAAAACCGTGTGGAGTAATAATGGTTCTCAAAGTAACGGTTCCAAGAGAAGTAGCATTGGTGTTACCCGAGAACTTGTGACACAAATTGCCAAGCCCTACTCCAGACCTGCTGAATAGGGAATCCTGGGAGTAGGGTGCAGGAATCGGTATTTTAACAAGCCTTCCTGGTGATTCTGAGATGCACTGGAGTTTGAGAGCCAGTCACGTAGATGAAACAGGCAGAGAATGTAAGTCTGACTTCAACACAAAGGGACTAAATGAGGAATTAGCCTCGATGCTGATGGAAATCACCTGCTGGAAGGAATGGTCACTGACAAAAGAAAAGCAGCAAAGTCGTTCCCAGTAGCACACAGCTGGAAATTGCAAGGACATCGGTGAGTGACTGTTGAAAATCCATTTCATGCTTTTTGACTCTGACCAGCCCCATGAGACAATAGCGTGGAAATTGAGAATGAGGCACTAAAAGTTTGAAAAACTCCTAACCTACAGCTAAGCTGACAATGGAAAAGACTTGTAGGGATGAATTTTCCTCCTCGTGCTGATTTGCAGAGCCTCCTCTCCGGGTCCAGGGAACCACTCAGGACACCCAGCATCTCAGCAAAGAATCACACAGCGTCCAATCACCACCAAGGCTCTGTTCATGACACTGACCTTGGCATTTCTTCTTTCCCCCTCTAGCCTGCTATCTACCATCCAGCCACACCCTTTTTGTCCCTGCCCAAAGGAAGGGAGGAAATAAAGACAACCCTCCTTTAACAACACAGTCTTGGGAACTGTGGAAAGTTTACACATACATCTAAAAGAGGCTTTCCAAATTCTCCAGAGATGAGAGGGAACAGATGCAGCCCAAATGCAGCAAAAAGTAGAGCCTCAAAATTCTGCAGAGTTGCAACCGCGATTCAAATCAACCACCCACAGGCAAAAGGCCACACTTGGCACAAGTGCCAGGCAGGGCCTCTCTCTGAAACCCCCACGTGGCTGGAGTCTAGCTGGACACTACAGCCCCCAGCCCTGCCCACCTGCTTCTGACATGAACTGCTGCTTTACAAATGGGTCTATTTCAAGCTTCCCCCCACCACCACTTTTTTTTTTTAAATATGCAGGAGGATTCAGCTTGGAGCTGTTTAGTCCTACATATTTGGAACTCGAAATACAGTAAACAAAGAAGCTGTTAAGAAGTACCCACTGCTCTGCCAGGAGATGTCTTGACACTGTTTAAAGTCATTTGCTGCTGTTCCTCTTAATCTGGCCCATCTTCCCCTAGCACCTTCTAGCTGCTCCTTGCTTTACAGAGACCAGGATACAGGGGCTCACCAGGGTTTATAAGGAAACATATTTGGGGTACTCTATGAACAAAGACACCATAGACATCTCCCTGAAATAGGCTTAATGCATAAGAGACCACTAGGTGTCTACTGTTCTTTCTGTCCTTAATTAAGATTGATGCCAGAAACATGACTGACTGGTGAACTCAAACGTGTCCTCTCTCTGTAGGTTTAGAAAGCTTGGGAAGAAAAACATTGATCCAAGTCCCTGATATTTCTTTTTCTTTTCTTTTTTTCTTTCAGGGAGAGGGTCTCACTCTGTTACCCAGGCTAGAGTGCCATCACATAATTAAAGCTAACTTTAAAAAAAATTTTTTTAGAGAAGAGTCTTACTATGTTGCCCAAGCTAGTCTCAAACTCAAGTGATCCTGGCCTCAAGTGATCCTCCTGCCTCAGCCTCCTGCACAGCCGGAATTACAGGCTCAAGTCACTGCACTCAGCCAAGGCCCTGATATTTCTATCCTTCTTTGAAAGGGACTGCTTTAGAAACCACACGGTGCTTGTGGTGGTGGCAGTGGGTGTTATACACTAATCTCCATGCCTGTTCCCACAGCCACCACCCCCTCCACAATCCCTAAGTGAGTTCACACTGGAATCTGAAAAGAAACAGTTATAGAAGCCTGCTCCTTAGCTCAGTGGTTCAGCATTTATTTATCAGCGTGAAAACCCAAGATGACAAGAGGATTCAGAGTGACAAGTCCTTTGGGACATAAATACCTTCCAGTTAACCATGGTCTCTGAGTAGAAAAGGGGAACAGCTGCGTACTCATGGGGCACCCAAATGTAACAGGGCTGGGTCAGAGACGGTCACTATAAAAATGGCAAGAAAAAAGCACGTTAGAGATTTCCCTGGCTCCCTTTGTGCTGTGTCGCAGTGCTGCTGCGGAAAACAGAGGACTTAGGGGGAAAGTTGATTTCTGAAGCTGGCCCTCCGTGAGAGACCTTAATCATCCAAGAGGAAGACAAATAACCTTCTTTTTCTGAAGATCCTAGGAAAAACCCACACAGATGATGAATTATTCACAAAGGCTGAACCTAAAAAGGAGAGACAGAGAAATATAGAAAGATGGAAAGATGGGCGGAAGACTGGGTAGAAAAAGAAAGTGAAGGCTTGGTCTCTTGCTCCTTGAATAAAAGGGTATTAATTACGGTTGCACTTAGGTTCCCTCTTTTATGTCTTTGTGGTCGGTGATAAGCAAAGCAAGATGAGTGAGTGGCCCCCGATGGATTGGACTGCACAGCTGGGCTTTGGCGTCCGGCGAGCTGCAGCTTCCCAGGCAGCTCTGCGTGTGACGTAAGGGAGGCGGCCGACCTGCCCATCAGGCACCGGGAGCCAAAGGGTTTGCAGGAGTTCTGAGCACGGAGCAGAGCTTGACTCAGTTTCATCTGAACTGAGAATATAAGATTGAAAGAAACCAGATTTTCCTATAAAGAGGGAGGAAAGCAGCCGAGTTTGAGGGGGGAAAAAAACCCTACATTTTGTACAGCAATAGCTAAAAAGAGATAAGCAATTTTGGATGGAGCTAATAATTCCAGAGTCTGGATCTTTCCGAAGAAGAAAAAAAGAAGGCCCCTTCTCGTTATTTTTCCTCCTCCTCCTTTAATTCATAGTGTGCATTGCGCCTATTGCAGAAAAAGCAAGTGGAGGGAAGTGGGGAAATAATGATATGCAAACCAACAGACAAAACTATCACATTTAAGATATTTTTGTCTCTATCCTCAAGTCATTTCATTTCTGTCAAACTCCTTCACTCCACTTGCTTTCCAGGCTGCATCCCACTTACAAATGTCCCCACAACAAGTCGTGGCCTGGTTTCCAGATGAAACATTACCCACGCCTCATAGCAAGGACAAAGCCAACAAGCAATTCAGAGATTGTCCTGGGATCCTCAGAAAATGAAAACCTCTATCCTGCAGCCTCAGGGCCACCCGCAGTTGCGATCTGTTTCGCCGTGTGCATCCATGCACAGGTACGCAGAAGATGTGAGGCGTGTCTGCATTATCTGATCATAGGATATTAATTACAGACTTATTGCTTGTTAGCTGCCACCCTCTGCCCTAATTAAGGCATCCTGACTCATGATTCACTGGAGTTACATCAAATGTGAAATTCTTACCAGGACTACAGTCTACTATCCTGCAATGTGCTGTGTATTTATAGGCAACCAAAGCAAAAGAAAATATATGCCAAGATGGGAGATACGGGAACTGAACTTTCAGTACTCCTCTCCAAAATCCTCCAAAGTAAATGGACAATTTACAATAGGAAATTCACAAAACTAAAGCACATAACCTCTGGTCCATGGACAGAGTGCTCGGGGAGGGGGGGGGTGTATACAATGAAACTCTCTACAGCAAGAAATCACAGATAAACACCCACAGGTTCACGGTAAGGAGCTTTATCATCCTGGTGGCTGCAAACACGTTTCATCTGCCTACTTTAAGGCATGTTCATTTCCACACAAAACATGTGCTCCCCTGCTGAGATGACCAAGTGTGTGTGTGTGTAGGGGGAGAAATCTCCAACTGCCCATGCATAGCACAGAGTCTCCAAGTCAGACATACCGTTTCTTCCCTTGACTCCCTGAACTGGAAAAATGCAAACAAGTGTGGGCATCATGCAGACCATGCGAGAGATCCTGTATGTCCACAGGGTAACAAGCCCTAGGCATGCAGCACAGTGAACATGGGAGGGCATTCAGAACAGCCAACTGCCTGAGAAGAGAACCCTTTGGTTAGATCTATTAGATGAGCAAAAAAGAAAAGGAGTCATGTAGAATGTAATATCACATTTTAAATCAGATTAGCATTTTCAAAAAGGGTATGGTATCCACTGCAGAAGAAAGTGCCATAAGAAAATAAAATTATCTCCCTATGCAGATGTAGCTTCCAAGAAAAATGAAACACATTCAGAGTGGGCTGTTGACTTGCTATCATCTTTCATGCCAAATCTGGGTTATCTTAGACATTTATTCCAAAAGAACTAGACCTCCCCTATTAATAATGACATAAGGTTACCCACCCACCCCCAAGTCAGAGGGTCCTACAAGCACAATTAAACCGTTCCTGTTACTTAACTGATCTTTTCAGACCAATATGATTAAAAACCAGTAAGACGCAGCACAAAGAGATCATTATTAACACAGCACATAAAAGGGCATATCCTCCTCCTAGTCCTACAGTGACTTTCTGCAGCCAGTAAAACTATAAGTCTCAAAAGGCGTTGTAGCACTTAATCAAGCAAAATCCTCAAGCATGCTGAATGTGCATATGTTAGTAACAAAGCAGCTTTTCGGCAGGTTTTCTGAACAACCTTCTTCCTTTTTTTTCCTAATCTGGCCCTTACAGAGAGCAGAGAAGTACTTCCCAAACTTTAATATGCATACCAATCACCTGAGGATCTTATTAAAATGCAGATTCTGATGCAGCACATCTGAACTGGGGTCCAGGATTCTAAATTTTTAACAAGCTCCCAGATGATCCAGACCCTGCTGCTTGCTCTCATAGCCAAGGCAAGAACCTAGAAGACTTCACCTTGAACTAAGACCCCCCCCCTCCCTTCAAGTATGCTGAAATTTCTGCAACACTCCATTAATAAAAATAGCTAGAGTTTACTGGGTAATTAGGTAATGTTTTAGGCATGTGACATACATTTTACTCATTTACTCTCCCAGTAACTCATTATTATCATCCTCATTTTACAGATAAGGAAACTGAGTCACAGAATAATGAAGTAACTTTTCAAGGTCACAGAGCTGGTGGAAGATCTAGGATTTGAACCCAAGCAGACAAGCTCCAAAGTTTTATGGGTAACCACTACTCAAACTGACACCCAGTAAGAAAACGCTAGATGTTTCTGGAAGCTGTATGTTTAGAAAAGAAGGGAAGATGAGACTAGGAACTTAGATGCGTTTTGGAGAAAAGCCAGTGTTTGCACGTGGTCACCACCAGAGAGAATATATTAGTCAATTATGTTGTATAGCCGAGAGAAAAATGCAAACATGGTATATTTTAAATTTTCCAACTGGGCTCCACTAAACACTTTAGCAGATGTTCTCTGAAGACTGTTACAGTAGCCTACACGCTGGAGAACCACTGTGAAATTTCTGACTATGGGGAAAGAAGAGACCATTCGGGCAGGGCTCAGGGCCAAGGCTCTGAGCATGTTGCTGAAATCAATTCCTTGTAGCATCTCTCCTTTGACTCTCTTTGGTCCATTTTGGCCAAAGACAGGGAAAGGGAGGAGTAAAACTCACAGCCGCACCTTGCGCTCGCAACGCCTGGTGGAACGGCGGTGTCTTTGCAGCGGAAGAGAAAACGTGGAAAGAGGCGACAGACCGCGTGGTGGAGGAAACGTGCCTCATTTCCCAGCCCCGGAGCCTGGGCCCAGCCGGAAGTATCCGAGGTGCCGAACCTGCGTGACTGGGGAGCCCGGGCGGCTCGGGAGTTTCAGTGGCGCTGTCCGAGGTGCCAACGATGGCTGCAGGCACACTTTGCCACCCACGGGGCATCGGGGCGGCTTTGTCTACCGCAGGGAAGCGGGAGGGCGCCTGTCTGAATAAACATGCCCTTAGGAAAGGGGCACGGCAAAGCAGCACCTGGTGATGGGAAATTTGGGGAACTGGAGAGGGCGGGCGAGGGAGGAGGGCCCAGCTGGGAAATCTGTGGAGACCTGCCCAGAGGAGTCTTTGCCGCCGCTGCAGCACGCAACACAATGAGATCTGTCCGCTTTGTGCAGCGCCCGGGCAGGCTTGACTGCAGGGACCCGACCCCTCCCCCTCCCGAAACCCGACCCTAGAATCATTCTATCCAGGCACTGTATGGCCGCGGGACCGCTCTGTGGGGGTAGGAAGGGGAGGGGAGTGCAGGGAGGAGGAGAGAGGGAGAAGCCCAGCCAGGGGTGGCTGTGGGAGGCTGCGAACTGCAGCAGGAAGAATATCTGCTTAGAGATGCTCCTCCGTTTCTAAGGAGGGGAGCTGCCTAGGGGCACCGCGGGCCAGCCCATTGCGGAGCTGCTGAAGCAGGGAACTAGGGAAGGGGGAAGCGAAGGCCAGAAACTGGGGTGGGGGCAATATGAACATGCCCAGGCCCTGGGGAGGAGAGCCGCATGCCTGGCTAATGCTAGAGACCCAAGGGCAGCCCCAGCTGTCTCACTGCTGCACACCTGGAGGGTAGGAGTGGGGAGAAGGGAAGGCAGGGGAGAAGAGGAGGGGCCACCTTTGAAGGTGCATCCTTCCCAAATCTCCCTCTACACACATCAAAGTCCTGTCTCCAAGCCCACTCCCATATATAACACCACACCGCTGGCTTGCCTCCTGCTAATCCCCTACTGATCCCCTTCGCCACCCCACCACCCACAATTCCTAATGGCCGTGCCAGGCATCCAAATCCTTAGCGAGAAGGAGGCAGGGATATGCCTAATCAGCAGCCTGCATTTGGTGCACTTGATTAAACCTGCAAAGAAGCTCCTTCCACGCTGACACCACCGCCGTCAGCCACGGCCCCCACCGGCTCTTTGTGGAGGGCAGCTCCTTTGCAGCTAGAGCGAGGCCGATTGCTTGCACACCTCCGGCCTTCAGCCGATAAATTTTATAGGCCCAGCAGATCCACCTGGATCCTGGGCACTGCAAGCAACCAGCTGGGTCAAGCACAGAAGCAAGAGTACCCAACCCAGGGGGACCCAGGAGAGCACGGGCCCTGATGGGCTGCTCTCCCTTGGCTAGAAGAGAACTCCAACTTGGAGCAGTTTGGGCTGTGGCATCAGAGATCACCTCCCCTGACACACACGCATTCGCTCCACTTCCAGTGGAACTTAAACTTAGTCCCCAGAGTTCGCTGGGTCCCCAGCCCAAAGGCTGTTTTATTTATTCATTTGTCTGTTGGTATACAGGGTTTTGGCCCGGTGCTCTTGGAGCTTCTGAAACGATAAATCCCTCATGGAGCCTCCACTTCCTTTGACAGTGCGGTTGTCTCCCCAGCTGGTGGGGATGGGGCACAGGGGCCTGGCTTAAAGGGAGGAAAAAGGGGAATTGATTATTAAAGAAAGCCCTGAGGTCAGGGGCACCCCAATTTATGTAGAACGCAGCTTGTGAAGGGTCTAGGGGTGGGGAGGGGGCTGGGAATCAGACAAAGCCCAGCCCAGAAAGGGACGCACCCAGGGACACTAGAGATTTCCACATATGAAAAATCAAAAAACCCAAAGTCTTACCTTGAAAAATACTAGTGCCCAAACCAGCCTCCAGAGCACCAAGCTTGCCCCTTAGGCGCGCCGAAGTAAAGAGTGCACTTCAGCAAAGGGGCAAATCGGCACCAGGAAAGGTGTGGGGGACACACTCCATGCTCCGCGGCCCCTCGCCCGAGGAAACGCAAAGGGCAAGAGAGGAGTTATGGTCGGCAAGAAAGGATATGGCCAATCGATGAGCTTCTTGGCGTATTTCCTGACAATGTTATCTTCTCCGAAGATGAACAGGGATCTGTTGACGGTGAAACAGTTCTGCCGGACGGGAATGGGGTTGTACAAAGCCATAGTCCGCGCCCTCTGCGCTTTCGTCTGCTTGTAGGCGGCCGCCGAACCCGAGGCCGGCACTGGGGTTCCTTGCCGGTTCCTGCTCTGGTCCGAGTCTCCGTCGCCCGACCCCGGCCTGGCGACCACCGCCTCCCCGAAGCGAGCCATCCTGAAGTTTAAACAGACAGAAGACACACAAAGGTGATCGCGGCCGAACACCGCACACAGCAACAAGCAGAAAGACACACGGAGACTCAGAGCCGCATCCAGGCAGGCGCGGGGACCACCGCCTCTGGGGAGCTCCGCGAGCTCTTCGGAGAGGCGGCGCGCCGCTCGGAACTGTTGAATCTAAATACAACCTCTGCGAAGCTCCATTCCTCAAGAGGCAAAAAATCGGGGTGGGGGGAGGGCCTGGGGGCGCTCGGTTTCTGGAGGCAATTGCTTTTTCAAAATGCCAGCGTGCGGTGCTCGGGGGCCGGAGAGCAGAGGGGTGGAGCAGGCTGCTCTTCAAACATAGCTCCTCTTCTGGCGGACGCACCGCCTCGTAGGGGAGAGGCAGGCACCGGCCCGCTAGGTAACAGTTTGGTGATTTATTGGTCGGGGGGAGGGGTGGGCAGGAAGGGGGGATGAAAACAAAAGAACTTTTTTTAAAAAAAGACGAGGACGGGATTACGGTGACATGCTTTATAACGCCAGCCCCGGCAAGTCCATCTAAGAAATTCCACGGCGAAGACTTGGGTCTTTAAATCTGCCAGCACCGACGCATCCAAACGTTGGAGAGAGAGGGAGAGAGGGAGGGGGGGGAGCGGCACTGAGCTTCCTGCGTAAACCGCAACGCCCAAAATATCAAAATAAGAAGTCGATCCAACCGGAGAGGGACAAATGACTTCAAAGCTCCTGCGCCTGGGGTGGAAGCTGAGCAGCATCCAGAGAGCGGCGAAGCCCGAGTGCCAGCGTCCGCCCCGAGCGCCGCCGCCGCCTCCCGATCCGCACGCAACAGCGATCCGCGGCTGCGCCGGGAGAGGGCGGGAGCGCGAGCGGGCGGGCGGGCGAGCGCCGGGCGAGGGAGGAACAGGTTGCCGCCGAGCCTCGCGGGCCTGGCACGGGACTTGTCCGAGGACCGAACTTCCCCACTAACGACTCGGTCTTCCTCTTGCACCCCGCCAGCCCCGCTGCACGGGGCCGCGGCGAGCACGCGCTGCAGAGGGGAGGCGGGGAGGGCGCGCAGCAGAGCGCAGGGGCGTAGCGGGGCGCGCGGGAGCGCCGGCAGGAGCGGGGGAGGGGCTGGCGAGGCGGGAGGGGCGGGCTGTAGCCGGAAGGCTGGAGGTTCCTGGGAGGTGAGGCTGGTCTGCCTTAGTGATTTCTTTGACCAAAGGGTAGCGGCCACCTCCGCAAAGGACCAAGGAAGAGCAGCCTTCCCCCAAGTAATGCCGAGCAGGGAGAGGCGGCACAGCTGGCGGCGCGGTGGAGTCTCCGCAGAAGCGCGGGGACCTGGCGTGGGGCGCGCACGCACTCGCGCCTTCGGTCCCTGCGGAGAGGGGACCCGCCGCCGTGCCACTCTCGGTGCCTGGCGCAGTGCCCGGCCCACCGCCGCCCTAAGGAGGAGCCCAGGCCTTTGCGCCCGGTGAGCCGCGCGCTAGGGCCGCGTCGCCGCTCTTCCGCGCCTCCCAGGCTCCACGCACACGGGCAGGGATCTCCACGAAGAAGGCAGCACCCTCTCCTCAGCTCCCCACTTAGCACCCTGGAGGCCCCGTGGAGCAGGCTAGAAACTCTGGGGACTCTACACTTGGGTGTCGATCCCAGCCCCGACGGCAGCTTCTGCCCTCGTGGGGCGGCCTCCTGGGTTCTGCTCTCACAGAGCCCTGCGCCTCCTCTCCTGGCAGGGAGTCCTGATATTAGGGCCCTAGATGGTGAGTTATGGGCTAAAACTACCCTGTTCATAATCCTGACAAACTAAAGGGTCCTCCCACCCGCATCTTTTACTCCCAAAGAAGCTCCACTGACTTTCTCAAACATATCCCATGAATCGAAAAAAGCAGAATTGGTATCTGAGCTGCAGAGGTGGGAACAGTGGACTGCACGCCCCACAGAAAGAGCCCCTGCGATTAGCAGCCAAGCTTTTCCACACAGGCGACTGGTGGTGCCAGCTGTCCTCTCCCATGTCCACACTGGCTCTGCCTCCCCCTGCTTAGCCTCCGCAGGTAGTCCTGTCCAGATCCTCTGCACCTGAGCAGGGGAAGGGAAGGGAAAAGGGAGAGGCTGGAGAAGGAAACAAAAAGATGACTGAAGCCCCGAGGTTGGAATCATGGGTGAGTGTGGCTTCGTGCGTGTGAAGGGCAGTGTCTCTTCGTGTGAGATTAACTGCTGAGAAGTGAAGTGGCATCTCAATGCACCGCACGTGTGTTCCTACGTGTATGTGCCTGTGTGTGGGCAAGGCCATGTGAGTACTGACACGTGTCTATTGTGTGTGAATGTATGTGAGTGTATGTGTGTGTGCGAAGGAAAATTCTCTGGGTTCTGCAAATGTAAAGGAATGGTTTCAACTCTCCACCTCCAGCAGGTACTGCAGCCCTTGGACTTTGTGATCCAGGGAGGCCCAGTGCAGGCCGAATTACTAGTCAAGGTGAGTCAGCCCTCATTGCTTTTTTGATTTCACATTACTGCCTTCCTCTGTCTTTCCTCCTGCCTTAATTGGAGTGTCCTCTTCTTTCTGAATACCTACTAAGAAGTGAAAGGGAGGGTAGTGCCAGGAACCATGAAGTCCCATCGGCCAGTCAGTCCCTTAGAACCAGTCCTAAGTAACTGTGTCAGTAACCCTGTAAACTACCTGGGATTAGAAAGGGCTTCCAGAAAGTATCACATACATTCCCACAAAATTCATTCCAATGATTCATTTGACAGATATTTTTGAGTCCCTTCCATGTCCCAGGCACCGTTTTAGGCACTGAGAATATAATAATGAACAGAATGAATGATGACATAAATAATGTATCTTCTTCTTAGATGAAATGAGATTGGATAACCTCACACACTAGACTGCTTCACAAACCTCACTTTCTCATTGGGACTGCACTCTTTTCCTTAGCAGACTGGGGAGGGGTGTGCCTGTTTGTAAGCGCCCGGGGTAAGCAGGGCTCACTAGCCTTTTACCTCCTGGAAGTGCTTCTTGGAAGATCAGAGATCCCTGACTTGTCTCTTCAATGTCATCCACTCAGTAGAGATCCAGTACAAATTCCCTGTCCTCTCTCTGCCATGTCCTCTGTTCTCTGTGGCTGCCGTAATTCTTTAGAGACCTAGAATACTCTCAAGACAGGATATTACACATGGAAACATGAGGACCCACTCGAGTTGGTAGCTGCCTTCTTGCCTTTCGAGGAGACAGAGATGACAAATGCACAGGTTGGGGATAATGGAGAATATATTGGGGAGTATGGGCACCTATGTTGGGGAGTTAAAGGGGACAAATTCTTGGAGGTTAGAGCCCAAAAGGATAGGGACAAACATAATGGCATAAATGACTTTGGGGAAAGACTTGGCCTAAGGTTAGCAAAGCTAGTAGAAAGACACATTTTCATCTTCCACTCCCCACCTGGCTGTCACAGCTTTAAGAGCTTTGAGATCTATGAATTTCTATATTGGTTTCATGCTCTCCAGTCTCCTGAGCCCCCAAGACAGCTAGTTTTAATGGTTGGATAATATGCGCTTAATAGTTTTCAGTCTGCGTAACCCCCACAGCTGATCCTCACTCCAGACTTCCAAGATCAGCCTGGCAGCGCATGTATCATGACCCTGATTTGACAGGCAAAGCAGCAGACTTCCAGAAACGTGAAGCCATATGCCCACATCTGATAAGAGGGAGAGTGTGGACTCCTAACACATGTGACTTCCAGTTTATGGTTCTTTCTAAAACCCATGCTGTGAAGGGCAGCAATGGTGTAATTCCAAATTGTTTCTCATCAAGAGATGAAACTGCACATTGACACTAAGCCTATGGAAATGCTATGCTTACCATCCTCAAATTGAATTTGATCAGTGGCCAAATGCTTCTGGCACCTTGCCAGGAAGGTGCTTGACAGGGGACACATGGACCGCCCTCAAGATCCAGGAGGATCCTTAGAAAAAAGTTAATGATCAGATTGTTGCCATAATGCTCTTCCTAAGAGAATTTGGTGGGCATTCGACTCCCAGTGCCACTGTCTTCTTAAAGACCCACAAAGGGAAATGTGGAAAATCAGCAACTAGTCTCAACTGATGAGAAACCAGTGTGAAGACCATCTGAAAATCCTTTTCCAGCCCCAGAGGGACAGTAGCCTGCATTTTCCTGTTGTCAGAGCACCATCTACTGGTAACTTGTGAGATACTGCTGTGAGCACAAGTGCTTGGCAGCCCAGCACTGCTCAGAGCCTAGACACTCCTACACAGGTGACATCTCCTCACCAGCCCTTTAGTCCAGTGTGGGACTTTGTCGAAGTCAAAGCCATCAATTTTGCCACAATGCAACCCCCTATGTCACAGTGCCTGGAAAGTGCAGTCCCACACACCAGAACACAAGGCCAACACCACACACAGAAATTAGGATGGGGTAGCCAGATGTTCCACATGTTTTTCTGCAAGCAGTAGTAACCTGCACACTAGGAACTCAACAGGGGCTAAGAAAGCAAGTGAGAAACTTTCCTAGATTATTAAGCCCATGCAGACTATTATTAATAAACTTCAAAGCCTTTACCCTGCAGCTGTGCTACCGCACTGTACCATCCAGGTGCAATGAGGAGTGACGGGGGTGGCAGGCGGTCCCTCCAACCCCCTCTGGAAAAGGAAGAAAACACTGTGCCCCCGCTGCCTCCGGACCATAAGAGTTTGTGCTAAGACAGATGGACGTGAGTGGCAAGGTTGGAGAAGCAGTCAGCCTACTCCCCTCATTCAGAAAGCTCTTCCCAGATCTGTGGGATCTTAGACCATCATCCTGTGAGATTTTAGCCCATCTCTGAGCAGTCTGCAAAGCTGGGCCTCATCCAAAAGGCATGTGCCCCTTCTACCAGGCCTGCTCCCTCATCTTCCCCCGCCCTGCCAGTTAGACTCAGATAGCTTATGCTTAAGCTATCAGAGCCCCTTTTGTTCTATTTTTCCCCCGTTGAGCTTTTCCAAGAAATAGACTCTTATGCAAAGCAGTGCTCTGAGGAACATAATGCAGAGAGGATTTGGGAGTGGGTTCTTAAGAAAAAAGTTGGCAGGAGACCATGTGCAAACGCATAGCAAAGCAGAGGAGCATTATGGCAATGCAGACATCTTGGGCTTCTGGTGGCTTTCACAATCCCTCACAGCCCTTACTTGGGTGCAAACTAACTTCACATCCTTATGTAATGTCCATCCCTAGAACTAGCATCTCTCAAACCAGAGCCTGAGAAGCTCCACAATTCTAATATGCTGTCAGCTAACCAAAGATCTGCAAATTTTGCTTAAAAACGTTTTGAAGACCATTCATTTATGACAACCCAACATTTCCTGAGTGCCAACCATAATGTTGTCTCACCAAATTTTTGCTGCAGCACCATGAGGCACATTCTATTTTCTGAGGCCTAGAGGTTCAGGGACTTGTTCAAGTGCACAGAGCTAGGAAATAGCAGAGTTGGATGTCCTAACAGTAAGGCCATGATTCTTTGCAAAATGTGGCCACTAGTTACATACTGCATGTAGAAAAAATGTTTTTCTTGCTTAAGAGTCAGGTCATAGGCATGGTCTTGGGCCTTGGAGAGGGAGGGCATGACCTTGAGCCAGAGAATCTCCCAGAAGGTTAAATTTCTAAGATGGCATACCACCCTGCCCCATAAAGCTGGTATGAAGATTAAATTAGTTAATGTATATAAAGCTCTTAGAACAGTACCTGGCACACAATAAGTGCTATATAAGTGCTTGTTACATACATTTCATCTATAGCAGCTGTGACCATAGTAACACACAGCAAACACTGCATATCTGGTGACTTTCTGTTTCTAAAAGCAGACTTGAGAGGTGCAGCCCAGGATGGACACATAACTTGGTGTATGTGCAGTGTGGACGGAGGAGAAGAGACACGTAAGTGCCCGAGATGTGGTCACAAAGAGGCGTGGAGGAAAAAAGAGAAAAAAATTAAAGAAGAATATATAGAGACCAGTGTCTGGGAAGCCCAAATGCGCTGGTACCTGAGAGAGCTGTGTGTTTGTTTATTTATTCATGACTTCATAAACCCATCTAACAAATACTTATTAATCTCTTTTGATGTGCCAGGCATTGTTCTCAGGGATTCTGAGGCTCACAGATAAATTAGACACAGTCACAGCCTCTGAGAGCTTACAGTTTAAGAGAGGAGAAGGGAAAACCATCCCACGAAGGGCTTTGATAGGAGGCAGGATGCAGAGCGCACGGTAGGAGAACATTCGGAAAGAACAGAGCGGGGAGCGGTCCCTCTCACTGCAGGCAAGCGCAGCAAGGCAAGGATCCAGAGATCTCTTTGAAAGCTGGTGTCGCAGGCGTAGAGCAACAGCCCGGAGCACGAGTGGGAAGTGGAAGGTATGCAAGATCCACGGGACCGATTGGTCCGCAGCATTTTTATTTTCTGTCAGTGTATCTAGGATCACAAAGATTGTAGCTTTACCACCTCTATCTTTTCTTTTCCCTAAGTTGAGGTCACTTTTCAGTCTGGAGAAAAGCCAAATATGTTTAACCTAATAGATATTAACTGTTATTGGGGAAGTTGCTTTGGAGGTTTGGAGTTTAGCCCCAGACAGCAAAGGACCCTTCTCCCACCACTGTCCGCCTCCCCTCCCACCCCCGGGGCCCACCCATGCTGCCCAGGGGGACAGCCAAGCGCAGCGAGAGGACCGCTGGGCAGGGCTCCAGCTCCCGCTGGTGGGGGTGAGCGGAGCGTGAGAACGGCTGACAGGCACACGCCCATCCATCCGCCCCCGTGGCCTCTTGACTCAGAAAACACAATGCAGCCCACACTCTGCAAAGCTCACTCCGCCTGGGTGGGCTCAGGCTGATTCATTCATTCAGCAAACATGCAATAAGCACCTTCCACATGTCAGGCAGCATGCCAGGGGCGAGACCAAAGGAAGCAGTGCCTAGGAGAAGGTGCCCAGGTTACAGTCCCATCCTGCCGTGAGCCACTCCCCACATTGCACACTGGAAGATGCTGCTGCAGTGGCAGAAAAGGCAGCTCACAGTTGAAAAGCCTAGAGGGACCAGAAGGCTCAGAGAAAAGAATGAGACTCCACTGCACCCACCAGTCTTGCCTCTCCCTGGGCCCTCTGGGCTGGACTTGTGAGCAGAGCGAGCTGCCGCCTGTCCATCACCACACCCTCTCTCTCCCACTCGCTCCCACGCCGAGCAGCTGGTGACACCCACCTGGTATAAAATAACCAGAGTGAATAAGGCATTCCCACATGATACGGACTTAAGGCCAGTTTCGAAACATACACCTGGGCAGGCCAGTTGCTGGTTCTGTCCCTTCCGCTCCTCAGAAATTGCACTAAGACACCCACTGACCCCCTAATGGTCCTTGTTTTACCCTGTTTCCCTGGCCACTCTGCAGCATTCAACACCACTGATGTCCCCTCCTGCTCAGAGACACCCCCCCCACCTTGGCATCCTAGTCATCACATCTCGAAGTTTCTCACTGTCCGCTCCTCTTCCTCTTCTCATTGCTCTCACTTGATCGTGGGGGTGCCCCATGGGTCTGTCCTCAATGCTTTGTCTCCTCTCTCTTCTCTCCCTTTGAGGCCAAATCCTCGCCCACCGTCGCCACTGTCCGACTCCCACATGTAGCCCCTTTCGCCTCGTCCCCAGATCCGAACGTCCAGTGGAGTAATGGGCATCTGCACACAGACTGCCCCTCATCACCTCCAATGCAACGTGTCCAAAAGTGAAGTCACTGTAACCCTGCAAAGCGAGCTCCCCCTCCTACACTTCCAATTTCCATCCATGTGACACTGCTCTCCCGTCACTAATCACTTTACTTCAGTGGCTCCCCACTGCCTATAAAATGGCCAAACTCCTTAGCCTGACAATTCAAGGCAGTCTGAATCCAAGCTATCTTTCCAGTACCATCTCCCACAGATCACCATATTAACACAGAACAATCATGCCATGCCCACGCCCACCTCAAACCCCTGCTCACGGCACCTGCTGCGGACTGCCCCGAGAACACCCTCCCTCCTTCCTGCTGCTCCCACTCCCAGGCATCCTTCAATGTGTGGTTCAGTGCAGTTCTGCCCCCGCCATGAAGCCTTCCATAATCGCTCCAGCTCTGTGACCTCTACCACCTTTGAACTCACAGAACTTCTGTGGCATTCACATAGCACCTTGTTTACTCGCTGTAATCATTGCCATGAAAATAACTTCACCATTACATTCCTATTCCATCTCCTAAGCTATGGTGCAAGCTTCTTCTCAAGAGTAGAGGACATAGCGCCCCCTTCATGTGATTACCTACAATGCCTGCATCATGTTATCCTCATAGCAGGCTTTTACTAAATAGTCAACGAATGAATGAACTTCCTATAACTCTTCTGGATGAAAAAGAGTTTGGACATCAAACAGGTATCTGGCCCCTGTCTGAGGGGCTGCCCTTCCCCTCACACGTTCTCACTCTGACTCTGAGTCTCTGGGCTGAGTGGTCATCTTCCTCTTTGTATCAAGAAGGGATGCTGACCTCCCTCGCAGGAGAGACCAGGTGGCTAACTCAGGGAGAGCTTCTCCAGCACAATAATGCCTCAGCCTCATCTTCTCCATCATTAATTTATAGGGTTCATTCTCTTACCAGGAGCACCTCCTGCTTTTAAAAACGGTCAAAATAAGATCTGGGGCATCAGTAATTAAAAGGAAACATTTAGATCCCCACACAAAGAATATTTTCAGATGCCTTGCCACAGAAAATGATGAAATATGGAAGAAAAAAGTTCTGCTGCAAAAAAAAAAAAACCTACATCAATTGCAGTCTTAATTGATTTTATCTCTTCTCTACCAAGAAAGGCAAATGTCATCATGTCTCTTTCTCCTAAGAAGAATTACAAGTGCAAAAGACACACACACACACACACACACACACACACTTGCCTACATGCAAAGACACACACTAGATTCTGATGTGATCTCAAGCTCTGCCAGCCAAGTGCGCACATATATGAGGGATCTTCCTATACTTCTGAGTGCTTTTATACAGCCTTATACAGTACATTCAAACGTGAAATATTACAAACTATTTTGAAGATCTCTAAATATTCCCAATGTGCCATTTAAAAATGGGAAAGGTAGAAATGTAATTCTCAATCAAGAGAGAATTTCTGAAACATTCCTAAGACCCTTAACAAGCCAACCCCTTGGACACGCACATAAACATTCTCGCAATACAGCTCTTGCCCTTAAAGATTTTTTTTTACACAACCACCCATCACTCAGTCACATTCTTCAAAATAATTCTGCCAGATGTAGTCAAGTATTAACATAATAATTCAAAGTGTGCTATTATGCTATATTCCTTTTGTTTAAATAATCTCCCCCAATAAGTCATAACTTCATATTGCAAATTCTAGGGCTCTATAAAACATGGAGAAAATGGACATGCATCAAACAAGTAAAGAATAATTATAAAGAAAACTAGAGGTGATGGCATTTATAGTATTATTTGTAATAAGTATTAAATACTTATTATGTGCAAGGCACCGTGCTAAGTATTTTACTTTCCTTATTTCCCTGAATAAACCTATGTGGTAAGTACTATTAACATTATCATCCCCATTTTACAGATAAGAGAAGAAAGACTGAAAGAGACTACATCACTTCCCTGAATTTCAGGTAGATGGTAGGTGGCATAACAAAAAGCCAACCATAAGTCTACCTGACTCCAAAATCCATTACCTTAGCCCCTGGTAAGGCCCCTCACAGATACCATTAATAGAGATTTAGGCTAGTCACTTTATTTCGTGATGATTCTACAATTCCAAGAGGCAAGAATATGTCCAGACTCTACAGATGGTGCTCAAGGGCCTCTGAATAAACAAGTCATCAGGGTGTGGACAATACTGGGAGACTTGCACCTCAGTCCTGGGTGGGTTTATAACCCCATGTGCAAAAATGGCAGCAGTAATACCTGCCCTCTGAACCTCAGGGGGTTACTGATAAACCAAATCTGAGAATGGAGTCTTAGCCTGACCTGCTGCTGCAGCTGCTGGTGAAGTTCTGCGTTGCAACATCCCAGAGCAACTTGGGTCATGCCCGGGAGAGCTGAGTCCTAGTTTAGAAACCATTTGCATTCTCCAAAACGTCTCAAAATCCACAGGGTATGCTATTGCCCACAATGTACTCATGATGAGCTTGGTTTTACACACCATTTACTTGTTTTTCAATGAATGGCCAAATCTATGCTAAATGCCCCCTAACCCCTGAGCTCCCTGGCTGGTCAGCCTGAGGTAGCTATGTAGAAAAGCTATCAGCCAGACTCTGGGGGGGTAAACAGGGAGGGCAAGGAGGAAGGGAGAAAAGATAGTTGTTCGGTAGCAGAAAATAAGGATCTGCTGCATTGTAGACCCAAATACTCTGTGCTCTGTGTTCAGCAAATCCAAGAGTAGTGCTGTTCCTATCATTCAATAACATCGATCCTGATCATTAGGTATGGCTTTAGTTTTGTTTTGTTTTTGCATGAATATTTCTGCTGCCAACACGTGCTGCTAAAGGACTCAGCAAATTTAAATCCTCCTGCTTCTCAACTTGTTGTTTTCCTGCCTGCACTCCAGCAGGTAATACACCCACAGACTCGCGGTGCTCCGGGCTGTAGAATTCACAGGAGTCTATAATGTTCAGGTTATTTTTAAACTTTCAGGCCACTCTCCCTCCCCACGAACAGCAGGCCTGCCATTTAGAACGGTGTTTAACCCACACCCCACCTGATTTGAAACTTTAGCTTTCTGTGTTAAAAGAAAAGTGCATATACACACGCACACACACACACACACACCCCTAAAAACTAAAGACAGTCACTAGCTTACTGGGGGTGAGAGACCCAGCTCACAGAATGATGCCGAGATTGTAGACATGATGTGTATGAAATGCTTTGTAAACTCAGAGCGCCACACCACTGTGGCTGGTATTATTGTTATTGCTATATTCACAGGGACAGGCAGCATTATAGATGATATCAAAAGACAACTCCTTTTTTAATATAAATTTTATTGTGTATACCTTACATTTACAACATGATGTTATAGGTATGATACATATAGATAATAAAATGGTTACTATAGTGAAGGAGATTAACATCTATCATCTCACATAGTTACTTTTTTGCGACAAGAGCAGCTGATTATCTATTTATTTAACAAAAATCCCCCCAAAATACAATTTTATTAACTATAGTCCTTGTGTTGTACATTGGATCTCTAAACTCCTAACATATCTGCTACTTAGTATCTGTTGACCTACATCTCCCCATTCCCTTCCCCCTCAGCTGGCCCCCTGTTTCATTCTTGATCTCTGTATTTAAGCTCCTTGTTTTTCTATATTCTACACATAAGTTAGATCATGCAGTATTTGTCTTTCTGTGTCTGGTTTATTTCACGTAGCACAATGTCCTCCAGGTCCATCCATGTTGTGGCAAATGGCAGGGTCTCCTTTTTAAGGGCTAAATAATATTCCACTGTATAATATATACACGCCACATTTTGTTGATTCACTTGTCTATCGACAGATCTTTAGGTTGTTTCCGTATCTTGACTCTTGTGAATAATGCCACATTGAACATGGGAGTGCGGGTATCTTTATGTGATGGTGATTTCATCTCCTTTGGAGAGATGCGCACAAAAGGGATTACTTTCACTGGGGGTGAGAGGCCCAGCTCACGGAAAGATGCTGAGCTTGCTGAGAGGATATGTAGGAAAATGCTTTGTAAACTCAGAGTGCCACTGCACACAGTGGTGGGTGATATTATTATTACATTTGCAGGGACAGACACCAAGCATCACAGAAGATGTCAAAAGACTACTCCTTGTTTCCAAAATGGAATTGTACCACTATAATCAAAGCATTCAAGGCTCTTCATTTGCCCAGGGAACCAGATAGGAGCTGGCTAAGGGGTTTTGGGTTATAATTTTCTTCAAATTAATTACCTTTTTTCTTTAAGTGAAAGACATTGGGGGGAAAAGGGAAAGAAATTCTAAAAACAAATTAACAAAAAGAGAGTTAAGTAGGATAATCAAATAAAAATCTTCAAAGCAGCAACAATAACCAACATTTGTGGAAGGTTGAAGCACTGTGTATATGTTACCTCATTTGATCTGCACAAGAATCCTATGAGGTAGGTGTGGTTAGTTTCAACCACTTCTCAGATGAGGCAGCTGAGATCACATAGAGCTGTATTTGGAGCCTGGACCTGCCTAATAGCAGAGGCCACATCTTTGCTATGGTTTGAATGTTTGTGGCCCCCCAAATTCATGTTAAAACATAATTCCCAAGGCAATGGTATTAACATGCGGGATCTCTAGGATGTGATTAGGCCATCAGGGCTAATCTCATGAATGGAACTGGTGTCTTACAAAGGGCTGGAGGGAAGTAGGTAGGCCCCTTTTGCCATTTAGCCTTGTGCCATGTGAGGGGAAGGAGCATTCATGGCACCATATTGGAAGCAGAGACCACGTCCTCAACAGACATAAAACCTTCTAAAGCCACTTTGATCTTGGACTTCCAGCCTTCAGACTGTTGGAAATAAATGTATACTGTTTTATGAATTACCCAGTGTAAGGTGTTTTGTTATAGCAGCAGGAATGAACTAAGACAACCTTGCTGCAAGAGATAAGCCAAAGGAGTAGGTATGGCCTGAACCTTAGGGCTGGGTGAGAACAGTTCCAAGGGCCCAGAGTGGAAGGGCTTGGGGTCACTCAGGAGCTCCAGAGCCAAGCAAGGGCCACAGAGCTTCCTCCAAGACATGGCCAACATGAAGGATGAAACATCCCTTTATCTGGAAACTGTAAGCTTTGCATGAGCTACAAACCTCCACAGAGCCACTCAACCCTCCAGCCTACTGGGAATAGCATGGCACATACAAAATCAATCACAGAAAGTCCCCAAATGTCTTCCCTTTAGTGGTATACCTCTCAGGGGCAAAGGCTATAGCTTCTATACTCCTATGGTTGCCATAGTGCTCCAGGAACCTACAATAAAATAAATTAAGCATCTCTCTCTCTCTCTCTCCCCCCCCCCCTTTTAACCAAAACTCCTAACACGCAGGAGGGATGACTCACTGGAGGGCCTCCTCCTCTCTCTCTCTCTCATCCTCTCCCTCCTCGCCCTCTGGCTGAAGCACTGAGAAGTGATAAAATGATCAGGTGGCTCAGCACTTTTACAGCCTAATACATTCCAGGGGATGTTTTACACCAGACTCCGTTTCTCTGAAGGCTCTTAAGGTGTGCACACATTCTTATGTAGCCCAGACGCAGCATGAACTGGCTTCCCTCCCCGCTCTCCTTCCTGCCAGAGCATTTCCAAACTACTCTTTTCTTCCCAACTCCATACCTGCCCCTTCATCTTCTCCTTGTCTCCTTCCACCTCGTAACTGTGAACACTCCTCAGATCAAACTTTTCCTACCTTCTTCATTATGTACACACTCTATTGGTTATCTCATCCATCCAAGGGCTTCAAATAAATCTAATATCTGGAAGGATCCCAGATCTTTATCTTTGGCTCTATTCTTTTTAAGTCTGATACCATATTCACAGTGGCTCAAATGGGCTCCTCCACCTGGATGGCCTTACAGCACCATGAATCATCTGGTTTATAAACAAACTCATCATCCTTCCCTCTAAACCAGCTCCTTCCCACGTCGTTAATTCAGTTTGCAGCGTCGTAGCTTCCCCCTAACTCAGACACAAAACTTGGGACATATCTTTGACTCCAACTCTCACATCAACCACTCCCTAGGCCCTGGGCCCTGTCACTTTTTTCTCTCTCTGCCACTTTCATAGTCTTCCTGTCTTTTCCATGTGCACCACCACCCCCAAGTCAGAAATTTATACCTTCTGCTCAGGAGATGGGAAGAGCCTCCTAACCCACCTTCCTCTCCCAGGTTCTACAACAATTCATTACACAGTTCAATTCTGCTCCTAACCCCAGCTCTCAGTGCAGTAAAATTCAAGAGCTTGTTCAATGTCATATCTCCAGTGCCTAGAACAGTATCTGATAACAAAATCATTAAACACATTTATTCTTTGTTGAATGAATGAATGAGTTTTCTAGTGCCTATCAAATATAACTATGGAATCATGAGCTCTTGAGTTGAAAGCAAACTTAAACATCATCCAATCCAAGTCCTCATTACCACCCCATTAATGCTTCCAGCAATATCTCCTACTGCTGCTCCAATGAAGCAGGACTGTTCACCATTCTCCAAAAATACCTTGAAATTTTTTCCTGCATATAATTTCTCCTTTTCCTTCTCCCTTCCTTCCCTCTGCTTCCATAGCCACCTGTCAAAAAACTATTTAGACTTAAAAGCCCAGTTCATATGATGCCTCCTCTAAGGAGCATTTTGTGATCACACGACAAAAGTGATCTCCCTCTGCTCTGAGTACCTCTGGCACTTTCTGTCACCCTGCTTCAGATATTGGAGGGCACACATCTCTTCTCCCCCGCGACACTGCAAGGGGCTTGGCTTATTCATGCTTGCATCATCCACAGTAGCTAATGCACTGCCTCACACATTGTGGGTTCTGAATACATGTTTATTAAATGAATGAATAAATGAATGGTAACTACAAACAAAGCCAAGTGGACACAAACAGGACATGGACTCCTTAGGATCAGTGCCATGTTGGGAAAGTGCTGTGGGAGAAACCGGTAGTGACAAACCTGTTCTGGAGACAATCCATTCAGCTCGGGGAAGATCATCCTAACCCTGTGCCCACAGGTACCAGTGCAACTCACAAGCACAGCCTGACAAGGTGAATGACCCAGTGTGTGGAGGCAGACACAGTGGTCACGGTGAACCTGCAAAGCTCATGCATCTTGAGTACAGTATTTTGTTCTTTGGTAGAAAAGGGGGGAATGTTTTCAACTCATTTCATTTCATTCATGTGTCTATAGACATGACACAGGCTGAAAAGGTCAGTGTGAGACAAATGAGTCATGGGAACACAGAGCTTAGCTAATCCAGCCACGCGCATCACCTCCTCTTCGGACCCCTCCATTTTTTAGATAAGACGTGTAGGGAAGGGTTTCTCAACCTCAGCACTAGTGACATTTCAGAGTCGGATAATTCTTTGTCTTGGGGGCTGTCCTTGCACTGTAGGACGTTCCACAGCATTCGGCCCTGGCCTCTACCCACCAGATGCCAGATACACCCCTGCTCACTCAGTTGTGACAATCAGGAACGTTTCCAAACATTCCTGGGGGGCAAAATCCCCCTGGCTGAGAGACCACTGATGTAGAGTAATTGAACAAATTGCTCAGGATCCCCAACTCATCAGCGCCAGCAGAACACAACAACTCCCGGCGGAATGCACTGGCCATGCCACGCACACCTTTCCTTCTCTCCCGCATAGCCAGGAAGCCTCAGCCTCTGAGAGCCGGAGCGAACTCATAGTTGTGCTCTAGTTTTCTGGTGGCCTCATCGCCCTGCACAGGGCCCGACACCTCAAGATAAAAGAGATGTAGTCTCAGCAGAGACTGGAGGGACAGCCTAAGCTGAAAAGAAAAAAAGTGACTGCAATCCAACGCAGTCAGTTTAAGGCTTATCAGCTGCATCTCAGCCAAATAAGATTTCTCCTGACACTTTGAATACTAAGAAATGTGGTCACAAAGCCCCGAGAAGAGTAAGTTTCCTCCTCAAATCAGCTTTGTCTGCAGTAAAACCTCCCCACACTCATTTTTTCCTCTCAACCCTCGCCCCCTGCTTTTCCTTCCCTTTGCTTTCCCTTCCTATTTTTAAAGCTAGAAGAAAGCTGGAGCCCTTCAGCGCCTCAGGTCACTAACATCCTTTGTGGTTTCCACTTTGCTTCTAGAATTTGTCTTCCCTAGAACTTGAGAACCAGCTCCCTGCTTCCTGATTCTGACCTTTTGTTTTCTAAAAATGCTCAATCACTTCAGGCAAGATATTTTTGGGAGCTGCTGGTAAGGACTTAACCAATGATCACTTTTCTACGTGAATTGCCATTAGCTAAGCACTCATGTACCATCTGAGGGGGCAGAAAGTAATTGCCCATTAATGCACTGCTGTTTCTCCCCCACTTCCTTCCTCAAATCTTCCCCTACGCTCCGTCCGGCACTCTTACTAACTTCTCCATCAGGAACATCGCAGTTATAAGTGCTAGAGGACTGTGTGTATCCCCAGGGAATATTTTATCCTTTTCTATTTTAGGGTATTCTCTTTGTAAAAGTCATTCAAGGAGCCAGCACTAGAAAGATGACAGAATAAGAAAACCTCTTGCTACAAATTTCTAAAAAAACGAAAGTACAGAAATATATTTTCAAATATGTTTGAAAAGATATCTTGCTGAACTTGCGAGATGTAAAAGGAAATCCCAAGGAGGAAATGAAAAACAAGGAGTAAGCATGAATCAAAACTGTAGCCATCCCATGGGCAGTGGTGAGTCCTGGTAACAAAGAAGATTCAATGGGTGGGTTTTAATGCCCACTTGAGGGCAAGCAAAAAGGTTGTAAGAGCACATGTGAACAGAAGTTGGAACTAAGACTTTGCACTAAGCTGTAGGACACATGAAGAACTGTACCTTCAGTTACATAATAAACTGCATAAAAATCAACTGTATAGCAAAAGGAGATAACGAGGTAGATTCTGATTCTGAGTGAGTGAGAAAACCAAGATCCTGAGAAATCAAAACCCAAGACTACATGTTACATGGACTTATGGGCTAAATTTACACCCCATGTTCAATAGGGTTCCAGAACCCTTAAGCCAAAAAAATAACATCCCTGGCTCAAATAAGAGAACCAAACAAAACCACTCTATGAGGCTATTCCCACAACCCAGAGTATACTACATTTCCACAGGAAAAAAAAGCATCACTAGACATGAGCTTGCAGTCAAAACTTTAAAAATCACATAAGACAGTTAATCATGCAGAAAGAAAAGTTAGCTGATACAATCAACAAGAGGATTAGAGCCCAAGAACTTTAAATAATAGAAAAAGTATATAAAGAAATAAAATAATGCAATACAATGAAATGAAAAAAATGATAGATTTGAAGAGATACATAATCACTGAAATTAAAGGCAACAGTTACATTAACTCTTAGATTAGATACAACTATGGAGAGCAAACAGGAAGACACATATTAGGAAACCCCCCAGTATATAGCACAGAGAGATAAAAAGATGAAAAGTATGACTGAAGTTAACAGACATGGAAGACAGAATGAAAAGATCCAAAATATATCTAATGGGAGTTCCATAAAGACATAATGGAAAGAATTCAGAGAGACAGTATTTGAAGAGCTATAGCATAAATTTTCCAGTATTAATGAAAGCTTTAAATCCTCAGAGTTAAGAATTTCAATGAGTTCTTCCCAGAAGACTGATATTACAAAAAAGAAAAACAAAAAAGAATTTCAATGGGTTCTAAGCAGAATAAAAATAAATAAATCCAACCTATACACATTCTAGTGAAATATCCAAAGATCCAAAATCATGAAGAGAAAATCTTCAAAGCATCCTGACACAATAATTTGATTATCAATTATAATAACAGAGGCCAGAAAATACTAGAATAATATCTTCAAGTGTTGAAAATACTCAGCTAACTTATTGCTCAAAATTGAAATAAAGACTTTTCCAGGAAAATAATAAAGAGTTTACCACTCAAGTTCAGGTAAAATAAGTACTATAAGATATTTCTCAAGAAGGAGAATTATTTGTTTGTTTTTATTTATTTATTTCTTATTTTATTTTGCTTTTGAGATGAAATCTCACTATATTACTCAAGCTGGTCTTGAACCCCTGGCCTCAAGTGGTCCTCCCACCTCAGCCTCCTAAGTAGCTGGGATTTTAGGTATGAGCCATTGTGCCCAGCAAGAAAGAAAATTAAATGGAAGAAAAGAATGGCATACAAGAAAATGGCAAGATGAGCAAAAGATATTGGCAAAAATGAGGACAATTATATATGTATAATGTTTAATTTGTGAATATACACACACAAGATGGAACTGAATTACTAGATAACAATGCCACATAAGGTACGCAGGGTGGTCAGAGGTAAGGTGTAGCTTAGAAGTAACACAGACTTATGTCAAAACATATTTTGAAGTAAGATATCAGACTAAGGCACCCACTAAAACTATTTGTATTTCCTATTGAAGTACTAGTCCATGTAATAAGTAAAGAAAAAGAAAGAAAATCCATTTGGATTATGAAGGAAAAACCAAAGCTGTCATTGTTCACAATTGATGCTGCCTACACATAATATATGACAGCCTACCAAAAAAAATCCATTCACAGTAATGAGAGAGTTTTACAAGAATGCTGGAAATGAAATCAGTATGCAAAAATGCAAATTTTGATGTACCTACAACAGAGAATCAGAAAATACAATGATAAAAAGATACCATGCAATAGTAACAAAATTATTAGGCACCTAAAAACAAATCTCATTTAAAAATGTACAATTAAAGATATGGAGAAAACTTTTTTAACTCTCTGAGGGACTTCAAGGAAAATCTAAGCATAAGAGGAAATATGGCATGCTCAGGGACTGAAAAACAAACTAGCTTAAAGATGAGTATCCTATCCCAAATTAATCTTTAAATTTATTCAATTCCCATCAAAATCTCATTTTTTAATGAAATGTGACAAACTGATCCTAAAAGTCATATGATATATGATGAATAAAGATCCAATAGCCAAGATGATTTGACAGAGAGAGGTACAGGGAGAATTAACCTTAATATATCAAAACTACAAAGTTATAAAAACTAAATTCGTTCTTATTAGATGAAGAGGATATACAAATAGACCAGTGGAATAAAATAAGGTGGACAGAAACAGTGTAAAAGGATGGTCTACTCACTAACTGATGTTGGGTCAAAGGACTAATCCTAGGGCAGGGAAAAAAGATGAAATTAGAGCCTACCTCATCCTATACACAAAAATTAATTGCAAATAGATTAAAAGAGCCAAATGTGATAAGCAAAACTGCAAAAAAATTTTAGTTAAAAAATATAAATGACTTCTTTTTAATCTCAGTATATAGAAGGAACTTTTAAATGAGACAAGATGAATGAAAATCATAAAGAAAAAAAGATAAATTTTACGGCACTGAAACTGATACCTGTATATGACAAAAAGTACCCTAAACAAAGTGGAAAAGACAAGCTACGTGGGGAGAAGATATTTGCAACCCACATATCATATCTAGAATATATATACAGACTCTCAGAGGCCAGCATGGTGGCTCACACCTGTAATCACTTCGGGAGATTGAAGTGGAAAAATTGCTTGAGGCCAGGAGTT
Source organism: Mirza zaza (assembly GCA_008750895.1). Classification (NCBI taxonomy): domain Eukaryota; kingdom Metazoa; phylum Chordata; class Mammalia; order Primates; family Cheirogaleidae; genus Mirza; species Mirza zaza. Next base: position 221,531 of record VSMD01007992.1, on the reverse strand, counting down.
CAAGACCAGCCTGGGCAACATAGTGAGAACTCGTCTCTACAAAAAATAAAGAAAAACAAAGTAGTTAGACATGGTGTCATGTGTCTGTAGTCCCTCTACTGGGAAGGCTGAGGCTGGAAGATGGCTTGGGCCCAGGAGTTCGAGGCTGCAGTAAACTATGACTGAGCCACTGCACTCTAGCCCGGGCAACAGAACAAGACTTTGTCTCTAAGAAAAGAAGAAAAAAGGGGCATGAGGGATTCTCAGAAACCATAATAAAAACACATACCACCTGACAGAAATACGGGCAAAGGATATGAACCTACAACTGACATAAGAGGAAATCTGAGTGGCCAAAAAAACACGTGTTAAGTACTCAACTTCATTAGTAATCAGGGAAAATACAATCAATGCAATAATTGGATTACCTTTCACACTCATCAGATTCAGGCAAACTTTAATAATTCTGAACATCTCAAGTGATGCCGAAGATATACAGAAACCAGAACTCTGCACGTGGTGGAATATAGTGTAGCTGACACAGTCACTCTGGAAAGCAGTGTGTTGGCACAGCCATCCCCCCTCACCTGTGGTGTGACTTTCTGCGCTTTTAGTTACCCTTAGTCAACCAAGGTCCAAAATATTAAGATATTTGGAGAAAGAGAGAGAAAGTGAGAGCTGCATTCACATAACTTTTATTACAGAACATTGTTATAATTGTTCTATTTTATTATTAGTTATTATTTTAATCTCTTATTGTACCTCATCTATAAATTGAACTTTATCATAAGTACATATGGACAGGAAAAAATATAGGTAGGATTTGGTACTATCCCCAGTTTCAGGTACCCACTGGCGGTCTTGGAATGTGCTCCCCTTCAGATAAGGGGAGGGGACCACTGTCTCTGATAAAATTAGAAATGTATTATTTCAAAACTCGTAAGTTCCACGGACGGCTAGGTATCAATCCTGTAGCAAATCTCACACATGTGCCCAAGGAAACATGGACAAGGATGATCATTTTAACATTCCCTGTAATAGCAAAAAATCTGGAGCAACCTAGCCCTCCCTCAGAAAGGGAGTGAATTAAGAACCTGTGGTTTATTCACACAATGGAGTTGTATGCAGAAAGTGAAATAATGACCTCTGTGTGCTTGTACTGATACTGGTAAATCTCAAAAACAAATGTGAATTTCGCTGCAAAAGGACATATGCCATATACTATTTATATAAAACTTTAAAACTCTCAAAAAAATCATATATATACTTTACTAATACATACATATGTAGTAATATTTTCAAGTGCACATGGTAATGAAATGTCAATGTCAGAGGAGTGGCAACTTTTGGAGCAAGGGATAAGGAACAAGGGTGTGAAATGCATCTCTAACATTTTATTTCTTTAAAAATGAGAGAGAGATGAAGGCAATATGGTAAATATCATCTATTTAATCTTAGTAGTAAGTATATGTCTCTTAATTGTTTTCTATAATAAATGCTTAAAATATATTATAATTAAAATAAGGATTTAGGAGAAGTCCAGGAGATATTGTTACTAATTAAACTACCCCAGCTGGCAAAGATAGGAGCTATCTCACCCACTACTGGTGTAATTAGTACGACTTTCCTGGGACAGATTGGGCAATATTTCTTAAGAGTCGTAAATATGTGCATTTATAGCTTATGCCCCAATAATTCCAGGAATTTCTTCTTATGAGATCATCAGATTTACACAAATTCTAGGAATTTCTTCTTATGAGATCATCAGACTTACACACAAGATGCATTTATAAAATTGGCCTTGGAGTGTTAATTTGAATATTAAAAACTACAATCTGTGTTGTTGTACTAAGTGAAAAATAATCGGGAACTGGTTAATATAATATGGTCATAAAATAGAATTTTTGCAATTATTAAAATTCACATGGTAAAATAATATCTAATGACACGCGACACTGCTCATGATATATTATGAAGTAGTAAAGCAACATGTGCACAACATAATCCTCATTTGGTATAACACACTGTATGTGGGTGTATGTAATGAGTGTACACACATGTGCCTGTGGGGGAAAAGCCTAGAAGAATTTTTGCCCAATGTTAATAATGAGTTGTACCTGATGGGATTATGGATAATTATAATTTTCTTCTGTGTGATTTTCCATATTTTCTACAACAAACATAAAATACTTTTGTAATTTTTAAAAAATTATTCAATCTAAGCTGGGTTCTGAGGATCATGAGTTGCCACCTTCGCAGAGCCTTCCTGGACCACTCTCCCAGTCACGCTCTATGGCATCACACTGAGTTCATCTTCCACTTTTTACTATCTTGCATTTTCTTGTTTATTTGTTGTTGCTCTATCTCTGATGAGCAGAGACTTTATCAATATTGTTCACTGCTGTATCCTCATAGTTGGAACAGTACACAATGTAGAGTAGGTAACTGATCATTATTTCTTGATTATTTGTTGGAGGGATGGATGAATAAGTAAATGACATAAAATTTATCTTGTGAAAAATAGCCATGAAGTGCAATGGAAGCCAAAGTGAAACATGAAAATGACAATGACAATGCAATGCACCCAAAACACAGGACGCTCAAAAGTAAAGTCAAGAGCCATATAGAAACTTCTGTACTCGTGGGCCTGGAGAGACCCTGCTAGGGGCTGCTAAGGTCACAGATGTCAGGGGCCTATAGTACATTGGGTTCTTTGTGTTCTGTGGCAGTGGCTTTTCACAGCTAAATCCTGGCCCCCTCTCTCCTGCCTTCTTTTCTCTTCCTAGTTGTGGATGGGACAAGTCAGCCCATCATGTTCGCTTGGGGTTCTTCCCCCAAACAGGGGTCTCATCTCAGCTGTTTCATAGCTCAGTGCTGGAAGAAGGCAGTCTGTGCCTTGCCAGGCAGTTTCTCAAATGGCCAGAACAAAGGAAAATGCTATTCTTATTTCCTCTGCTTTTGCCATTTGGTGGGCACACGAAGTTGTGGGAACCACAGAGGGGTTGGGACAAGGGACAAAGATGAGGCCTGTAGCACCAGGAGCCCCATAAGCACCAGCCTGCGGTCACCTGTGTGTTCTCTTGCCTCTGTGGCCTGCCAGCAGGACATCCCCAGCCAGCTGGAGACCCCTTGCCAGCTACCATGGCAACAAGAGGACAAAAAGGAACCAGAGAAAATCATGACACACAGCTGGAAAGAGAAGTTTGAAGAACAGGAAGCGTCTTTCTGGAAAGCTGCTGGAAAGGCGGGAAAAGGCACTAAAGGAGTGAGCAGAGAAGGAGTCTCTGGCCCTCAGCGAGTCAGCTCACAGACGCAGATGGACCTGCACCCCATCCGGAATCCACAGGCTGCCGTACCCGTCACTCTCAGCCTTGAGGCTCTCTGCATCCCTACCCCATGTCCCCTACATGTCCCTTCCCCCAGCATCCTGGGGAGGGATGATCCTGTCCTATGGTGGGAATAGATGAAGGTCTCAGAACATTACCAGTTATTCCTTTTTTTGTCATTCACAAACCACGTTGAGCTGAGACATTTCTCCCATCCCTGGCCTCAGACATTTGTTCAATGTCAGATGTCCGTCCACCTCCTGACAGGTGAGCAGGTGAGTGCTCGGGCTGAGTCGGCAGCAGGCTTTGCCGCAACTTGCCCTTTACACGTAGTCACCCTATACACAGGCAGGGAGAAGCATGGCCCCAGCCCTGCAGGTTGCACCTAGCCACGTGACACCTGCTAGGCTTCCCCTGAATCAGTCACTTGAGCTGGCCAGCACCAAGTGAGACCAGTTGTCTCAATGCCTCAGTCTCTGTCATCCATGCCCGCTGGTCCCCAACACTAGAGTCACCCCACTTGGGAGGAACAGCATGCCTTGGCTGACAGCTTCTCCCCTTCCCGGACTGCCCAGGGCTGGCCCTATCTCTGCAGCATCTCCTAAACACCCACCAATCTCGTCTTCCATCCCTGTTGCAAAGGACTAAATGTTTATGTCCCCCTCAAAATTCCTATGTTGAAGTCCTAACCCCCAAGACGATGGTGTCCTATGGGAGGTGGGGCCTTTGGGAGGCTATCAGGTCCTGAAGGCAGATGGGATCACTGTCCTTCTAAAAGAGGCTCCGGTGAGATCACTTGCCCCTTGCACTGTGAGAGGTCACAGTGAAGAGAAAGTCGTCTATGGGGAAGAGGGTCCTCGCCAGACACCGAAACTGCTGCTACCTTGATCTTGGACTTTCCAGCCTCCAGAACTGCGAGAAAGAAATCTCCATGGTTTATAAACCACACATTTTATGGTATCTTAATATACTAAAAGCAGCCTGGCGAACTAAGATGCTTGTCTGTTAGTAGAGAAGCTACCACAAGACCCCTTGACTCTTCCCAGCAACCTCTGAAATCTCATCCAAGCAGTCTTGAAGATTACAATTACAATTTTTCCCTTTTTAAACCTCTAGGGAAAGACAGGTGGAGGAGGAAGGGAGAAAAATGTCTTCTCCACCTCCAGCTGCCACAGCCCACGGCCCGCAGCTAACGCTGCAGGTAAATATTAGCTCCCGTTGGAGTCGAAGAATACCAAAGAGAGGGTGAGAGAGAGAGAGAGACGGGGAGAGGGCGAATGTGAATTTCTGCAGCTTAGCACCTTCCTGGCAGCGTGGGAAGCTGGTTGAATAAGCAAAACACGGGTTCTCAACTCCAGGCACATAAATAAGTTCAAATGGATCCACTGCTCTTAGCAGCCCAGGAGGGGGCTGGAAAAAGGACAGCTCCCTGGCCCCTGTCCTCTCCGTGCCTTGCAGCCGCTCAGTTCCCGGAAGCAAGGACTTCTTCCCCCTGAGATGAAAGAGGAGGCAGGAAGACATGAAGACGCCCCATGAGGGAGGAGGGGGTCTGAGCACATGCTGGGGCATACCTCGGATCACACGGAGGCTGGCGGAAAAAGTGTGCCTCTCCCGCGACCTAGGGCTGCTCGCCACAGTGAAACACCACTCCTAGACCTGGAAGCGTGGGTGCCCTCACAGACCCAAGTTCATGATCTCCACATTAGTGGATTCTCCCATCTTGTCCCCTATGGCCTCCCCCAGCCCCCTGCATTCCCAGGCCCCCCTGCACTAATTTCCAGCCTTCATGTCAGGCTGAACTCTTCTCAGTTTCCTGCTTTCTCACTGGGACCTGCAGCAGTGATGTGGTCTCTGTCCAAAAGTCCTTGATCATGAATTCTTGTTGACTCCAAATGGACCTGGTCCTTCTCCTCTATCCTCTTGTTACCTCCCTCCTCTTTCTTACCAGTCCACCCTTCCTATTCCTGGGCTCACACTCCTGACACCAAATTCTTCCCCTCCAAGCAGGTTCTCTCTTCCCATTTCAGTGACCATCCCAGCCCCTGTCCTCCAGGTCCGGCCACTGGTTCCTCCCTCTCCACCTGGTCAACATACACTTGCTGAGCTTCCTTCTATTCTCCTAAGCCCCTCTGTGTTGCCTCCTGCACACCACTGCTCATTGGGCCTGCCTCACAGAGCTGGAACCACCTTCGAGGACATGGCCTCGGGTGTGGACACCAGATATGAGGTCAGAATGAGCAAAGTCTGCCTAAGTCAACAACGAGTCCAAATTACAGTGAAGGATGAAAGCAAGACATCAGAACTGGAGACGAGTCACTGCACACCAGGCATGAGGGCTAAGGCAAGGTCAGAAACAGGCTCATGAGAGAGAAGGCCAGAATAGGCATACGAGGTGGACTAGGCATACGAGGTGGACTGGGTTGTAGAGGCAGTGACTGGAGCAGGTGGTTCATGACAGTGACTTGGTTATTCAGGGGAGCCAGATGTCAGCTTTGACTGTAGCCACAGCTAGAATATTTTATGGGCACAGCAAGGATACAGACAAGGCTTCCAAACTTTTCTCCCTAGTACCCTGAAGAAACCCTCCAATCTTGCTCCCAAAGTTCTTCTGACATTATTCCCTCATGAGGAAGCCTCCCCAAACCCCCACCCCTCATCAGCTCCTTCCATGCCTCCAATTCTTTGTCAATGTCTGCCCTTGTCCTGGGAGCTTCCCCTGAGCACCCACCACTCAACAATTGCTCTTCCCCTCAACTCTAGACACTGTGCCCACCACTGGCTCCCTTAGTTTTGGATTTCAAGGACAAGCAAAATTTCAAAAGGAACCAATAGAATGTGGCCCAGTTTTTATTTTTCTAAGTATGGGCTTTCAAAAACAACCACCATTATTTATACTCCAACATCTCATAAGGGAAAGGGTATTTTAGCACTAAAATGTTGGAAGGACAAAAATCTCAAAAAATCCTATAAAATAAATAAATGTAGCCTTATGAAATAATCACTACTTAGCCTATTTTTCTCATTCCATAGCAAACCAATGAAACTGTTATCATCAAGAAGCACAAATCCATAAATTAGCATTTGGGAACCACAAATATAAATTTCTCATTTGACATGTAATCATATAGTGTTTTTTGTATTTTTGTTTGGCTTTATTTTCTCTTATACTGTTTATCTAGGTTTTGAGCTCTACATGTCTTCTTTACGTGCTAATAGGATGGTCCTTCAGGTCAAGTGCTGTCTTATATTTCTCTGTATTCCCCGTAGTACACAATGCCTTGTACAAGCAGCATAAACATCAAGTGAATGAACTTGGTCAAGTCAGAGCAGGAAAGTAAGAAACCAAAGGGCAGGAGGACGCTGAGAAATAAAAACAGAAGGGTGGCCGGGCGCGGTGGCTCAAGCCTGTAATCCTAGCTCTCTGGGAGGCCGAGGTGGGCGGATCATTTGAGCTCAGGAGTTCGAGACCAGCCTGAGCAAGAGCGAGACCCCATCTCTACTATAAATAGAAAGAAATTAATTGGCCAACTAATATATATAGAAAAAATTAGCCGGGCATGGTGGCACATGCCTGTAGTCCCAGCTACTTGGGAGGCTGAGGCAGCAGGATTGCTTGAGCCCAGGAGTTTGAGGTTGCTGTGAGCTAGGCTGACGCCATGGCACTCACTCTAGCCTGGGCAATAAAGTGAGACTCTGTCTCAAAAAAAAAACAAAAAAAAAAAAAACAGAAGGGTGGGGGGAAGAGAGCACATTTCCACTACCTTTTTTTGCTGCCTTTATGCTGTGAATCCTTGAATGATGCTGATAAACACAGATTTTTCTATGATATAGGTAGTCCAGCCAAAAGCACCTCAGATGCATTAGTTCTGAATCCTCGAAAACCCTCAAGCTGTCACCAGTTGGGGGGGCAACTTTGTGAAAGAGCAGCATTGTGTCAGGAGATGAGACAGGGAGGACCACATTCCCTGATTTGCCTGTGGGATGTCATTTTACCTCTTCTCTGCCTTACCTGTCTCTCCTACTAAATACCCTTATTGTAGATTATTCTAGAAGGTTCTTTCCAACTCAGAAGGTTGTAATTTCTCACTCTCATTTTATTGGTGTAAGAACAGGAATAATGTATAGAGAAGGTTAAGAGGCTACTTCAAGGTCTCTTGGAGGCTTTGGGGAGGAGCCTGATCTCTAGCTCTGCACTCCATCACCCAGCTCAGCTTTCCTGACCGCCCATGAGAGCAAGGTGTGACATCTGTGCCAGGCCACCATAGCCTATGGCTCTTGATCCCATTAAGAAGCCCTTGGACTCATAATAAAAGTAACAAAGTACTATTCAGTGAGCGCCTACTACACACCAGGCACCTGCCCTGCACTCTCCCACCCTCGCAACTACCCATCAAGGTAAGGATGACTTCCCCTTTGCACTGAGAGGAAACTGAGGCAAGAGCAGTTAAGCAGTCAACACCACAGAGTGGGAAAGGAGGGCAGGACCTTGAGCCTGGTCTCTCTCACTGCAGAGCCTGTGCCCTCCCAGTGGTGACCCTGGTGGGCGAGCTGTCTCTCGGGCTCGGGGCCCAAGAGCCGCTGGCAATCAAACAGATTTTCAGAAGCACCGTTGACATATCTGAGTTGGACCCAGCACCGAAACTCCCCTGGCGCCCAGAACCCTCCAGCATCACCTGCATCGGTAGCAAGGGTCTGACCGCACAGTGTCAGCCTCCTTCGCCTTCTGTCTAGGCGGCTTCCTGCCATCTGCCCACAGTGGGATTCTGCCGCTGCCCCCAATTCTGCAGCAAACACAAAAGCGTTACCTAGCATAACACCAGTGTCCTCATTTGTAACTTTCAGGTAGACGGATTACGTCCCATTTTCAGGCCACCCTCCACACTTACTCTAGCCACCCCTCCCTGCCTCCTCCTTGGATTATCTAAGTACATGTGGGGACCATAAACTCCCCTGAAGGCAGAAACTGTTTCTTAATCTTTGTATCCTTTACAGAGTCTAGCACTAAGCTGTGTATCTACCATATAGGTGCTCAATAAACATCTGAGAAAAACGTAAAGGCTGAGGCCTGTGTTTCACAATTGTGAGTCAGGACATTGTCACTAAGTTCTAGGCAGTTCTCAGACAGGGAAATTACCAGAATATTAACTCTTCATTTTCCTGTATGATCAGGGAGTAAAATGACTTCCTTTGTCCCTGGACCCTTTCTCTTTAACCTCAACTCATACCTACCGGTTCATCAAGGCAAACCGCAGCCTTTTAAAAAATAATTTAATGGAAAAGGGACTGTTTTCATGAAGGGATGATTTCTGAGGACAAGGGGATTGTTAGAGCCAATGCTTGAGATACACTGGTTTCAGGAAAACACTGCCACAAAGTATCCAAGTACAAATCAGTCAGGATTTGAAGACAGCGAAACTGCCCTGCTGACGGTCACAAGGTCAGCAACAATGCACGTCCGGGAAAGAATCCAAGCTGGTGAATTTTTATATTCACTCTTCCAGTGTCTGCAGTGTCAGGAATCCAGGGGAAGCAGGTGAGGGGAGAGAAACCAAGCAGATACCCTACTGAGAAGAACCACCAAGAAGCAGCACCTGAGAGAAAGGTCCAACGGGAAGGAGCAGGAACGGGAGCTGAAGAGTTAGGGTTTGAAAAGGCGAAATGTCTTGCTAGGTCTTGTATGTGGCTAAGCAAAGGAATCCATACCAACTTTGGAGGGTGGCTGAGGACGTGGCCTGCCTGGAGACAGTCTTTAAGACAGGCTGGCGTGGGTTTCCCACACTGGGAAATGCCTCCTGGGAGAACACTTGCAAAGAAGGCTGGCACAGAAAACTGGCCAGTCCCCTGAGAGCCTTGCTGAGGCAGACTGGGAGCAGGAGCCCTGCCTCCTGGATGCTTCCCGTCCCCTCCCCAGCACCTGCGACCCCACAGCATGCCTGCAGTGCTCCGAGGAACACAGCTGACAAACCACTGGAGAAGTGAGAGAGAGTCGACCCTTGGATCTACAGACCCAAACTTGAAGGCTGGCTCCATAACTTATTCGTGAACTACAAAGTCCCACACAAAAGCGTTCACTTCTATTAAGGATTCTTTCTATTTATTCAAGAGTCCGGGCTTGGAAAGTGAATTCAAAAGTCATTTAGTCATCTCCTCACCCAAGAGACAGTCATCTCTTCTGCTGAGGATTGCTATGAAGACAGATTGATTGACCAAGCCCCCATCCAGCCCGCATCACTGGGGGCTCCAAGCCATGTTGTCGGAAACAATCAGCCCCCTTACTCACGCTACACATGTGTACTCACTCAGCACACCTGGCGAGCCCATTCCTTCCCAAGGGACAGTATTTAGCTTGCCCACCCCAAGTATTACAGATTGTGAGTTCCTTGAAGTCGGCACCTTTGGTCAGGCTTCTTTGGCCTCCCTTTCGTCCTACAGGTTCCACCAATGGCCTCAAGCCTCACTTAAAATACTTTATTGGCTCCTCACTTATAGGGTCAAGTACAAATTTCTAAGCCCTAGGCCCTTTCTTCTTACTCTGCACACTCTTCCTGAAGACTCTCAGGCATTCTAAGGCTTCAGCCTTTAACCTGATGACTCTCAACAGAGTATTCCTAGCTGTGACCTCTCTTTCTCCTGAGCTCTTGTTTTTCAGAATCAACAGCCCCCGGGGACATTTAGTTGTCTTCCAAGGGGAGATGTTAAAAATACTAAAACTGGTATGGCAATACCAGTCAGAATAGGAAACCTCCTGCACACATTAACCATCTAGTTTCTAGATCTTGTGATGGTCCCAGGAACGGGGTTAGTTAGGGCAAGCAAAGCGGTGGAAGGGAACACGAGTGAGGGGCCGCTAAGGGCAGATGCTATTTACATACAGCACAGAGGTTATTTCAATATTTTAATAACCAACCTGCCATACATGTGGGGCCCAACTAAACCCACTCTTGGCCACTCCACAAGCCCCTCAAATTCAACAAGTCCCTGCTGCACTCAGCTTATGCACCCCACCCTCCCACTCCAGCCCTGCCTTCTCTGTCCCGGCAGTGATGAATGTGCCACTATCATCCATCCAGTCGCCTAAGCCAGAAATCTGGGTACCCACCTGCTCTCCCTCGACCTTATTCATCAGCCACCATGTCCCACCCTTTGCAACTCCTAAATATCTCTCAAATGTACCCACTTTCTCCACCCCAGTCCCTAAGTTAGGCAACCGCCCTTATCATTTAAGTCCACTTCAATGGTCTCCCTGACTCTGGTGCAGCCTCCTCCAAGCCATTCTCTATTTTCCAGCTAAAATCATCTTCTTTAAAGCCTATTCAATCACGTAACTATTCTTCTACAATCGTTTAGTAGCTCTGCATTTCCCTGGGGTTAAAGAACAAATTTCTTCACTTGGCCTATATATTATTATCTGTTTTTTTAAGCTCCTGCTAATCTAATCGCTCCCCACTACTGCACCCCAAATGCCGCCCACAATCTCTGCTTCTGATTCTTTCATTCACCAATTTCTCTTTGGCCTCTGGGTGTTTGCCCATGCCCCCTATTTTTCCTAGCATTCTTCACTTCTTCTTGAACCCCCTCCACATAAACACACACAATCTCTCTCTCTCTCTCTCTCTCTCTCTCTCTCTCTCTCTCTCTCTCTCTCTCTCTCTCTCTCTCTCTCTCTCTCTCTCTCTCTCTCTCTCTCTCTCTCTCTCATCACCTGAAGATCTCCAGTTTGTTTTTAGGGTTAGCCTATGTGCCAGTTCCCAAAGAAAGCCTTTCCTGCCCATCCCCTGGCAAGACTGGGTTGGGCACCCTCCTCTGTGCCCCTATAATACCTGTACCTTCCTCCCACAGCAATGATGACACTGTATTGCATTTGCCTTTTTTAATTAAGAGAGAGGTTTGTCATTTTTTGTCTCGAACACCCAAAGTAGACATTTAATCAATGTGCACCTTCATGCAAGGTGGTCTGTGGGTAGGAATTGGTCATGCACCAAAAAAGGCCCCAGGTGTCCGCTCCCCCAGGCTCCTGCCTGGGCCTCCCACCCTCCTGCATGCAAACCGAAAGCAGCCAGTACCACTTTGTACAAACTTCTGACTCTCAAGGCAGAAGCTAAGGGGGAGAGGAGATTAGCACAGACACTATAAATTCCTCTGCAGCCAGGGCCCAAAAGCAAGGCAGCAACTTGCAATCCTGATATGTCAGAGTCAGCTTAATCAATGTGCAAAGACAGAATCCTGGTGCACTGCCTGTCAGAGCAGTATCAACATTGGAAGAAAACAGCAAGAATACTGAGGCAGGACACAAGATGATGACATCACTTAAAAGTGTGTACACGAGTGCACACATATGTGTACATGGGACTGAAGTGCCTGCAGCCTCCCTGTGCTTTGGTGCCACGTAAGCACTGTAGAGACAGAACTGCACGTCTCTCAGGGGTTTTCTGATTCAGACCCAAACCGAATATCTGTGGCATGGAAATGTCCGCTTCCGAAGTGCCACAGCGTCACCAGTCCGCCCACATCCAAACCAGCTGCCTCTGCAAGAAATCAGCTAACACACCAAGGGGGTGTTTCATGGAAGTGGAGGCCTCCAGATGTGGCCATGCCAGACCTGGTGCTCCCTCCTGCCCCGCCCTGACTCCCATGTCCCCGCAGTTCCTGGAAGGTCTTTCCGTGCAGAGCTCCCCGGCTCTGACTCAGCCAGCACAGCCGCTCGGGCCTCCTGGTGCCAGTCAGCCGTGATGGCAGGGGCTGCTTGCCCAGGGACAACCTCTCTGCAGGGTCCCAGAGAGCTGAGATAAGCAGCATAGAGGAGAGGCTTGACAGCACTCCGACTAGAATGTCCTCCACCTGTCACGCCCAGGGGAGGTACTGCAGAGACAAGATGCCCGGTTCCACTTTAAGCCACTTGTGAGTGACTTAGAGCTGAGCCCAGCCAAAGGCCTTGTGACAGAGTCTTTTCAGTTTATCAGTTCTCTCTCTTGTCCCAGGTGGTGGTCATGTAAAATTGGCCTGCTGCTTATCGGACACTGAAGTAGGGGGACATGAGTAATCTACACTCTGTCTCAGGCCCAGACCTCAAACAGACCACAGTAAATCTGGAGGAAGCATGCATATTTAAGTAGGCCTTTGGTTCTGAGGCTCTGGGTTGAGATCCCAGGAGAAATGATATGGTGTGGCGGAAACAGCAGCATTTAGACTTCCAAGTCTTACCCACCTGGGCTCAAATCCTGGCTCTGTCATTTAATAGCTCTTGGACCTTACACAAGTTACTTAATTTGTCTAAACCTGAGTTAATTCGTCAGCAAACAAGGATAGTGCTTACCCCACCTGTTTGCTGCAATGTTAGAATAAGATAATACATGTGCAGATCTAGCATGAGGCCTGGTATACAATAGGTACTCAGAAAATGTTAGTTTCACTCTTCCCCATTGTAACCTCTAGAATTTAAATTAAATGCATTGTGTGTTTTGCAAACAAATTAAACGTTGTAGGCAGAATAATGTGTCCCCCAAAGATGTTTACATCCTAATCTTTAGAACCTGTAAATTAAGAGAACTAAAACTGCAGGTGGAATTAAGGTTACTAATCAGTTGACCTTTAAATGGAGATATTATCCTAGGCTATCATGATCTCATTTATCTAATTACATGATCTCTAATCTAATCACTCCACCTCTTAAAAGCAGAGAGGAAGATAAAACAGTGAGTCGAGTGAGTCCAGTGAGTCAAGTTAGAGAGACAGCATGAGAAAGAGTCCACCTGCTACTGCTGGCTTTGAAGCTGGAGGAAGGAGGCCATAAGCCAAGGAATGCAGCAGCCTCTAGAAGCAGGAAACAGCCCTGAGGTTTCAGCCAGCAAGAAAATAGAGACCACGATCCTACCACTGCAAAGAAACAAATTCTGCCAACCACAAGAATGAGTAGGAAATAGATTCTCTCCTGGAGCCACCAGAAAGCCACCTTGATCTCAGCCTGGTGAGACCCACACAGGCTTCTGCCATACAGAATTATAAGATAATAAATTGTGGGTTTTTAAGCTATGAAATGTGTGGTCATTTATAATGGCAGTAATAGAAAAACTAATGAACTATGTTATTTACACATAGATTTAACTTTTTAATACAGTTCTACCTTTACAGAAAAAAAAAAATCCCAAAATGGAATAGCAAGCAGATTTTCTTTTACTCAGTTAATGACTCCTAAGAAAAACCTGGATATTCTGGATATTTGAACCCTGAGACTCGGATCCAGGCACCCTCTCCTGATGGTAGCAGCTTGTGAAGTGAGGTACAATATCTGGGAAGAATGCAAAAGCCATGGCAGTATAGCCAGACCAAATCACCCTACGATATACAACAATATCACAAGCTTGAAAAACAATGGCTCAGCTGGGCGCAGTGGTGCACCTGTAGCCTCAGCCAATCGGGAGGCTGAAGCGGAGGATCTCTGGACCCTCTTGACCCAGGAGTTTGAGTCCAGCCTGCACAACACGGCCAGATCCTGTATCTAAAAAAATAAAGCAATGGCCCAGAATCTTCTGGGATTCAGAAAGAGTCCAATAGGTATAGTTCCAAGGAACAACCCTCCTAAGAATGGTGTCACATGGAGATAAGAAACAAACCAGGTGCCACTTACACCAAACGCAGGTATCTGGAGATAACACAATGATCCAGCTGGTGCCACAGCCCCACCAGCCACTAAAAGAGCTTTCCCAGTGACACAAATGACACATTTCACAATGTCTCCCATCGTGTTAGAATCTGCTCTGCAGCCGGAGGACAGGACGCGAGAGTCTCCGAGGGCACGTGCAGCGAGGGAATAACGGGGGTTGAGCAGAGAGCATTTGGCCCAAGAAAAATTCTTAGCTTTCAGTCCTGAGTACTTCGAGATTTAGAGAGCCCAAGCCAAGAAGCTGTTAGCATTAGTTCAGCATGGCATCTGATCATCTTATTAAATGCCTCTGAATCTCCAAATAGTGCATTAGCCACCCCAAAGCCAGGAAAAAGAAGAAGCTGACAGCAGTAACTCTAAGCGCCGTGTGCTGGCGGAGCCCGCATCCCCTGTAATGAAACAGTGGTCTGCTGTATTAATTAGATCATCTATAATAGCATTATCCATTAGGCCCACTGTACTCTGACATGCTCAGAATACAGCACTTGGCACCACGCGAGCCTGGGCTCTTTGGCTGAGAGTCACTTTATCCTCTATTGCAGGCCGAGGCAAAATCTAGGCTGTGCTGAAAGGGCAGGATGGCACCTCTATGGTGACCTCACAGGTACTGGGCGACTCCAGACCAGTGGCCCTGCCACATCCTCTCCCAGTCCTGACAGCCCGCCCCCCAAAGCCCACCATAGTCTAGCAAGGAAAATAGGCCTTCTGCAGACACCTGAGGTCAGCCCTGCTGGTGCATAGATAGAAACATGATCCCACCTCACCTGAAGAGCATGCTGTCAGGTGGGCTACAAAATGACTTAGTGACAGTCACAGTCCTTTGCAGAAAGAAGAACGTGCATTTGTCCTTCCTTTCCCCTCTGCGTGAATGCAGGGGGTGCTCAGCATGGTGGGCCGTAAGGGCAATCGTCTCCTGAAACCGGGGTGACTGAGGATTCTTTTGAACCCATGGACATTCCACAGCCAGATGCAAAGATGCTTTCCCCACACAGATGCCTCCCTTTCCAGAACCAGAATGACCCTCACTGCGTGAACCGCTGATTTAGCAAGTGAGGTGAGGCTGGGACCAGATCTGTCAAATGCTACAATTTCTAACTCTCTAGTGTGGAGTGTTCCCCAGCTGCTCCTGTGAGTCAAGCTGAGCCCTCAGGACCCTCCAGAGCAAGGCCCCTGTGTCGCAGCACCTGCTGGACTTCACACTCCTGCTCAGAGCAGGCACGTGGAGGGGCCGGGGGAAGCTCACCCACCATGCAGCCCGCAGCACAGGGGCTCCTTGCAGGCAGGGAATCTCCACCATCCTTCATCCTCACCTCATCCCCTCCAGCCCCGAAGCCCAGAGTCAGAAGCAGGGGAAATAGCTTTAAGGATTTAGACTTCTGATGTGTTCATCTTTTCCTTGCATCAAACAAATTCAATGCCGAGCACAGAAGAAGCACCTAGGGATAGTGCTCAATTGAAAATACAGGAAAAAACAAATCTTGAGTTGGAAGATTATGTATTGTGTTTTTATCTTTTTTTTTTTCACTTACAAAAGAAGTAACCATATAATTTCTTAAACACTAAGTTCCCCAGGACATGGAAAAGGAGAATCAGTGAGTGCTTAGGAACAAAGAGATGAATAAGCCACTTTTCCTGCCCTTAAGAAATTCAAAGTCAGGAAAGGGAATGAGACATGGAAACAAAGCAGCACAGGAGAGCTGACCAAGACAGCAGCCTCAGCACCCACCTCTCCTTATCCGCCATCATGCGGTGTTTTGTGTAAGAGGACATCTAGAACTAGTATTGAAAACCAAGAATGCCATCGGCAAACCAAAGATGGGAGACATTTTTAGAAGATCAAAAGTCGACGGGTACAAACTGACAGAGAGGGAAGGCAGAGGAACCGCAGCTGGAAAAGAGTGGGCGAGGAGCCCCCAGAAGTGGTACGTGATCCATGCGACGGCAAGCAGAGTCAGGGTGCAAGGAGCACTCACGGTGGAGGTGACTGGGAGTCGTACTCCGAGCTCTTGGGCCTGCTGGCTGTTCCCATCTCCCCACTGGTGCCAGGCAGGATAAGCAGGCGACCCAAAGCTAAAGCAAAAAGGGCATCTGCTGGGGACAGACAGGAGGGGCAGTGCCTCAAGTAGATAACAAGGAAGCCCTACATTCAGAAAATAAATGGTCTTCCCTAAATTCTCTTCTTCTAACCCCTACCTCAAATCGATTTCCCATGGAGAGGGGAATTCTTCATCTCATTCTGTCCAACTGCTGTAGCCAAACACCTAGGAGTCATCCCTTCCCTTTGCTTTCTCTGTCTCTCCAGACAATCACCAAGTCCCGAAACTCTACCTTTTAATGTTTCCCATCCATCCCCACCTCTCTTTCCCCACTGGCCATTCCCATAGCATAAGTCTCTCTTTCAGCTCTCTCTCCTTCTCCATTCTCTCCCATGTGACACGATATAAAGAAAAATCGTTTCTTTCAACAGCATAGTCCACCTTGGCCTCAGAAGACACCCACTCTGCTGAACGAGTACTTTGGTAAGCTACTTGGGGACATGCCAGCACAGCTCCAGATGCTCGCTGGGCTGCTGGCAAAGGAAGCCAGCTCGACTACCTGCGGGGTTTTGCGCGGCTGCCCTGTCTGTGCCGAGGGTGGGAAATGAATCGTGTGGAACCGTAGAGGAGGTGCCACGGGGCTAAGGAAAAGAGTGAGAGAAAATCAATGAACCAGCCGAGGAAGTGGAGCTAAGAGAAAAGCATTAGGGAGAAGAACAGAGATGTTAAAAATGGATTCAAGGAACCTAAGAAAGTTTTTCTAGGTAATGTACAATGTAAAACGTCTTCTTCACCTGGCCCTGCAAAATCTCCCGTAAAAGCTCCATTTCTCATCGACATGCTGTGAAGCTACGTTATCTTGAGGATTCATCAAAGCACGAGGCCCTGCTTTGAGGTGGGTGCAGGATGAGAGCTGCCATGTCTAGATCACGTGCATAACCAATAGACTGTGCTGCAGGGGGAAGGAATGGATTCTGGAGTTTGGCAGACCTGGGATCAAATCCCGGCCTCACCACTTCCCATGGGAGGGACTCTGTCTGCTCACAAAGCCTCAGTGTCACCTGAGCTGCCCAATAGGACGGAGACACCTGCCTCACATCGTCGTTGCAGGACACCCCACCTCAGAACCCGTGTGTCTCTACGAATCTGCAGTGGTGTGACAAGACTGGTGGCCCTGCCTGTGACAGGCTGTCTGCCTCTTCTTAAACATGCAGGACCCTTTGTGTGGTCCCTCAGTGGCAGACCACCTTTTAGAGTAGAGGGACTCTAACTACATTTAAGACATTTTCTTCGTCATCTCCGGCATCTTCAAGACAAAGAGGGCACATTTTCTGATCTCTCTCATACCTATGAGGAAAAGCCAGTGAAGAGACAGAGAAAGCATGAAGTGCGAGGTGGAGATTGGGAACGTCAAACATCTGCTTGGGACAATCGGAGAAATGGACCTGGAGCTTTGGTCTAGAAGCCTGAGGCTGTACAATTCTGTCCAGTCCTTCCTTTCATTTGGTATTTAATACTCTGCATAACGTTCTTGCACATTTTATATATTAATATTAGTTCTTTGAGGTGCAGAAAGTAGAGACGTTTTTCCACATTTTGTTGAGGAAGAAACTGAATTTTATAAAGTAAAGCGACGTGAGCAGACTTCCACAGTTCCCAAAGCCGGAGCTGGGACTCGAGCCCAAGTCTAGTGTGTCCTGTTAGCTTACGCTGCCCCCTAGCACTCGGCTGGCTCATCTCCAGCTGGGCTTTTCCTCTCTTTGGTTTATGAATCCTGCCCTCTTGCACTGAGGGAGAGGAGAAAAGTCACGATGAGCCCAGTGGGGCCGGGGTGACAGGGGTGAGCAGGGTACACCTAGCACAGAGCTCCTGCAGAGGGAGCTCATGGGACAGGGGTACAAGGGGACAGGGGGCCCCGCGGCACCTAGATGCTCTCTTCCAGGGGTGGAACATCACTAGGGGAGCCACCAGCCCACCACATTGCCACCATCCTGGGGGTGGACAAAAGACAGGATTAAAGGGTGGAGAAGGGCTGGGGATTGAGAGATTTGAGCTTATCCGAACAGGAAGAACCAGGACACGGCATGTCCTCAAACTCTTTCTGGGATATTACAGAGCCAGGACGCTGGATGAGACCTTTTGGGCCCCCTGCTGTCTGGGTGACAAGCCGTGCTGGCCTGCTCCCAACAGAGGTATTGGGGAGGTGGCCCACTGGAAAGCTCCTTTCAGCAGCTGGAAAGAGAAGACTCAAGAACAAAATGGCGGGGCAAAGATGTGTCCCTCACCCTTGTGCCTTTCCTCTTAAACCCAGTCCTCCTCTTCCCACGGCCCCAGTGAAATGGGTGGCCGAGCTGCTACTTCCCGCAGCCTGTTACACAGCAAGCAGGAGTCCAGGGTCCCTGCAGGCTCTTTGATGCTGTGATTGCATCGACAACACACCCTGCAAATGAGTGGACGTGGCAACTTCGGTCTCTGAGCTGTCGGATGAGATGAATTAAGGTTTCCCTAACTCTCCTCTCCCCTGCTTTCTTCCATCACCCTCTCCCAGGCTGCTTCCTGTTCCTGAAACAGAGGCTGTCCTACTGCCAGCCACTTCCTCTGGCCCCTTACCTGCTGTGCTGTGTAGAATCAGGCTAAGAACACACAAGAGTTTGTCTCCAGCCCAAACACACCGCAGCTGCCCACAAACCCCAGCTCCCATGCAAACCCAGCAAGGCAAGAAGAACAAAGCAGAGGCCGTGCTGGATAAGGCCTTTGAGGCCCTGTGTCGATGAGTCCCTCCATGTCCAACATGATGCCTGTTAAGCCCTGAGCACCAGGGCGCACAAAGAGATTCCAGTGCCACATTAAACAAATGCCAGGACAGAGCACACCTGGCATTTCCAGTTTGGCTAGGAAAGGAAAAGATGACCAATACCATTGTGTTCACAAACCAAGCAGCCATCGGGGAGCACTTACTTGGTACCAACAAGCAAACGTTAAAGGCATTGAATTACTAAATTAGCCAGTTACTAAGGGTAGAATGAGGTCTCTCTACCCATGGTGGAACACAGATGTGACATAGCCCCTGGGGACCAGGAAGCCTGCTTTTGCAGCCTCTGAGAAGAGCTGGGCATCTGAAGAGCAGTGGCCCAGGCAGGGCATCAACCTATCAAGTTGTCTCCACTTTTATTAGTAACCAGCACCAACCCTTTCTGCCACTGCCTACCCTGCAGGCGTGAACACAGACCAATCACTCCCCCACGTCTGGGGGAGGTTCAGCTCTCTATTGTTCTTTGCTGGACTGACAGCTCCTTTGACACGCACAACTTCCAGCCCACCTCCCCCGGGCCGCCCCTGCCCAAAACCATTGTGCTATGTGGCACATCGGTGTATTTTAGAAATTGAAGTGAATTACAATTAATTTCCTTTGAAGAATTTCAAGACACCGCTGGGGAATCAATAGGCAGGAATGGGCATCACTGACGTAAGGTTTCCCTCCCAGGGATGGGAAACTTTTCAGTCTGGGCTCCTTCATCTCCTATGGAAGTGTGTGACAATTGCCTCTTTCCCCCGCACACTCATGCAACCTGAAAAAATAGGTAGCCCAATGCTGGAGACCATTTTTCTGAAGAAAACATCTACCTGATCACAGGTACTGCCTGAGATTGTGGTCGCCAAACCACACTGAGATAATTGACATGAAAGTACTTTTGAAAGGTATAAAGCATTCTATAAATGTAAGTCTTTATTATTTCCTGTTATTCTGATTATTTCATAAAGGACTGTACTTGATGTACTGCACTCTACTTACCACTCCATCTAGAGCATTCTGGCCATCTTGATGGAATGGCCCCCTAGACTCCTGTGTCCGAGCACTCAGTAGGCATTTCATACATATGTCTGAGAGTGCATTAACTTGAACAGGACCCACAAATGAGGACACCAAGATGAATGAGGTGCAGTCCTGTCCTTAAGGGTTCATTCTCTAGACCTGCGGTCCCCAAGCCCCAGGCCATGGCTTGGTACCAGTCCCCGGCCCGTTAGGAACGGAGCTGTGCAGCACCACCTGAGCTCCGCCTCCACTCCCCCACCCGCCACCGACGCCATCCATGGGAATATTCTGAAATTGTCTCCCATGAAACTTAGCAACTGAGCCACACAGCAGGAGGTAAGCAGCAGGCCGGGCTTGAAGCTTCATCTGCATCTACAGCCGCTATAGCCGCTCCCCATTGCTGGCATCACCACCTGAGCTCTGCCTTCCCCTCATCCCCTGAAAAATTGTCTTCCATGAAACCAGTCGCTGGTGTCAAAAACATTGGAGACCACTGCTCTAGATAACAGGGCGATTGATTATGGTGGTTTCCTGCCATCTACAGCTTGGAGCAGTTTGGGAGCAGAAGAGAGAGTCCAGCCCTTGCTGCCACAGACAAAGGCGTGGCCCACTCAAGCTTGTCATGGACCTGGGCTTAAAGGCAGTTCTGAAAAAAAAAAAAACTACACTTGGGAAATATAAATCTAACCTTCTGAAACTTATAGGGAAAATATCTCAAATCTGAAATTTCTGTCTTTGATTCTATACACACTGTTATTCTCTAACTCTGGAATGATTTGATAGGCATCAGGGCTTTCTTTGCACTTTGTCCCGAATATCCATGGGCACCCTCTCCAACATATTTCACATACAATCTTAAATATTCACATATCCATAAAAAATAGGAAATGCCTGGTGGGTATGTTTTTAGCTTAACCAAGTCATAATATGTTATAATCTCATTCACTTCTTATTTTTTTCGTGCAACACTGCTGTGAAAATCTATCCATGTTGCTATATGTCTATGTAGGCCAATGCCTCTCCGTAGCATAACCCATACCTGCATCCACCACACCTTATGTATCTATTCCCTTTGTCAATGGCACCTAGGTTGTCTCTAACTCCCTGCTGTCATAAGCAATACTATAATGAAATTTTTATACATGTCTTTTCAGAAGTTTATAGAACATATATACTCAAGAGTGGACTCCTGGGTCATAGGTCATACACATGTTTCATTTCACCAGATTAGAACTGTTAGACCAGTTAGGCTCCTTCCAGTGGTCCATGCAAGTTTCCATCTCCCACATCAGTGCCAGTAGTGTTATGACTCATCTTTCTGAACTTTGCCATTCTGATGGGTACAAAGAAATTTCTCATAATTGTTTACGTTTATATTTCTCTGGGGATTTCTAGCTCTAAATACTATTTAACTGATAGTCTTTGATTTAGTCTCTCCTACTCCCCACCAGAATACCCATGATGATAAAAAAAAAAGGACAAAAGCAAATGGCATTTAAAAAAATTAGAATGGAATTAGAACAGAACAAAACCTACAGGCCTAAAAGAATTTCTATAAATGCACCATCCCTCATCCACAATTCCAGTTCCACACCATGTGGACCCAGGGGTTGTACTACCCAGAAAACCAGGAAGTCAAGCTTCTCTTGAGTGGGTATAACTTTTGAAGTAGACGGAATACTTTGCCCACTCTGGCCTTCAGTGCCTCTGCTTCTACAGCCATTATGAGCCCTCAACTCCTAAGAAGAAAAGGGACAGGAAGCGGAGTGGTAAGTGGATCTGGCTGTGCACGTCGTGCTCTGACACACACACAACTACAGGAAGAGGCTCCAAGTGAGGACAGGACTTTTCCTGATGACAGTGGCCCTGGGGAGTGCAGAGGCCACTCCCGCCACACACCTTCCTTAACTCCTTAGTCCAAGCTGGAATTAGACCCACGCTCTAGAGCGGTGTTGCCATAGGGAAAGGAAGACTTGGGGGAGGAACAGATTGGAGAATGGCATAAGTTAAAAGTCCTTCTTTGGACATGCTCAGTGGAAGACGCTCTTTAGACACCCAAGTTAAGCTGTCAAGGAAGCAGCTGGAGGTAAAGCTGAGGGGTGCAGAGGGGAGATAAAGGCTGGATCTGCACATGCGGGGGTCATCTACATGTGGCTTTATGTGCTTGCACAGAACTGGATGAGGTCCCAGGGGATGAGTCTACAGAGAAGGGAAGATGGCCCAGAAGCCAGCTTTGGGGCACACCTACCCCATGGGTGCAGCGGAGGAGGAAGTACCAGCAACAGACAGACTGAAAAGGACAGTCGGTGAAATAAGAGGAAAACTGGAATGGCAGAACAGCGTGCTACCACAGAGTCAAGAGAATGAGAGAGTAGCCAGCTGTAGCAATACTCTGTGAAGTCAAATAAAACAAAGACCAAGAAGGAGCCATGGGGCTTAGGCACACAGATGGCACCAGTGCCCTGAACGAGAGCAGTTTCAGGAAGCCTGTCCGTGCAGGTTGAGCAGGGACAGATCAGAAAGCGGAGACAAGACTGATAGGTTTTCGGGAAGTCTTGCTGTAAAGGAGAGAGATGGGACAAAGGATAAAGAAGGCGAAGAGGTCAAGGGAGGATTTTTGTTTGTTTGTTTGTTTGTTTGTTTTTCCAACGTGAGATTCTATAACTGGTGGAAATAATCTGGCCAAGAGCAAGAAACTTACAGTGCAAGAAGAAGAAGGGATGCGATAGAGAGCAAATGTGCTAAAATTTAAAAGAGAGTATAAAACTCTCAGAAGTCAGACTGCACCCATGAGCCATGTAGAGAATGGAAGCCGGTGGTGACAAGAGGCTACGGTGGCACGTGGGCGTCAGGGTGACCAGTCAGAGAAGCCGCTGGCGAGCACGCAGGGAAGCCGCTGAGGTCTCACTTGGAACATGCAATTAGTGATATTCTTAGTTGTTCATGTTTTAATGGGTAACGGATTTTTTGAGGGGAAGTTGTTACTTTATTTTTAATTGACAAATAATAATTGTATATATTTATGGGGTATAATGTGATGGTTTGATATACGTTTACATTGCAGAATGATTCAATCAAGCTAATTAATATATCCATCACCTAGAAAACTTACCAGGTTTTTATGGTGAGAACATTTAAAATCTACTCTTTTAGCAATTTTGAAATACACGATATACTGTTATTAGCCATATAGCAGTAAAGAGAATGCGTTGCACCATCCTGTGCAACAGATCTCTAAAACATATTCCTCCTGCAACATGGTATCCTTTGAACAAGATCCCCCTTTTCCATCCCCTGCAGCCTCTGTAACAACATTCTCTTTACTGCTATACATTCGACTCTTTTAGATTCCACATATGGTGAGATCATGCAGTATTTTTCTTTCTATGCCTGACTTGTTTCACTTAACAGAACATCCTCCAGTTTCACCTATGTTTTCGCAATGACAGAATTTCCTCCTTTTTAAAGGTTGAATAGTATTCCATTGTGTATATATGCCACGTTTTCTGAATCAATTAATCTGTTGATGGACACTTTGCTTCCATATCTTAGCTATTGTGAGTAATACTGCAATGTACATTGGAGTGCAGCTATCTCTTTGACATGCTGATTTCATTTCCTTTGGACATACCCAAAAGTGGGATTGCTGGATCATATGGTAGTCCTATTTTTAGTTTTTGAGGAACCACCATACTGTTTTCCATAATGGCTGTATTAATTTACATCCCACCAACAGTATGCAACAGTACATCTCTTTTCTCCACATTCTTGTCAAAGTTCTTTTCATCTTTTTGATAACAGCCATTCTAAATGGGATAAGGTGATATCTCATTGTGGTTTCAACTTGCATTTCTATGATGATTAGTGATGTTGAGTATGTTTCCATATATTTGTATGTCTTCTTTTGAGAACTGTTTGTTTAGGTTCTTTGCTCATTTTTGATAGGGTTATTTGTTTTCTTCACATTAAGTTGTTTGAGTTCCTTACATATTTTGAATATTAGCTCCTTATCAGATGTATGGTTTGTAAATATTTTCTCCCGATCCATGGGTTGTTGTTTCACTTGGGTATCAGATGTTTTGAAGTAAAAATGTTATTGCATAATATTTTGTTATAATATTATGTTAGTGTGTCATATTGTGTTATCAGTCACTAAACTTTTTTTGGACTCAACTCAAAAAAATATCATTAAGCTAGAATAAGCCAATCCTAGACATTCCAAGTAAAAGAAATCCTTTCACTGTATTAGAGTCAATTTGAGGATTCAGGAAGGGATCCAAATGCAACATTCATTCCAACAACATAAATTGGGAGCCTACTAATGACCTGGACATGAATAAATGACCATGATTCCTGCAAATAAATAATTACAAATGGACAGAGTGGCCAGGAAAGTCCTCTGGGAAGAGAGACTCAGAAATGAGGGATAAAAAGCTGCATAGAGAGCAGGATGCAAAGTTCTAGGTAGAAGGAACATTCCGTGGGGGTGGCTAATGCTGGGTGTTAGCAGGAGTACAGGGAAATGGTATCTTGCTGCTAGAGGAAGCGTATATTGGCGAAAATTTTCAGGAAGGGGAGCAATTAGATAATTTTATGCAGTAATTTTACTTCCAGTAATTTATCCTAAGGAAATCTTCAAAACTACAGTCAAAACTGCATATCGCCTCCACAGAGCAGCTAAGAGGTATTTTTAAAACCTAGATTAGTTTGTTCCAGTGGTGTGCTGGTAAATGTTCAACAACTGGCTCTCTAGGGGAAGAAAATCCTGATGTATAGCATCAGGTACAGATTTCTGTGGTGTAATTATAAATGGTCTCTGACATAATGAGTGGTTTAACTTATGACTTTTCAATTTTATGATGAGTTTATCAGGGTATTAAATGCACTTTTTCACTTGCGATATTTTCAATGCATCATGGGTTTATCAGGTCCCTGATAAAGCTATCAGGTCCCTATAAGTGGAGGAGCATCTGTACTCTCGCTATGGCAGATGTTGAGTTGCCAACATGATGTCACTGAATACGGAGCTGGGAAGAGGAGTGCACCACAGGCTCTCAAAGCCCATATGAGCGGCTCCAGCACAATACCGAGTTGGCACCCCTCCCTGCACAGACCCTCCCGTGCATGTCACTAACCCTTGTAATAAAGTCCACGCTCCTCCCCCTGACCACCAAACCTCTGCATGACCAGGTGGCTCCCAGCCACCTCCTGTGCCCCCTCCTGCCACACCCTCTCCCTCTCCCTCACTGCTTCTGAATTTTGATTGAGCCCCCTACCTTCACTCCCACTCGGGCTCTTGCACCTTGCTCTTGCCCCCCTCTTCCCCTCGTCATTCAGGTGTCTGTTCAAAGGCCACTTATTCAGAAAGGTCCTCCCTGACCACCCTACCTGAGGTTGCCACTTCCTACCTTGTTTATTTGATTGATATCCCTTGTCACCACCTGAACTCACCTTCCTTATTTGTCATGCCCCCCGCCCACTAAAATGTAAATACCGTAAGATCAGATACTTGTCTAGTCCTGGTTACCCCTGTCATTCCCAGCATCAGAAAAATATTTGGCACATAGGAAGTGCTCAATAGATACTTGCTGAATATGGATACGTTGATTACTTTGTAACAGTGAAAATTTTTAAGACCACATCAATGTCCAAAATTAGGGAAATGGTGAAACTAACATTTATGGATCATTTACTATCTGCCGGGAACTGTGACAAGTACTTTATACGTTTATTTCAGGTGCTTGCTAAGCTATTAATAGGGTAGTTCCTTATTTCACACTTGGCCGCTGCTCTTTGCATTGGTCGAGAGCTCTTTGGCAAGGAGGAGTAAGAGGCAGGACAGCAACTAAGTTGGAGTCCCTGGCTTAAAGTCAGTATAATAGCATCAACATCTCTCCCTGACCTTCGGCCATTACCCATTACAAAGCAGGCTTTCAAGCAATACTTAATGATATTGTTATAATGCTCATATTATAATAAAAAGTGAAATATATTCTGTAAGTGCTCAAGAAAAAGAAATTATAAACACGTTTATACACATATGTAATGCTTAGGAAAAAAACTAGAGATAAGCACATCAAAATGTTAGCAGTGGTTGGGGTAGAGTGAGTGGATTATGAGTGATTCTCATATTCCTCTTTATATACTTCTATATTTTCCAGTTGTTTGAGCATGTCCCAATGTTCTCCCAATGAGCATGTCTTTTGTAATGAGGAAAAAAATGTATAGGCCAGGTGCGGTGGCTCATGCCTATAATCCTAGCACTCTGGGAGGCCAAAGCAGGAGGATCTCTTGAGGCCAAGAGTTCCAGACCAGCCTGAGTAAGAGCAAGACCCTGCTTCTACAAAAAAAAAGAGGAAAAAAATTAGCCGGGTTTGGTGGCATGTGCCTGTAGTCCCAGCTACTCAAGAGGCTGAGGCAGGAGGACTGCTTGAGCCCAGAAGTTTGAGGTTGCTGTGAGCTATTATGATGCCACTGCACTCTAGTCAGGGCAACAAAGCAAGACCTTGTCTCAAAAAAAAAAAAATCTATATTATTATATTCTTTAAATGGTTGGAGATTTTAAAGGCAATGGAATCCAAAATTAAGAGAACATTAAGCAGCCCAAATAAGGCAGGATTGCGAGGCTGCAAATGGGGTTTCTTCAGGGGCCAGGCTAAGACAAGTTACACCTGGAGAGACCTTAACCTGATTAAAAGGTGGCGAGGGAACTGATTGCAAATGAGGGAAGCGCAGGGTGCAGAAGGAGACCAGGGTGGGGCTGTATTTCAAGGCCCTGATCTCCGCACTGCAGGCCTACAGGGAGATAAGCCCAGGTTAGGGTGCGCTGGGTGTCTGGCAAAAGGGGCTGAGACACTCAAAGTGAGTCAGGAAGGAAAGCTGAGTACCATGTTGAGAAGGCCCAGGGTCTGGACTGGAAGAAACCTTGGGGCTCTGTGGAGCGGCACAGCCCAAAACAGTGGCCGGCAGCTGCGTGTGGCTGCTGAGCTCTTGGAATGTGCTCGTCCAATGTGGAATGTGCTGGAAGTGTCAAACACATACCAATTCCAAAGACTTAGTATGAAAAAAATGAATAATGCCTCATGAGCAATTTTGTATTGGTTTCATGTTGAAATGATAATATTTTTGATGTATTGGATTAAATTAAATATATTATTGATTTTACCTGTTTCTTTTAAATATATTTTTAATGTGGCTACTAAAAATCTTAAATTTACAAAGGCGAGTCAAATAATATTTCTATTTGACAGCACTGATCAAGACCAACACTTTCATTTTATAGGTGACAAAACTGAGCTCTCGAGGTTAACTGGCTGGAGCTATTTAGTGAAAGCCACACAGTTAATGACACAGGTTGGACTAAAACCCAGTGTTCCTACCACCCAATCCAATCCTCTTGCCTCCTCAACATGTTTGATTCTGGAAGCGCTGAAATGACACCCTTAGTCTCTCTACAGAAAATCGAGGTTATTGTTATCTGACGCTCTGTAAACTTGGAACAACTGAAGATTTTTTTCAATGTCCTTTCTGTCACTTCGAAGATTGTCTTTGTGAAAACATTTTTCAGTGTTTTCATTCATGTATTCTTTCAACCTGGACAAGCGTAGAGTGGCGTGGGACATTCTACAGACCATCAGGTGGAAGGAATGCAGTCGGAGCTGTCCCCATGGGATGAGATCTGGAGATGCCCCATTGATAAAAATCAAACGAGATCTTGCCATTTTGTTTAGGGACATATTCTTTGTTTACATTAGATCTAGCCGAAGCTGGACAATTACAACAGGGCAAAGCTTACCTGTGTTTTGGTTTTACTTTCACTGCCAAACACAAACGAGGCTGCGCTGTTTCTTGGTTTTGACAAGGTTCTCGTAGCTGAGAATAGGAGCTGCCTAGCCAACAGCCATTCTCTCCTCCATCTGCCTCACACAACCCTGATTCTATAAGGGACAGCTGAAGGCGCCACTAATAAAACTACACTTGCCAGCCCCCCTTCCAGCTAGGGGAAGTCACGTGACACCGATCAGGCCAAGGAGACGGAATCAGAAGTTACTAGGTGGGCGGTGGGGAAAGTTCTTCCAATATCACACTTCCTTTTGCAATTTGCTTTTCTTCCGCTTTCTGCCTATATAGCCCCCCACGCTGGCCACAGATCCCAACAAGCCACACTACAGAGACTGGCTGCAAAGACCCTGCTGGCATCAGAGAGCCGCCTCGCCAGCTCCAGGCTGCCTCCTCCAGTCTTCCTGTAACAAGAAAAATAAAACTGCAATTTGTTCTTCAGGTCACTACACACAAAAGTCAAACAAAATTTCTGATACAAGAGCCCACAAATATCTCCCTTATCCATCCATCACATAGTTTTATGAGAAGACTAATTAAAAATGTGGGAACTTTCCCAAATCTATGACTTGCCTCAGCACAAAAACCTTGTCCTAAAGCCTCCTGCAGATCTCCAAGCAAAACCTCATCCAGCTGCAGAGACCTGCTTAACGCCACATGCTCTAGAAGCATCTGAGCTGCTTTGTGGCTTGGAGCAGAGGGAAAAATGGAAATGACCCCTCTGTTAAGTAGCATCAAGCACCCAGGGTCACTGGCATGCCTGTTAGTACCCATGAGCAGGTCATAAAAGAATAAGAAGCTATGCCATTTGTTTTCAACTTTTAACTGTCTGCAACCCCAGTCAAGCATTCAGCCAATCTCTGGTTTCTATCAGAACACACCGATGCCATCTCAAAATAACTCCTATTTGGGGAACCTCCTGGAAACTTCAAGAGCCATGAATGTCTTCAAAATGATGAAATTATTTACCTCTGAGTTTCATGGTCAGTATACGTTGCCATCAAATAAAGTCCAAAGCAACTGAATTAAAAAGAAGAAGAAGAAGTGGTTGGATGGCAAAGATGGTGTACACTGCCACATCGAAACTCATTCCACGATTTCAGCTTCTTATTCAGGGAAAACAACAACAATCTTCTATGGAAATTTACTTTTCAGCAGAGCTTAAATTAACCTTTTGTTTTATTTCCACAATTTGAATTTAATTTTTTTTTTTTTTTTTTTGAGACAGAGCCTCACTCTGTTGCCCGGGCTAGAGTACAGTGGCCTCAGCCTAGCTCACAGCAACCTCAAACTCCTGGCCTCAAGCAATCCTCCTACCTCAGCCTCCCAAGTAGCTGGGACTATAAGCATGCACCACCATGCCCGGCTAATTTTTTCTACATATATTTTTAGTTGTCCAGCTAATTTCTTTCTATTTTTAGTAGAGACTGGGTCTCGCTCTTGCTAAGGTTAGTCTCAAACTCCTGAGCTCAAACGATTCACCTACCTCGGCCTCCCAAAAGTGCTAGGATTATAGGCGTGAGCCACTGCACCCAGCCTAATTTTTTTACTTTTAGAAAATTTTTCCTGAAAAATTGAGAGGCATAATTCTTTGGAATATCATTTTTCTATTTCATATATGTGAAATAAACCAATGAAATAAATTATAGGCAAAATTGTTCATAATGGGGTATATGTGTGTGTGTTTCTAGAAATGCAATGCTATTATTGTAAGGCACCTATTATCCTATAGGTGAGGGAAGTGAGGTTCAGAAAGGCTAATTGCTGGATTCAAATCCAGATAAGCCTCCCGCATCCCACAACCCCAAGACTCAGCCCAAAGACACAAGTGATGATGCAGTGAGCCCTGTCCCCTTATTTTACATGTTCAGGGATCCAGAACCTCTCAGAGATGCTCCAATTGCCTCTAAAATACCCAGAAAAGCAGTCTACCCTCAGGAAAGACTCTGTGGAGGACCTTAGGAGATGGTCTCAGACTGTCTGCTGGACAGGCCCCTGAGAGCACCAGGTCGAGATCAATGGTACTCAAACTAATGCCACCTAAAGAACTTGTAAAACAGATATAACTCCATGCCAAAACTCCACCTAAGATTAACTGAATCTCTTAGGGTTTGGATCTAATTTTTTAAAGTAAATTGGGAATGAGGAAGGCGGGGTCCGCAGGCCCCTCACTGAAATGGTCCTTCTGGCTCCCTAGCTCCAGCCTGGGGGAACAGGACAGGAACTAACAACAAACATTCGTAACAATGATGTTCACCACCTTACACACAACCCCGGGACACTGTGTCCTGGTGCCCTGAAAGACTAAGAAACGTGCCTAGGCTCTCGAGCAATAGGTGCAGGTGCTCTAAGCCCAGAGACGCCTCAGCCCCACACGCTGCTGCCTGGGCCACCCTGAGCAGCGCCTGCCACTGCAGAGCTACGCAGGGACACTGGGGCAGTGATGAAAACACCCAGACCTGCCCAGACCCGCTGCTCCCAAGCTCCACCCAGCTCCAAAAGGGCGTGGAGAGAGGTCGGGTACAGAGACAAGACCTGCAACAGTGGAGCACCCTGAGAAGTGAGTCCTAGCTATTGTTCTGGAAGGTTCTGGAGCCCAGTGTGGAGCAGCAGCAGCTGCAGAGCCTCCCTCCGAGCAGAGGCAGGGCTGGGCTGTGGGCCCTCAGTGCGGTGCAAGAGCCACTAGGATGGTGGCCATTAAAGCCATGTAGTTGGTGCTGTGATGTGTCCCCCTCTCCCCTCAGGACTGGGAAGTCACTGCTGGGAATGCTGCTGGCACCCAGCCGGGGCAGCTGTCAGTCTAACTCAGGAACTGCCTTGGCTGGCTGCGTAGACCAAGGTCAGGACACTTTCCTGGGGCCATCTGCATCCAGCGACTGGCTAGTGAGGGAATATGAAAGCCTGGCCTCTTTGCCCCAACTCAGGAAAACTCTGGAAGACCATCCAAGCTTCAGAGCCCCACCCTGCCCCACGAGGTCACTAGAGGTCTTTGTTGAGACAGCATCACAGCCAACTTCCCCTCTGCCCAATCCTGCACCTTTCCCTCCCCTTCCCTCCCCTTCCCCAGAGTTAATCTCGAGAGCGCCCCTACTAAACCTCCTGCACGATAATCCGCATCTCACGGTCTCCCAGAAGCCAGTCTGCAGCAGCAGCCTCAGCCTGCCAACAGCAGCAGGGCCAGAGGCCCAGGAGCAAGGTGGGAGGAAGGTCACATGTCTGGAAGTGGCAGGGGACAGGATGGCTTGACAGAGCCCAGCCCTCAGCCCAGGCAGGCCCAGCCAAGAGGTGGGGGCTCTGCATCTGAGCCCAGAGGGCCAGTCACTCTCTTCAGTCATGTGACCCAAAGTGGCTCCAGGGCCTACTTGGGAAGGTGGGGGTGGGAGGGAAGAGGAGATGGAAGAGGGGGTGTGGTTGGGAAGGAGGAAGGAAGAATTGGAAAAGAGGGGCTGGGAAGAAGGTCTGAGAGCCAGCCAGGTACCCTAACAGACTTCATCTAGAGTCCAGCTGTGCAACAGCTTATAAACATGGAAAAAGTGACTTCAACAGCTTGGAAGTCACCTCAATATCAAGCTATGTAACACAAGGATGAGGAAACAGAGGCTCAGTGAGATGAAGTGACTCACCCAAAGCCATCCAGCTCGTAGGGGCTACAGTCAGGACTGCAAACAGGCCCTACAGTTTTTGTGCTCTTAACCATGAGACCACACTGCCTCAAACAAACAAACAAAAAAACGAGGGCTACCTCTAGCCCACATTCAAACAGGACCAGAGAGGTGAGGAGGTTTGGCCAAGGTCACACAGCTTCCTGGGTGGCACTTTCCTTTACAGATATAATTCTTTTTTTTTTTTTTTTGAGACAGAGTCTCACTTTATTGCCCAGGCTAGAGTGAGTGCCGTGGCGTCAGCCTAGCTCACAGCAACCTCAAACTCCTGGGCTCAAGCAATCCTGCTGCCTCAGCCTCCCAAGTAGCTGGGACTACAGGCATGTGCCACCATGCCCGGCTAATTTTTTTCTATATATATTAGTTGGCCAATTAATTTCTTTCTATTTATAGTAGAGACGGGGTCTCACTCTTGCTCAGGCTGGTCTCGAACTCCTGAGCTCAAATGATCCGCCCACCTCGGCCTCCCAGAGAGCTAGGATTACAGGCTTGAGCCACCGCGCCCGGCCACAGATATAATTCTTGAGCAGCCTTATATAAACCGGGCACTCACCGCTGCCAGATTCAATGCCAACCCTCCCGGGAGTGTCTGTGTTATGAAACAGGGCCATGGAGCTAGAATCATGTTCATGTGCAGGGAATCTTCCTTGGCCACCTCCCATGGAGGGAACCTGGGTTTGAATGCAGGGCACCTCCCTGAGACAACTACACCCAACACAGGGTGGCGAGTGTCACTCACCTACAGCAGAGCCAGAGTCACAAACCCCCTACTTGGGCCCGAGAACAGCTCACACCAACCAGCACCCCTGGGGACACTCACACTCCCGTCCCTGGGCCCCACGCCCAGGAGGCACACAGGGTTCCCAAAGGGACTCCAGAATCCAGCAAGCCTCCTGCAAGTCCCCACCCCCCAGAAAGGCACCAGGGCTCCCCGCTCCATGCAGGATGCCACATGCTGGGCCGCGGCGCCCCCCCCAAGCGTTGCTCTGGCTCTGGATGAAACCGAAGCCGTCAACGTGCTAATTAGCCACCCTGAGAGGCTGGGCTCGCCGACTGACAATTAATAACTCCATCCCTCTCTTTCCTGCTGGCATATTATTAATTCATCAGGCCTCTCCAGTGGGGCCAGAGAGAGAACACAGACTCCGAAAGTTCACGTTTCAATTTGAGGCTGCGATGCAGAGGAGGGGGGTGGGGGAGGAGCACCGGCCCTTGGGGACAGCGAGGGCACAGTGTGGGACAGACCTGTCCACAGACCCGCTGCCCGGCCATCACTCACACGGGAGGTCGGTGGTAACTGCGAAGCGACTGCAGCCACATGAGCAGGGGCTGTGCTGAGGAATGGATGACACAATAGACATCTTTCCAGAAACCTCCAAGGAAAGATGCCCACATATTGTACACTTTTTAAAAGTAAAAGAATAAGAGCAAAATGAAGACTTATATGTGTAGTATGATTTCCCTTTCATAACGGAAAGCGAAGGACTGGAGGGAGGAAGGGCGGGGCACATTTGTCCCAGTTTCAGCATAGACAGAATGAAAGAAGCAAGCACAGTGGATGGTGAATGGGGCAGGGGGCGCTGGAGGTAGAGATGGGGGAGAGCCGGGAGGGAAGAGCAGGATGAAGTTGGACTTGACCGAGCACACTCAAGCAAGGTACGTCAGGCCAGCACTGTGCCCAGAACTGACCACAGTCCTGGTTACTTTAAGAACAGAAAGGGAATTGACCCAACTCCTCCATGTTTTCTTTCTACATTTGGGAGGGGGTGCAGGTTCCTCACCACTAAGATCGGCAGGTGATCAAGTTGCTCCAACAAGCCCAGGGAGGCTGGGCATGGCTGTGAGCGGCTGCAGAGGGTGACAACGGGCTGGCGAGAGGCTGGGAAGGGACAGAAGAGGAGCGCCCTGCGCACTCACAGCCACAGCCTGACCCTGCTGCCTTCGCTCCCGACCGGCTGTGGCTCTGAGATAAACAGAGGGAGAGAAGGATGGTGAACGGTCCCCAGGCACCAGGGCAGAGGATGGGCAGGGCCGGGCGGCGCGGGGCTGGTGCTGGGAAGGTGTCCGCCAGTCTAAGGTGGCAGGGGACTGCTGCAGGCACTGCTTTCTCTGCACCTCAGCTTTCTCACCTGCACATCCACTGAGAAGTTATGTGACACGATATTTTCAATGGTCTTATTTATCACGGTGACTTGAATACCGTAGGCGCCCAACTCTTGCGTGTGTGTGTAACTGTGTGTTTTAACAATTGCATATATATTTTTCAACCAAAAAGGCCAAAGCAAATTCCCTCAGTTATGTTCACCTCCTCAGCACTGAGTACTTCATTTTCAACTTGTGTCTGCAAACGTCCGGTCACCACCAAGCGAGATGCTGGCAGCTCCTCTGCAGCCATGCAGCCAGGGCAGCTGGGGCAGGGAGGCCAGGCGGCGCAAGGCCCTCGATTGAGAGAGACAGCAGTCCCAGCGCTGCCCTGCTCCGCAAGTCCTTCCGCCTCTTTCCTGCCCCGCTCCCCTTCCCCACCTGTCGCTCAAGCCGCTGACCACCGCCCGGGCCGTCAAGCTCCGCAAAGCAGCCGAGACTGCGGCTGCAGTACACAGAAATAGCCACGTGGGGGCACCATAAAAGAGGGGAAAAAAATCTCTTGCGCAAAAGACGGAAAATGTGACGAATTGTGCAGCTGGCACTAGAGGGCGCCGCTTTTCTCGTTTTCTCCAAAAAGGTGGCTGGAGGCAGAATCTCTCCCTATTTTGACACGTTCAGAAGGCTGAAGGTATGGCCCACGAGGGCACAGTGGACACAGCCCGGGCGACTCGGGGGTGGTGGGGAGACTGGCTCTCCTGAGCCTCCAAACGGGACAAGACTCCGACGGCGCCGGGAAAGGAAGCACAGACACGGGTGGAGGGCCAGGCTGCAGAGTCGCAGACCCTTCACTCCCCACCTCCTCCTCCAGGCTGGCCTTACAGGCAAGAGCGGGGACAACAGATCCCGCTGAGCCCTCGCGCCCAGCCCTGCGCTCTGGGAAAGCTGGGAACACTGCTGCTTTCTCTCGGGGCACCCGGTGGCTCCGGCGAAGGAGCAGAGAGGTTATGCATCCGCGCTCTGTGAGCGGTGACAGTCGCCGGGCGCTGAGTGGGGCGCCGTCACCCTGCAGAGGACCCCTCCTTGCACAGCGCCGCTGAGTCCAGGGAGGACCCCAGCTGCGGGCGCAGGAGCCCGCATGGCTCAGACAGCACCATGTTTATTCTCAAACCCTGTCCTCAAGGCAAGCGGTTCTAAAACTGTCCAAGGCTCGAAGGGGAAACAAATGTAGGGAAAGGAAAGTCACTAGAGACCAGACCTAGAAACAGGCCCTGTTGTTGAATCTCTCCAGGACAGGTAAAGAAAATGCAAGGGTGTTGAAGTGCTCCCAAAAGGCCCAGCTTAAAGCAAATCTCTAGAAGTCACCAGAATTGTGTTAGTTCCCAGGGAGAGCCCGATTCTCTGGATTCTCTGTGCCTTCCTGTTCTGCTTGTAATTCCAAGAAAGCGGGGCATATGCTACAGGTCCCTTCTTGGCTGGTGGTTTTCCAATGTGTTGTTGGCTGCAGCATGTTGAAGGCTCATAGGTTCTGTGTTCCGTTGGCATATGTTCTGGTTTCTGCACGCCTGTTATACCTCAACCCTAATATCCCAACATGCCTCATCTCTGAGTGAAGGGGTTGGACTTTGCAGGGCTGAAAACCCAGGTGGCCTTGGGCCAAGCCAGTAATCTAAATGAGTGAATGAGCCCAGCCTAAGGCAGTAGGGAATGGCAGGGACTATGGTGACAGGGAGACTTCCTGCCCCCTCTAAAAGCATGCAGATTTAAATGGAAGTAAAATATTAGATCATTCAACAAAGCATTTCTGCCGAACTGAACAAATGCTGCCATGCACCCTTCTGACAACAGCTTTTTCCAGATTCTAGAATTCTAAGAACTACACCAAGTGATGGCAGACTTTGCCAGCAGGTGGCAGCACGTGGACTGTGGTCTCCACCTGTTCTTACCAACTCTGCACTGGCTGCCTTACGAGAGGCCAGGGGGAAATAGGCCCAGCGGCCTTTAACATTCAGTTAGGAAGCTTCAAGGTTGAGACATTTGTCTCCTCACAGAATTTGTTGCTGGTGTTGAATGTGGCACAATTATGGTGACAATGTCGGCTGGACGCCTGAGTTAGCTTCTCTCCCGGGTCAGCAGAGCTGTTGGCATGTGAGACAGGAGTGGGACTCACAGGTCTGGCTCCTCCGGGCTGTCACTCGCCATGGTCCACCAGCCTTGTGAACAGAAGAGAGTCCACGGAAGGCGCCCACAGTCACCCAGGCTCTCAGGACTCCAGCGTCCTCATCTGTGAACGAGGCGGCTGAACTAGGTGATGCTAATAAAAATAATAATCATGGCTGATATGCATCAACTTTTCCTCACTTAATCTCCTGCAAGCTGCTGTGGTCCACTGATGTAAACTGCTGACCCCAACTCCAACTGCAGCTTCTGTGGCATGGGCTTCAGAGAAACTCTGGTACCTGCTACAGATAGCAATGACAAGGGACAGGCTCCCGAAGGTGAGGAACCAGCCATCAGGGAGAAAAGGATCAAACAGTGGACTAAGTATTCTACGTGCTGTTTATACTTCACAGCAATTTTTAAAAGTTGCTGTATTCATCCACAATCTAGCAAAGGAGGAAAATGAGACTCAGCAAAGTTGACTATTTTGCCCAAAGTCAAATAAGGCATGGTTCAGGAGTGATCAAACAAAGGAGTGAAAGAGGATGCTCCACAAACCACCTGCAACTTCACAGCCTGTGTTTCACAGCCCAGGAGTCTCCACGCCCCAGGACTAACCTGGTCTAGACCCAGAGCCCCTGGTGACCTGAGCTTCCTGGACTAGACTGACCGTATGGCTGGGAGCTGTCAGAGGCCTGGGGAAGATCTAGATCATAATTATAACATACCAACTGTTTACAGAGCATTCATTCATTCATTCACAGATACTTACTCAGAGCCTAGGTGTGAGGCATTGCTCTCAGCACTGCGGTACAGAGTGCACGAGTCAAAGTCCCTGCTCTCATGCCACTGACACTTTTGTGAGGGAGGCAGTCACCTGCACAGGGTGATATGACACAGTGACCAGGGTCTATTTTAGTTTGTATGGTGAAGGACAGCCTATCTGGGGAGGTATCACTTAAGCTAGGGTCTAAATGTCAAGAATGAACCAATCCTTTTAAGGGCTGGAGAAAGACGTTCCAGGCAGAGGGAGGAGTCAGCAGAGACACAGGTGTGCAGGGAACAAGGGAGAGAGTGAATGAGGCCAGGAGTTGGGCAAAGACCACGTGGGGTAGGGCTTCGTAAGCCAGGGACAGATTGCTTGTCTTGTTGTATGAATAGACACATTCCCTGTCTCCAGAGAAACTAAGGTGTAATGTTGGAGGCCAGTTAAGAGGCCACTGCAATGGTCCAAGTGACAGTGGCTTGGAAGAAACTGGTAGCAGTGGGGATGGAGAAGTGTTTGGACTTGGGATAGGTTTGGGAGATGGCAGTGACAGGACTGGGCACTAATCAGAAGGGAGGAAAAAGAGAAAGAGAGAAAGAAAAAAGGGGGTCATGAAAATATTTGGATTAGGCAACTGGAGAGATGGCCGTTTACTGAGTTGGTAAAATGAGGACCCAGATGGGATCAGGAGAAGATCAGGAGTTTTGTTCTAGTGCAGAGATGCCAGGCAAGCATTTGGCTATAAGAGTTAAAGACTCCCTAGGAAATCTCTATTTGGGAGCCATTTACAGATATGTGGACCTGATTGAGATCACCCAGGGAGACTGGAGCAGAGAAGAGGCCCAGAATAACCCTGGGCTCACCAACATCTTGGGGCTCCCACCAGCCTAAGCGCTATAATAAATGTGGTCAGAATTTACAACAGGTCTGCAAGGTAGGTACATTACCCACCTCCACTCTAAAAATGCAGAGTTTACAACCTGCCCAAGGGCCCACAGTTTACATAGAGTAGTAGCATTGCAGGAATTTGAGCATGGATTCAGTTCCTGTCATTTTGCTCGTGCTGCACTGATCACCTCAGGGAACACTAACGGGAGGACAGCACCTGCCCCGGCCTGGAATCAGAGGACCCGGCAGGAATTTTCACTGGCTCTGTGACACCAGGCAAGTGACTGAATTTCTCCAAGCCTCAGTTTCCCAGTGTGTAAAAGAATGTTGTTTTTCTTTTCTTTTTCATTTTGCAAACATCTATGAAGTGCTTATTACGTGCCTGGCACTGTGCTAAGTGATGGTGACACAGTGAGGAACAGACGGACTTCTGTGCTTACAGTCTAGGGGGGGACACAGACACGTCAACAGGGAATTACGATACAGCGCGATAAGTACTATGATTAGGAAAATTCCGCTTCCCTCTTCATAGAGTAAGTCATACCAACCTACGCAAACTTCAAAGTTACACATAATTCCCTTTCTTCCAAACCTATATGCAATAATAACCCATACGAAATGTTTCTGTTCTTTATAACAGCACCTATTATTTCCATTAGAATAAATAATACACGCAAACACCTAGCATATAGGCAGTGCTCAATGAATGGCCGCAGTCATTATTAAGACATAGGCTTTGGACCTAGCACCACCTCTAACTTTAGGGCTCCCAGTTTTCTCTTCTGTAAATTAGGAATAATAATAGCTGATCCATGGGGTCATTGTGAGGGTCAGATGAGATGGTATACATGAAAACATCTGGAAGCTGGAGAGAATTATATTAAAGTATTAGTAAAACATGGTTTTACGCCCACTCAATAAAGTTACGAAACTTAGTACACAAGAACCACTTGGTGTTAACCAAGAGGTCCTTATAACCGGAACACTGGGCCTGAGGAAACGTTTAAAGAGGTTCTTTGGGAAGTTAACATTTTACACAAGAGAAATCTGCTTCGTCTGAATCACCTAAAATATAATATAGAAAAACAGAGACCCTCCGTTCCGACATTCTCAGCTTCTTCTCCTACCAACACTCGGCTCACCTAGACAAAAGCAAAAAATAAAATAATGAAAAAAAAACCAAGAGGGAATCCTCCCAGGTCAGTTTCTAGGCTTTGTGAATCTCCAGAGTCCTGACCTGGTGCCAGGGAGGCAGGGTTTGTAAAGCTGGCCGCGTGTGGGGCAGGCTGTCAGTTGTGTGGGCAGCGGGCAGGGCCTGGGGGGGGGGTGGCTGGGACTGAGGGAGGAGGAACTGAGGAGGAAGCTGGGAGGGCCACCCAAAGAGGACTGTTTCTTATTTCCTGCCACAGCAAATCCATGCCCTGAGAAAGGACTAGACTATCCCCAGACAAGAGCCACGGAATCCTGCCTATAGAATATATATCAGAAGAAGCCAGAAAGCAGGAGACAGAAGGGAGGAAAAGGCTCCATCTCTCCAAGGTGCACAGCAAATACACGATCTTGAGCAGCTCTGAAGGAGGGCAGAGAACGGACTCCTCACTTCCTCTGCTGATTGTTCAACTGGAGGGCCTTGTGCATCAGCAACCTGCACAACCACACCGGCTGTCCCAGGGAACTCAGCCGTCTCCTTCCCTGGAAGCAGGCTAATTAGAACGGGTAGCAATTCCCCTCAGTGCCTTTATTTCATCATTCATTCAATATATACTTATTGTGTGCTAATTACACCCTGGGCACTATTGCTGGAGATTAGACTAAGTCCTGCTTTCAAGAAGCATGCACTCCAGTGCAATGTGTGTGTGTGTGGTGTGTGTGTGTGTGTGTGTGTGTGTGTGTGTATTGGGGAAACAACAATAAGGGCTAGGATGAAAAATAAAGCAAAAAAAGAGGGAAAGAGAGTGACATGGAAATGCTATTTTATATAGTGTGCTCAGGAAGTTCTCTCTGAGCAGAGGCATAACCAAAGTAAGGGAGGGGAGGAGCCACACAGGTCATGGGGGATGGCATTCCAGGCAGAGGGAACAGCAAAGCAGAGGCCCTGTGGTGGGAGGTCTGAGCACATTCAAGGAGGGGCAGGGGGCCAGCGTGGCTGGGGCAGGAGGAGTGAGGGGAGAGAGGAAGAGACACAGCCAAGATGCCTGTGCATCTCTAGGGGGCTGGGGGAGTGGCCCAAGAGGTAGAGGAGGATGTCACGTAGGGCCTTGTAGGACATGCTGGGGACCTGAGTTTTCTTCTGCGGGAGATGGGAAGCCACTAAGGGCTCTGAGCTGAGGACTAACATGATACATTCCCAAAGACCTCTTGATTGACAGAAACTCCTCGTACTATCTTTCCAAATCCTTTGTAATCGAAAAGAAAAAAGGATCTTTAGCTGCAATGGGGGAAAAGACTCCAGCAGGAAGGGCAGAAGCAAGGAGGCTGGTTAAGAGGCAGCTGACATTATCCTCTTGGGAAGTTACTCAAACTGCCTGTGCCCCAACTGTACAGATGGAGATAATGATGATACCAGACCCATTCAATTTTCATAAGAGTAGATTAATTGATATCTGTAAAATTACAAATATCTAGAACAGTGTTTGGCATCCAGCAAGGACCAGATAAGTGTGTATGGAA
The DNA here is from genome assembly GCA_008750895.1 of Mirza zaza. NCBI lineage: Eukaryota > Metazoa > Chordata > Mammalia > Primates > Cheirogaleidae > Mirza > Mirza zaza. Next base: position 181,649 of record VSMD01007992.1, on the reverse strand, counting down.
TAAAAATAAAAGGTGCTTGGGCCAGGGGGATCGTGGCAGACATGGTGAACAGTGGTCTGATATGTTTGGAAGGGACAGTCGATGGGGATTGGCAAGAACTGGGTGTCAATGTGAGAATCAAGGTGGCTCCAGTGTTGTAGGCCCCATCAGCCTAAAGAACACAGGTGCTATTTACTGAGACAGGGAAGATGACAGGAGAAGCGGGTTTGGGGGGACACCAGTATTCTGATGTTGGACTGCGAAGTTTGAAACGTCTGTGGACATACAAGTGAAGGTGCTGAATAAGTGGGTGGTAGCTCAGATTCAGGGTGGAGGTCTTGGCCGGAGATACAGATCTGGGCATCACCAGTACATGGTGGAAGCTAAAGGCCCGGGACCAGATGAGATGATTAGGAAGGAAGTGTTGATGAGAAACGAACAGGCCCTCGAACTGACCCCTGGGCCCTCCCGTGTTTAGGGATTGAGAAAAGGAATAGGAAATCAGCTAAAGAAATTGATGGGCAACCAGCAAGGTGGGAGGAGAACCAAGAGTGGTATCATAGAAACCATGTGAAAAAAGAGTTTCAAGAAAGAGGGAGTGATCACACACTGCTATTGCTGTTGGGTCAAAGAAGAGGGACAGGAGAATCACCCATTGGACTTGGCCATGGGGAAGCCATGTCACCATGTCAAGAGCCAGTTTTGACTGGGTCAAAAGCCTGATCGGAATAGGTTCCAGAGGGAATTAGGAGAAAAACATAGAGACAGAGAGCGTAGACAGAAAGGGTCATGTTGCTCTACGTGGGCACCAGTCTCCATGTAGAACTCGATGAGTGTTTGGTCCCCAGTCACAGAAGGAAAGACCTGGTGCAGGGGCCCAGGTGCAGCAGGTGACTGATGCAGGGGGTGGAGCTTGTGCACGCCTCTTCTGATTGTTACTATTTTCCCAGTGAGATAGGAAGGCAGCTGTTGTCATAAGCTAGAAGTAGGCAGACAGGAGACATCAGGGTTTGAGAATCAAAGGAAAGGTGTAGTAAATAACTTCTAGAAGATTGTGAGAATGAATGGAAGAGGAAAAACAGTAGAATTTGTAGGCAGGATGAGGGCTGAGTTGAGGTGGCAGTCGTCAGTTTACAGTGAGGCCACTCAGCAATGTTCTGCTGCCCAAGTTGACATGAGGAATAGTGGCAATTGGGATTTAAGCAAGATTTTTTAATTTTTCATTTTTTTGGCAGTCACTAGATAAGCAAAAGAGATGGAGTTCTACCAGACCAGTAGAATGAAGCAACAGAGGGGCAAGGAAGTTAGGGTGAAAGCAGGGAGCAATGATAATGATGGTGAAGCATGAAATAGACCAGAAACTAACTTGGGAGGCTCCGGGATTTCTTGCCCTTGGCTGATGGTTGGTTCTTTCTGAGAAGCTGGTAGGAGAAAGAGTTGAGAGGGTGGGAGGAGACCTCAAGTAAAAGGTCACTATTGTGCTCTGGAAAGTATTCTTGGTGCTTACAATGGAATTTAGTTTAATAAGATGGGAAGTGAGGCCATCGTTGGGAGGAAGGGAGTGAAAAAGTAACAGGATAGATGTCTTATGGATGGCAGGCGATTAAAGAATCTTGGGAATCAAGCTCTAGAGGGAGTGAACGGATAGAAAAGAGGTGGTACCCAGACAGCAGGACACTTACAGCTGGGATTCTGGGGCAATGCAGTTACTACAGGGTCCAGGCAGAGCAGGAAGTGAGGTCTCAGCAGGAAGCGAGGAGGCCGACTCACTGGGGAGAAGAGGTTAGGGAAGCAAGGGTCCAGGGTCCAGGAAGGCTCATCCGCACGACACTGAAGTCACCAAGAACTGCTGGCAGGTGGAAAAACAGGCAGCAAACGCGGGGCTGAATCTCCCCGGGAGTCTGTGGATGGCGGCAGCAAGGAGCGGCAGGTGGCACTGTCTGGTTAGATGAGCTCCGACGCTGGCATCTTTAGGACAGGAGTGAGGAATGATGGTCTGGAAACAACGAGGAGGAAGCAGGCACACACCCCGGCTCCAGACTCCAGAATACAAGGCAGTGTGGAAGGGAAAGCGGCCACGCAGGAGGCAACCGCAGATCAAGCAGCGTTCTCGGGGGCGGGTTCCGGGAAGAATGAGAAAGCGAAGGGAATGTCCAGAGGAGGCGGGGAGGATGTAGAGGACTCTGCTGATGATGGGGCATGAGTCCAGGCAGTGCGATATTAAGGTTCGGAGAGCTGGGGAGGCCGGGAAGCAGACCAGATTAAGGCACGCACAGAGCCAGAAGGGGAAGGGGTCTGGGTGGCAGGGGGAAAGCACAATGGTGTTCAGCATGGCGGTCCCCAAGCCGCCTGCAGTGATGAGGTGTGAGTGTCAGGGAGCAGGGAGGGACAGGGCAATGCCACTGTCTCTATCACTTCCCGTTTTCTCTCCAACCCACTCAAGCTGGGCTTCTGACCCAGCCTTCACCCTACTGCCACTGCTCCTATCACGGTCACCTCCGTGTTGCCAAAACCAATGATTCCTTCTCTGTCTTCGTTTTATTTGACCTCAGTGACATCCTACACAGATGAACACACTCCTTCCTTCTGAACACACTCTTCTCGCTTCTTTGTCCCTACACTCTCTGGTTTTCCACCTGTCTCTCTGGCCATTCCTCTCACATCCTTTGTGAGCTCCTCCCCTACTGCTACACTCCCAAAGGCTGCCATTCCCCAAGGCCATTGATGTGTCTTCCCTATGTCACTTCCTCATGGCCCTGCCCAGATGAAAGCAGTTTCCCAATCATCCCCACTGCCACCCCACATAGGTGGCTGATACCAGACCTTGACATCCTCCAATTAGCAAATGTTTAACTTGGTGAAAGGCAGCAAAGTTATCTGCACTCTGCTAGTCATGGGGAAGCTAGACTTTCACTGAGTATTGCAGGAATTCTCAGGTTTGGCCACATGACAGGCATTGAGTGACATGAACAATGTGTAAATAGTCTCTGCCCTCAAACTGTTCGGGGTCCTCTTAGGAAGATAAGATAGAGGTGCATAAAAAGATAGTACTTCTAAATAGGAAGAAATACCAACTATCAGATCTGCATGGTACTCAAATGGCCATGTACTTCCTCCCACTCATTTCTCAAAGTCATGATGAGGCAACTTACTCAAGGTCACACCACTAATTAGGTCACCCTGGGAACTAGACCCAAGTCTCTCAACCCCACGAGAACGCTCTTGTCATGGCATCTCAATGGCATGTACTATGGGAATTGGAGTGAAAGGCACAGTGTCATAAGAAGTACTGTGTGAGACCGGCGCGGTGGCTCACGCCTGTAATCCTAACACTCTGGGAGGCCGAGGTGGGCAGATCGCTCAAGGTCATAAGTTCGAGGCCAGCCTGAGCAAGAGCAAGACCCCCCATCTCTACTAAAAAAAAATAGAAAGAAATTAATTGGCCAACTAGAAATATATATTAAAAAATTAGCCAGGCATGGTGGTGCATGCCTGTAGTCCCAGCTACTCAGGAGGCTGAGGCAGAAGGATTGCTCGAGCCCAGGAATTTGAAGTTGCTGTGAGCTAGGCTGACGCCACAGCACTCTAGCCCTGGCAACAGAGTGAGACTCTGTCTCAAAAATAAATTAAAAATTAAAAAAATAAAAGAAGTACTGTGGAAACTGGAGTGAAAGGCACAATGCCATCCTGGCTAAAAGCATGGATTCTAGAATCAGACTGCCAGGGTTCAAATCACTAATCAATATCAAATCAAAATGACAATGCCATTATTAAAGTGACCTTTGGAAAGTCATTTAACTTCTCTGTGCCTCATTGGTTAAATGTAGATTACAATTGTACCTACTTCATAGTTATGGTGAGGATTAACACGAGTTAATATATATAAGGTGCTCAGAATGTTGCCTGGCACTTAAAGAGAGGTACGTAAGATTTTAAAGACTAACAGCGCTGAGAGATGAACAGTGGAGAGGTTTGTTGAATGCTGGCTGTGCCCAAATCCTCTCTGAATCCCAGGAGCTCGGTACATTATACTCACTGACTGAGCACACAAACTAACAGACATTAACGCCCGTATGAAACAGACATCAGGTAACCTACCCTTGCTTCCGCCATCTGGAACATCCACTGAAACCAAACTGGCAAATCCCGCTATGACCGCCACCATCAAAAAACACCTGTGACTAATTTCTTTGCAGCTGATGACATCTAACAAGTCAACAAACTAAGGCAGGAGGAGTTAAAAACATCCAGACCACAGGACAGGCAACCATGACAAAACAAAGTCCTTATGTGGAGTACAAACCTGGGGTGACTGATAATCAAATGAAATGCCATCTTTCTTTAATTTAGAACTCCTAGGAATAAAAAGCTCAAGTTCTCAACACACATGAATTGGATTAAAGCAGACCTAAGACAGAACATCAACTCTTTCGCCCTACACAGTAAGAGCAGAGACAAAGCCATGGATGGCCACAGATCGAGGTCAGGCTGTTCTTTCCACTGGAGACTTGGCCCGACAGGTAAGCATTCCTCCACACGTGATATCGGAGAGTGGGCTTAGCCACGGGTCCTGAAGGAAAGGAGGGATAGATGATTCACGTTGGGATGGATTTTCCATGGTTTTCAGGAAAACTCAGTGTATGAAACAGATCTCAGTTCTTCTTCCACAAAATCTAGGTGAAACAGGTGAGTTCTGGGAGGCAAGCTTGATTCGCCCCGCCTGACAGCTGTGGACCGCAGCGAGGTTCAGCGAGGCCTGCGGCTGGGTGGTGAGCCCAGGGGACGGCCACAGGTACTTCACTTAGAGCGACCCGGCCCCCGCCCGCCCCGTTGGTGGCGTTGGTGGCGCAGAGCCTGGGGACCTCGCTCCCGCGGACCCCGCCCCGCCCGGCCCGTACTCACTCCCACTCCTTGCGCCGCGCCTGCGGGGTGCTCTGCATCTTGTGTGCCTCGTGCGCCTTGATGATGTCGCGCTGCTCGATGAGGCCCCCGCGCCGCCGCTTCATGACCTCGGGGCTCACGGGGAGGAAGGGGCTGGAGCCCGCGTCCAGCGTCGCGCCGCCCTCCCAGCCCGGGCCCTCGGCCTCCTGCACCGGGAAGAAGTTGTCGAAGCCAGCGGCCGCGGCGCGCGGGGAGGCCGGCAGCATGCCCACCTCGTCCGAGGCGTCGGCCTCGAGCAGGGCGCACTGCTGGGGCCGCCATGCCTCGTCCTCGGGCAGCGCCAGCACGTGGCGGCGGCGGTGGCGGCCCGCGGCGCCTGGCTCAGGGCTCCCGGCGGCCGGGCAGGGGGCGGGCTCGGGCAGCCTGCGGCCGGGGCTCAGTCCACGCATCTCGGGCACCATCACAGAACATTGCTCTGCCGGGGGAGGGGTGGGCACAGACAAGGGGAGGGGTGGGGGTGGGGGAAGGGTCGAGGGCACAGGGAAGGAGAGAAGAGAGAGAGGTTAATGACATTGTGCTCCAGGCCGAGGCTCGCTCAGTGTGATATCCCAGGCCAGGCCCAGACACTGGCGCACAGTAGGAGCTCAGTAAATGATGTCGAAATCAGGAGCACCCCTGTGGACCAGGCTGGGTGCCAGGTGCTGGGTACCCAAAGTTTAACAAAGCACACTTGCCTCTTGCCCTCACGGTCTAGTGCAGAAGACAGAGGTTAGAGAAATAATTGCATGGAGAGAACTCCGAAGGCTGCCCATCTCAGCCACACTCCGGACAGCCAGCCGCTGTTCCCTCCGATTTCTGGTGAAAGAAGCCCTTGAACCCCCTTTCCCAGTGTCCCAGCTCCTCTGAGATGTGTTAGCTACCACCTGCTGCCCTGACTCCCACATTCTCACCCCCACTACCAGCCACAGGTGGGCTCTTCTGGAGACCTGGGTCCTGTGTACAGATGGGTTCCTGCCTCCTTTTCTAATGCAGTATCCTCCGAAGGACCCGAGAGCAGGTGTGAATCCAGCCCCCTCCTGGCTCCCCTGTGCCCCATTCCCTTTTCCATGCCGAGGAGGATATGGCCAGATTTGCCTCCAGAAGACGTACTGATTCCATCAGCATTGACACTGAGCATACCAAGATGAACTGGACTTAGTCCATGTCATCCTCATGGGAGAGACAGGAAGGACATTGACTCTGACCACACAGCATGAAGTGCTGTGACAGTGCTGTGATCGCTGCAGAAGCTCGCAAGAGGGGCACCAGCCCGGCTAGGGGAGGTCAGGAGGGGTTTGTGGAAGAAATAACCTTTGAACTAGGTTTAAACAGAGTTGGCTGGGTGAAGAACAGGAGAGAAATATAGGCAAAAGGAAGAACATGTGCATGAAGGAGGATTTAGGAAACCCCAGGATTCAGAAAGAGCTCCCATAGCTAGCCTGAGGTCTAGGCATAGCCCTTCTGACTTGAAAAGACCTGAACTTGCCACCTTTTCAAGATAGCTGCTTACTGCCTCGCTCCTCGCCAGGAGCCCAACCTCCCCCCAACACACACATTCCCAGCCACACCCCTGCTGACCACAAGCGGCACACACCTGCCCCCGGCTCTAAGAGGTGTGTGTATGCCACGCTTGGAGGAGCCCGGGCATCCGAATCACTCCACGGTGTTCAGTTAACACCCACCACATGTGGGGGAGCCCTGGGTCCCCTGCGCAGGCATCCTCCCAGAATGCTGCCCTCCGGACACTGCCCCTCCCCCTCCTTCCCCAGGTTGGACCACAAGTCAAACTGCAGATCACAAAGAGTATTTAAATGGTCGTGAAACTTACTGCTCTAACCATATCATATTTTAGGCAAGGAAGCTGAGCTCCAGAGAGGGTAGAGAGCCTTGCCCGGAGTCACACTGCCAATAAAGATCAGCACTGAGAGAGGACTCATATTTCAAATGCTGCCTCATGGTTTTTCCCAGTATATTGATCACACCGCCCCTACCACATGAAGCAGAACCCATAGATGCCTCGCCCAGCCCCCTCCTCATTATGCTAAGGTAGCAAATATAAAAGAAAGGGCCAGATGATAGGATGACCTTAGTGCATATGTGATAAAGCTTGATGGGAACGTTCAATAGACCCCAATGTCCCTGGAAAGCGGGCCCATGAGGTATCTTCTTCATCTGTCCCCTCCATTTGTGGCATCTGGACCAGCCTCCCCACCCGCCAGCACCACACCCCAAGGCCTTGGTGCTAAGTCGGGGGGTCCCAGGACAGGCTGGCCAGGGCTAGACACGTGGCCACCAAGCCTGGCTCAAAGGAGCCAGGGCAGAGAAGGTAAGTGTCCAGAATGATCTCGGTAGGGAGGAGAAATGAAGGAAAAAAATACATTTCTAATCCTGCCAACAGTGGGGTGGGTCCCTAGAAAGAGTGATTCATGTTCCTCACGTTGTCATTCTGTCTCAGCTCCCCTTGATGGATTTTAAATTTATCCTTCATTCCTACGATGTTTAAATGTCTCTCCCTCACCACACACATGCACACACCCCTCCCCTGCCACTCCCACGCCCTGCCCAGGCCTCAGCACCTCCAGCGACTCCAAGAGTTCTCGGGATTTCTCGGGATCTGTCGTCTGCAGCCTCCTCTCCTGTGTCCCTCTGTGGCAAAGCCACCCTCCCAGCTCTCACCAGGCCACCAGGACCTGGTTCCTGACCCCTGTTTCCTGGCCCACCCTACCCTCTCTCTCCTTACTGGGTTTCCTCTTCCCAGACATTCTGCCAGTTTGAATCACGTCTTTGCCAAAATTACAGCAGCAATAATATGCACTGCAGAGCTTGGCTTCAACAGAATCAATTTTGCAAATATCAAAACATGAAATTATCTCATCTTTCCTTTAAGAATCCCTGTTATACAACCCTTCTATTATTGATACAAATGTTCATCAGCGGACTCTGTCGCCCCCGCTGCTTGCCAAGCCGGCCGGTCCCCAGGTCTGGCTAGCGCCAGCTGAGAGAACATCCTCGTCCCAGGCAACTCAGACAAGCCAGTCTACACCTTCTAGGAAAGGACACTTGAATCCACTTTATACTGAGCTTTCCCCCTCCCGGCCCCCAAATCTGGCATTCCTTAAGTTCCTTGAGATCAAGGATTTCGTCTCATCTCTCTGTATCCAGCGTGTAGTACTGAGTTTGACACACAGTAGATATGAACGGGGGCCATAGTGCTATTTGCCAAATATTCTGTTTATCCCCCTTCTTACACATAGTAGGATGCATATCCTGGCCCCTATGGTTGGGTGGGTCCATGTGACCGTTCTGACCAGTGGATTGTGAATGCAAGTGACATGTGTCACTTCAAGGCTAAGCATTTAAATGCCAGTGCAAGACCCTCTAGAGCAAGGATTGGCAAACTCTTTGTGTAAAGGACCAGATAGTGAATATTTTAGGCTGTGCAGGCCACACAGTCTTGGTTGCAGCTACTCAAACTACGCCGTTATAGCATGAAAGCAGCCAGGCAATACACAAATGAATGTTCTGTTAAAACCTTGGCCTTCATCTGCATCTCTTGGACTCCATCATTACCATTCAGTGTAAGCCCATGGACGGAGCACCAGGCAAAACTAGGGAATGGAAATCTACAAAACAGAATGAGGGATGGACACAGCACATTAGAAGCTTCCTGAGAGTAACGTTGCTGTCCTATGGCCCAACCCCCACTCCAGAATGGAACAAGAACAGGTCCTGCTGATCTTAGGTACTGGTTCAAGAATGAGAAGATGACAGCCCCAGGGTACCTGTCTTACTCCTCTAAGCCTTGCTTTCTACCTACACACCTCTCTTTTTTTCTTTTCTTTTCTTTTGAGACAGAGTCTCACTCTGTTGCCCAGGCTAGAGTGCAGTGGCGTCAGCCTAGCTCACAGCAACCTCAAACTCCTGGACTCAAGAGATCCTCTTGCCTCAGCCTCCTGAGTAGCTGGGACTACAGGCATGTGCCACCATCCCCGGCTAATTTTTTCTATTTTTAGTCACCTGGCTAATTCTCTGCCCCCCACCCTCCAACCTTTTTTTTTTTTTAGTAGAGAGACAGGGTCTCACGCTTGCTCAGGCTGGTCTTGAACTCCGACCTCAAGCAATCCTCCTGCCTCAGCTTCCCACAGTGCTAGGATTGCAGGCAGAGCCACTGTGCTTGGCCCCCACCTTTCTTCTTATCCTTCATTGTTATGTTTGGTTACTGGGCAAGGGTGTGATTTTCAATTATGGGGCTCCTGGGGAGGAAGAGGGCTTAGTGCAACACGGCAGCCCCAGGAAATCTCTTCCCTTGCTTGTTAGGGCACAGTGGGGTGGCAGGGTAAGGGCTCGCCTCTTCACCCCTGCCCCAAGTGCCCTGCACCACCAGAGACACTCGAACCAGGAATCACTTTCCTTGTCTGCCTCTGACATCGTCTCCCCTCTCACCTTCCAGAGTCAAAGTCAAGATCTTCATCCACAAAGAAATATTACATTCTTTGTACCATCTTTTCCTTTATTTCCTATCAAGAGTTTTCACCGTATTCATCTACTTTTGATTGCTTTAGGAATAATGGCCCATGCATCCGCTTGGCTTCTCTGTGCCTCTCAGGCCCTGCAAGGTGAGTCTCACGTTGAGGACATTCATCTTTTCCTCTCCCTGGGTCCATGCCCATCCCACTCTCACCACTCACTCTCTGATTCCTCCAGAACAGGTGCATCCCCCAACCACCTTGAGAGAAACCGAGATACCAGGAAGTCAATGAAGCTTATGCTCTTGTGAGCTTAGTACTGTCTTTGTACCCTACATGTTTTGAGTTCAGCAAGAAAGAAGAAGTCTCCATTGCAAACACCACCAAGTTCCACAACCTGGGAGACAATGGACAGAAATAGGACTGTCAGGCACTACCTCGTGAGTGGTAGGCACACAAGTGTCCCCAAGCTGGCCCTGAGCTATCCTGCCTCTGTTCCTTCCATCTGCCCTACAGGAAGAAGGCAGAGGGATCCTAATTCCCAACTGTTAGAAATTTAAAATTACAAGAGGGAAACAATTTTTAAGTTATAAGACTACACAACTCAGATACCATGCTGAGTTCCTTTCTAAAAATTATTCTCTTGAGAAGAGAACTGATACAGTTAATGGGTTTCTTGCCCAGAAAAGCGAATGGCAGGGAATGACTCTACTTATCATCCTCACCCACCTGCTTGGAAAGGAAACATTTCTAGTGCAGAAATAAATGTTCATCTAGGGATTTTTCTTATCTGAGCCAGCTTGCTACCTGACCACAGAGGAAGAGTAAAAAGTGGACATTATTTTCCTTTGCCATGATTTCCTAAGGCTGTTCTCAATCTGTAGTGTACATCGAAACCATCTACATTTCGGGTTTAAACATGCAGATTCCTGAGACCTCTCTCCAGAGATTCTCATGTAGTAGATCTTGGGTGGGCTCAGGAATCTGCATCTTTAATTGGTAGCCTTTTCTGCTAGGAGTCATGTCTTGAAACTCTTGAAACCCTGTCCTCATGAGAGGTTGTGCTAAGTTGGCAAGGGGTGTTGTTCTAGATGAATTAGGTTGTTAAAAAGCCCCTAGGATGGTGTCCCTCTCAACCATTTTCAATCCTTATCACAAAATGAACTTACAAAACCACACCCAGGAGGAGTTCCTTGACCCACCCCACTCCCTGCAGAGCTCTCTCCTCCCCTGAACTGGCATCAGTTTTTGCCCACCCCACGTTCCTCTCCATGTGTCTGTGTTGTTATCGTGACTGCTCAAGGACGGGCTAATGTCCAACAGCAATCTGACAGGCTGGTGCGTTTTGAATGTAAACCAAGACTCAGGGAAACCACTCTGCTTCAATGTGGGGTGTTCACGAAGTCAGCCTGAGTCCCTGCAGAGGAGTCAAAAGAGTCTGCGATCTGGTGTCAGAGCTCTAGGTTCAGGTTATAGTTCGGTCACTTGCTAGTCAAGCAACCGTTAGCAATTGGTGTCTCTTCTCTAGGTCAGTTTTCTCACCTAACAATGAGGGTGATAATACAATCTGCACTACAGAAAAATGTGGCAAAAATCAAATAAGATAGTACCTGAGGAAGAACTTAGGACCAGAAGTGAAGTAAATATGGGGAAAAGAGTAGAGGTTAGGAGCCTACACTCTGAGGTCAATCTACCTAGGCATGAATCCCAGCTCCCTCCCCACCGACCCAATCCCTGGGCAAAGTACATGTAGCCTTTCATTTCTTCATCTGTGAAATGGTCATTAAGAGTAAATACTTCTGAGGTTGTTATGAGAATTGAATATAGAAGCATGTAGAATAGTTCCTGGATACACAGAATATGCCCAATAAATATTAGCTATCATTTCAATTACATAAAATGACTTAAGTTTTTATTAGAGGAAACAACCTCAAAATATCTATGGCTTAATACAATAAGAGAAAGAGAAACTTTGCTCCATGCAGTCATTCAGGGAGCCAGATTCCTGGTACTCTGTGTCTCTGCCAGCCCCTAGAGCAGGCTTCAGTAAATTTTTTTCTTAAAAGAATAGATAGTAAATATTTTAGGCTTTACTGGTCATAAGATCTTAATTGCACCTACTCAACTCTGCCTTTGTAATATGAAGGCAGCATAGACAAAACATAAACAAATGGGTATGGCTGTATTTCAATAAAACTTTATTTACAAAACCAGGAAAGAAAAAGAAAAAAAAAAAAAAAAAACACTTTCTTGCAAGATCTTGCAAGAGGTTTAGAGGCAAGGCCTGGAAGTGGTATATATTATTTCTCCCACATTCTGTTAACCAGAACTCAGTCACCTGGCCCTGCTTAACGGCGAGAGAGCAGAAAAGTGGTCTGCCTGTCTGTCTGCCAAGGAGAAAGAGGAGAAAATCATTATCAATAAGCTCTCACAATCTCAATTACACTACTATTGTTTGTATTGTGGTATGATCACAAAAGCAAATACAAATGCAAACACAAATGTGTCAGATACACTGGATATTGGCCAATCTACTGAGGGGAGAAATTAAATGATTGCTAAAAATCGTAGCATCATAAAGGCTATAGAGAGAGATACTAGATTTTTTTTTTTTTTTTTTTTAGTAGCTCAGCATGGAGCGCCAGGAGCGCTGCCAGCACCGACCCACAAAATTTTTTTCTACATAGAAGAAAAAGGACAAACTCTAAATGTTGTGACAGTCAATCAATACACCAAAGGCTCTAGATGATTTGGAAAAGAAGACCTCGAAAATGTTAAATGTTGGTGGGTCCCAGTCAATTACTCAGCAGGCTCCCATCCCAGACATAACTATCTCTGCATCCTTGGATCAGCGACTGCCCCTGCCCCACCAGCCTTGAAGCCACACGAAGGCAGAGACCACATCTGCTGCATTCACCACTACATCCCTGGCACTCAGCGTTCGTGGGCAGTCAGTAAATATGCAATGAAGGAATGAGTAGAGGAGAGAGGAAGTAGGTAAAAAGGTAGGGAGGAAGGAAGATGTTCTGCAGTTTCCCATACTTTTCTGAAGCCCTTAAGGGAAGTGAAAAACTAAGAACAGAAACTACTCCTCAGATCGTCTCTGGAAGGGAGTCACTAGGAGCCAGTCATATAACAGATATAGCTGGAAAGGACATGAAAGCTATAAGCCAATGGACTCACAGACTCAAATGGAGGTCCCACAGCTGGCAGGACCGGGACAGGGAGAGAATGGGGCTGACTCCTGGGAGCCCAGACACAGTCCCTGACAGGTATGTGTTCCAACCACTGCAGCGTCAGGATCACCCAATTAAATCCGCAGTGCTACAAAATCAAATCTTCTCCAACGCCTCTTTTCTATCAAAATATTTTTCAAGTACCAATTCCAGAAGCACTGGGGATCTCCAACTAGTGCCTGATATTATCCCTTCGCCCACTTAGACCAAGATTATTTGAAGTGATTTGTTTTCAGCTGATTATCTCTTAAAGAGGAGTAAGTTGCTGCTGCAGTAAAGTTACAGACAACTACGCTGGCAGATGGAATCTCCTCTCTGAACAGCATCATAATAGCAATGCAGGTTTTCAAAGGTACTAGCCCAAGGGCGCCCTCCACACTGTAGCTCGAAGTAGGGAACACAAGTTGGCCTGGGAAAGCCAGCCTGAGTTGAGAAACGAGTGCAAAGCCCTGAGTTGGGCATTTGAGGCCTCCATAGTGTGGCCCTCGAGTGCCTCCCAAGCGAGCCAGTTGTGAGCCCCAGTGGCAGTGGCCATCCTGCCAGATGCTGAGCTCTGCCCCATCTGTCTGCCAGGGCTGGCCCCTCCCAGTCAGGTCCTGATGTCTGGCCTGCCTCCGATCCTAGCCTTTGTCCAGCCACCTTCTCAGTTGTGATCAAACACCATGTGGGGAGTTACAAAGAAGCCTGCCAGCCAGTGGATGGATCTCAGTTATGATATGGCCACTTGGCACTGCTAGAAATGGAAGAAGGACCTGTGCCTCCAAAGCCAGCCTGATCTCTGGAAGCTGTTAACATTTTCCCTTCACCCCACCCTCCTCTCTCTGCCCTCTGGCTGTTCTTTTTTATGCTTTTTTTTTTCTGGTCATTTATTGTATATTTTACCACATGGTTACTAATAATGTTATTGTAATTAACCTGCTTTTCAAGCCAAAGAATTCAATGAGAAAAAAATTTACATTTCTAGAGATAATATGACCTGAAGGATTTTTTTTCCTCCATAAATACACACAGTACATGATGTTGATGATTCCAAATGTGCAGCTCAGACTGGTGTCCCCTGAAGTCGTGTAGTATAACACAGGGCACTTGTAGGATTAGACCAACAGTGACAATCAATTGAAGGTAGGCACCTTCAGACAGCTCCAACAAACTCAAAAGACAACATGTCATAGACATGATGCTTACTTCTTCAAGATCACTCCACTCCCTAACCTTGTGCACTGTCTGTACGGTTTGGGGGATGGGCTCCGGCTCCATGGTGAGTTCCAATCAGACTAAGTCAAGGTGACCCCATCCCTTTGCCAGTGATTAGTTAAGAGAAGGGTGCATGATCCATTTAAAGCCAACAAAGTATGAGGCAACATTTACTGGGGCTTTGGGGGAAATTCTTCTAGCTTTTAAGGGAAGGCTAGAAAAAGCAGTGGCCCTCTCTTTGCCTCTGGACAATGTCCTGCATGGATATGAACCATGGAACTGCTGCCACTACCTTGCTGCCAACCTGAGCATGAAGCTGCCACGTAGGGACGGGGAGGGCCACGAGGATCACAGGAGCTAAAGGGGAGCCACCACTCATCAGCCTGGAAGCCACGCCACCCTAGACCACCAGCAGTATGAGCCAGTGCAGCTCCTGATGGCTAGAGCCCATTTGATTTAGGTTTGCTGTTACTCACACCCCAAACCACATTAATTGAAGGAGCTTCCCCATCCAGCTGCACAATTATAAGATTTTTAGATACTCCATAAGCCTACAAAGCTATTTAATTGTTTTGATCACAGCAGGGAGCCAGTCTCCTCATTCTCCTCTATGTTTTTTGGTTGTAGTTCATCCTCAATATATAGACACTGGGACTTCACTCTTGCCTAAAAGTCTTGAAGCCAAGATTCTAATTCTAACGATTCTTGAAATAATGGGAAAATGACTCAACTTAAGTAAATAAAGTTAAGTTCAATTGGGCAAGCAGTCAGTTTGAGGTGGGGAAGGAAACACTGCAATTGAATTGCAATTAAGTGGAGTAGAAAGAGGTTTAGGACTCAGTAGACACCACTACTACCACCGTCATCATCAATAAAAATAATGGTTAATATTTACTGAGTTTTAATTTTATGCTAGATACCATATTAAGGGACTTTCATGCAAAAATCCTTTAAACTTTTATTTCATTCTTGAAAAAAAAATCTTATGAAACAACTATTATTATTGACTCAATTTTATAGATGAGGAAACTGAGACTTAAAAGAGTTAAGTAATTTCCCCAGATTAGGATCACACAGTCATTAACTGGTAGAGCCTCTACTCCAAATGCCATGCTGTCACCCCCTGCACCACGCTGGGCTCTGACAATGGCAATAGCGACTTCCACTTATCTAACTTGAGACCAGAAAGTCCTGTTTATTAACCAACATACACGGTAAGTACCATTCCTATCTAATAAATAAGAAAATGGAGCATAGAGACATACCCAAGGTGACACAGCTAATGACACTGTATCTGGAATTCAATATCCGATTCTCTACCTAATGTCTCTCTGGGAAGTTGAGGTAAGGATAGTATAAGTTGTACTTTGAAAGTGGATAGAACCTCAAATAGTCTTATCCCTTGGGTACAAGATTGTATATGTGTTTCAGTGACTGCAGGTACACATATGTGTAGGGGGTAATAGGTTCATGCATGCTTCTCCTAGATTCCATCTGCCCCTTCCCCCAGGCATGGCTCTGTGTGTTTGTGCAGGTCTGTATAGAGGAAGCAGAGCTGCAGTCAGTGGCCCTTTCTAACTAAGCCCAGCACTGAGTGGGGACAGGGCACACTCTGGCTTGGCACAATAGTCCTGGGCCTCCCCGGGCAGCATCATGCAGTATCACCACACAGCAAGCTCTGGGACTGCCCCAAGAGGTATAGGAAAGAGGAGGTGGGTCATCCTGTCATCTTATCATCATCTGATGAGAATCAAGTGACGGCTCTGCTCTGGGATAAAACAAGGAGAAATGGACCAAATGAGTCTCACTATCCTTCCCACCTCCTTTCCTGGATCCTGGGCTCTCTTACCTCCTTATACCCCTGTCCTCCAGCTGCCACGGACTTTATGCCAAATTCGTGACTGTCTTCACCATAATCTTCTGTAAAAGTCTCCCATGATTATGGCAACCCTAGTTTTCAATCCAAAAATGAAGACAACTGGTCTAAGAGAAAATTTTTTTCTGATTTGCAAATTTATATATACAAGAAATGTTTCATCTAGTTACAAAAATTAGTATATACTTAATTATGTTAACAGATCATCTTCACAGAAAATATCAATATATAATGATATGAAACTGAGCCATCAATCATCACATATAAAAAGCAGCGAAATTTCACTGGGACTAGTTGAATTATAGATAATATGGAAGCTCTGTGGCAAGAAGCCCTCCCTTACCATATATAAATATAAACTATCTCTTTTTGAGCTAAGCACCATATTGGAGGCTTTACAAGCCTTATTATCTGATCTTCTCAACCATCTTTAAGCTTTTTCTTTAAGTGATTTGAACCATTCACTCATGCACCCAATCGTCTACTTATTCAGCAAGTTGATATGAGTCCCTACCACAAGCCAAGCACGTGCTAGGCCCCAGAGCTAAAACCAGACAAGTAAACAGACTCTCACATGACACCATGATTTGTGCTCAAATGAGAAAAAGAATAAGGGGCTCTGGGAGTCCCCAGAGGGTCTTTGGGAGCTGGGGAGGCTGCCTGGAAGGCAGGATATTTAAGCCGAGAACTATTATGTCAGAGTC
The DNA here is from genome assembly GCA_008750895.1 of Mirza zaza. Taxonomy (NCBI): domain Eukaryota; kingdom Metazoa; phylum Chordata; class Mammalia; order Primates; family Cheirogaleidae; genus Mirza; species Mirza zaza. Next base: position 165,274 of record VSMD01007992.1, on the reverse strand, counting down.
AGCCAGGCAGAATGGGTGGGAGTCGGGGTGGGCTGCAAATTGCACAGTATGGACAGGGCAGGCCTCACTGGGAAGGCGACATCTGGGCATGCTTGAGGGAAGAAGAGTGAGCGATTCAGATACAGGGAAAACAGAAAAGGCTATGCACAGGCCTAACGAGGAAGCATGCCTGGAACATTCTAGGAGCAGCAAGGAGGCCAGTGTGGCTAGAACAGGAGTAGCAGGAGATGAAGTCAGAGACGTAATGTGGAGAGCAGATCTCGGAGGGCCTTTGCCTTGTGCTCTGAATGGACTGGTAAGCCACTGGAGGGTCTCAGCAGGGACTGCACCGTCCCACTTGGCAGCGGGTGGGGCAGACTGCAGGGGAGCAGAGGAAGAGGCAGGGAAACCGGTCAGAAATCACTACAGCCATGATACAGCAGAGTGCCCACTTCCTCTCTCGAACCCTGGGCGTAGACAGCCTTGCAAAGTGCCTTGCCTAGGAGCTCAGCATTCCCCAAGGTGAAATGCAGACTGCCCCACACTTTGGGAATCGCTGCCCTGGCTGGCATGCAGGATCTACTCAGCAGTGCTCAACCTGTTTGGCACCAGGGACCGGTTTCACAGAAGACAGTTTTTCCACTGACTGGGGGTTGAGGGTGGTGAGGAGCTCAGGTAGAGATCACAGCCTGTCTCCTAACAGGCCACCGACCAGCACTGGGCCACAGCCCCAAGGTTGGGGACCACAGATCTGCATAAGGTTACTCAGTCCTCTCAGGTGTTGATGCTGACTGTGAGGCAGAGGACAGGAAAGGTCCCTAAGCCACCCTCCCGTCACTGCTTGAGTCAGCCCTAGTACACTCCCGCACCATCATTCTGTTAGAACACCTCACTGACACGGATCTCACTGCCCCCAGGCAACTGTTCCGACTTTAGATAGCTCCGTTGGGGTGATTGCTCTTCCTCTGAGCTGAAATCAATGCGTGTCAACACAGAAATCAATGGACTATAAGGACAAGCAATGCATTCACCTCTGGCCACCCCAGACAATCCAGAAAAAGAGCATGTAATCTGCAACAAAAACAATGAAGAGAAGCCAAAAACCAATGTGTCTCCCTTTGGAATCACTCTCTACTGAAAAACTCGGTGTCTTCTCAATTGACCCAGCAGACCACAAGAGTTTTTGGGTGCCTCTTTTTCTTTTTCCACCTCCTTTCCTCTAAAAAAAAAAAAAATCTCTTGGAACTTTCTTTCCAGTAAAAAGCTAATTGTAGCTTTCCTGCAAGCCATTACTTTCTGACTCAGGTTATTTCGGGAAGAGTCGACTCCCACGACTTCAGAGGAAGGGCGGAAAGGTCACACTAGGAAAGAGTCCCCAGAGGACTGGGAGCTCTGGGAGGGGAGCTCACTCAAGGCCCCGGGTGCAGGAGACCTGGGAGAGGAGATTCTCCCTCATATTCATGTCCTCGCAGTGCAGACAGAACTTCTGGAGTCACCCTCCCCGTAGCAGGACTGCCTGGAAGTGAGGAGGGGAGCCCTGCTTCCAGCCGCCTTTCCACTGCCCTTTGCCCTTTGATCAGAAGAGAATCCACCACCTCCCATGACCACACCTGCCCACCTCCCCCGGTTTGTCTGTCCAGCTCTTCCCACAGATGAGCTGGGCCTGCCTCCATCTAAAGCAAACACCTCCTTCTTGCCACTAGGTCCTACCCCCCTCTCCTGCTCCAGCAATGTTCTTTCTCTTCCACATCATCTATTTTTCACTCTCTGCTGGGTTGTTTCCACCAACATACAAACATACTGTTATTTCTCTCATCTTAGAAAAGCTACTTTCTTCACCAGCTATTTATTACCCAGTTTCTTTGCTCTCTTTGTGTTAACAGAAAACACCTCAAGAGAGTCACCCCTCTATTCGTGTCCCAGTTCTCCTCCTCCCAGCCCCTCTGACACCATCTTTGATCAAACTGTTCTCCCCACTGCTCTAGTTAAGGTCCCCAGTGCCCTTCACATTGACAAACCCAGTGATGAGTTCTTCTTGTCTTGCTTGATGTGGTAGCCAGCTTCTAAGACAACCCCCACCTCCTGGTATGCACACCTTGGTGCAGTCCCCTCCCCCACTGTCCCAGGGTTGGTCTGTGTAACCAAGAGCATTCAGAGGTGATGGCATGACACTCCCAAAATTAGGCTACAAAACACTGTGACTTCCATCTTGGGTGCTCCCTGCCCTGTCTCTTTCTCTGGGATTATGTGCTCTGGAGGAAGCCAGCTGCCATGTCATGAGGCCACTCAGACAGCTTATATGGCAAGGAATGGACGTTATGTGGCCAACAGCCAGTGAGGAAGTAGGGGCTGCCAAGAACTGCAAGAGTGAGCTTGGAACAGGGTTCTCCAGCCCCCTTTGAGCCCAGAGGTGACTGCAACCCCAGCTAATAGCTTCACTACCACCTTGCAAGAGATCCTGAGTCAGAACTACCCACCTTAGCTACTCCCAGATCCCTGACCCTCAGAAACTTTGTGAGATAATAAATTTTTGTTGTTTTAAGCTACTAAGTTTTAGAGTGATTTGTTACACAATGACAGATAACTAATACACTGGACTCGTCACATTATTTGACAGTTAATCAATCTTCCCTCCTTGAAACACTTTCTTCATTTGGCTGCCATGATACCACACTCTTGGGTCTCCTTCTAGCTGATGGATCCCTTCTCAGCTTCCTTTGTTGGCTCTTCTACTTCTGCCTGACTTATTGGAGTGGGAGTCCTAAGACTTGGCTGCTGGTCCTCTTTTCTGTCTGCAGTCACTCTCTTGGTGACCTCATCTAGTCTTGTGACTTGAATTACCATCTATATGTTGTCAACTCCAAAATTTATATCTCAGCTCAGATCTTGCTCCCAAACTTCTGACTCATATAACCAACTGTCTATGTGACTTCTCCACTTGATATTTAACATACAGCTCAAATTCAGCATGTTCAAATGTGAACTCCTAACTTTTCTAGGCCAAACCTGCTTCCCATTCTCCTCCTGAATGGATGACAGCTGCAGTCTTCCAATTGCTCCAGCTAGCCTTAACTCCTATCCTTCTCTTCCACCCTACATCCAGTCACCAGTGACATGGAATCCACCTGCAAGATTTCTAAAACGATCCAGTTACTTCTCACCACTCACTGCTCCCATCCTGATTCCAGCTGCCCTCATCTCTCACCTGGACACAACAACAACCTTCTAACTAGTCCCCCTATGTCCACCCTTTCCCCTCTACAGTCCATTTTGAACACAGCAGCCAGCGTGCAGAGTGTCTCTTAAACAGGTAGATGACATCATTCTTCACTGTTCAACATCCTATGATATATCCTCGCTTCCCTTAGAGTAATAGCCACAGCTGTCCTGGCAGCCAGCAAGGCCCCACGCCATCTGGCTCCCTGCTACTTTCCTGACTCCATCTTCTTCTCCTCTCTCTTTCCTCTGTGCCAGCCACACTGGCCTCCGAGTTGTTCCTGGAACGTGCCAGACACAGGCCCACAGCATTTACACTCACCGCTTCCTCTGCCTGGAATGCTCTTCCCCAAAACATCATCATGGCTAAGCCCCTCATCTTCTTCCAGTCTTTGCTCAAATATCACTTTGCCAGTGAGGCCTGTCTTGGCCTACCCATAGCATCCTGTACACTGCCCCACCCCGTGGACTCCCAAGCCCCTTATCCTATTTTCCTTTTGTGCCCTCATAGCACTTACCATCTTTAAACACACTAGAAACTAGCCATTTATGTTAGTTCATTGTCCATCTTTCCTTGCTCCAAAATAAGCTACAAAAGGGCAGGTATCTGTGTCTGCTTTATTTGCTGAGATGCCCCAAGCCCTTAAGACAGCATTTGGAATATGGTCAACATTAAAAAATACCTGTTGAATGAATGAATATTATCTATAATTATTACAAATGCCTCACAAAACACTTTTTATTGTGCTATGAACTTGTTCAGAAGAAAAAAATATAAGAAAAATAAAACAAAACATTTTTTTTATTATCCTCATTTTACAGATGAAGAAACTGAGGAAATGGAATTAACATTTCTCAGTCTTACTATGTGCCAGGCACTTTAAATACATTATTTTATTTAACCCTTTCATCCTATAAGGCTCAGAGAAGTTAAGTAGCCTCCAAAAGTCAAATAAGTGGTAAGAAGCCAAGCTCCGATGTGAACCCAAATCTGGTAGAAGAGTATACTCCCCACCACTCTTCCTCCTCTCCTACCAAACACTGGCCACATACCTATACTGAGTCAGGACCCAACTGTCCCCAAGACAACTGGCTTTGGCCAAGAGAAGCCACCACATCTCTCTCCTGTGGCATCTCTTAAGGACCCTGTCCAGAGACCAATAGCCAGCCAATCACTACTTTTCTTCCTGTCTCCAGGTACAAGCATTGTGTCCCACCTGTGACACATGGTGACTGACAGTCACCCAACACAACTGCAAGTCTTCAAACCCACAAACCAAGGAAGAGGTTCTTGGTACTCTCTTTTTGAAAGTTGCAAATATTTTTCCAAATACTTGAAATGTCAGGGTTTTTGAGGTCTGAGTCCAGAAGAGCACACACCAGCCCATGCCTTCTCACTGCCTCCATCAGAAACGATCACTAGCCCTTCCATCAGTCCCATCCTTAAAGCTTTGAAGGCAGCATAAAGAACAGCTAATAGTAGTAATAACTAAATAAATAATAGAAGGTCTCGCTCTATTGCCCAGGCTAGAGTGCAGTGTGATCACAGCTCACTGCAGCCTTGAACTCCTGGGGTCAAGCAATCCTCCTGCCTTGGCCTCCTGAATAGCTGGAAATACAAGTGTGCACCACCACGCCTGGCTAATTTTTTAAATTTCTGATAGAGATGGGGGTCTTGCTATGTTGCCCAGGCTAGTCTAGCACTCCTAGGCTCAAGTGATCCTCCCACCTGAGTCACCTACAGTGCTGGGATTACAGGCTACCACGCCTGGCCTAAAAACGAATATTACCAATGTATTAGCTCTTACAATATACCAGAATCCTTTACATATATATATATTACATCTTGTTTAATCCTCACGACAACACTGTAAGGGAGGTACTATTATTAACCCCATTTTGCAGATGAGAAAAAGTGAGGCACAGAGAGGTTTAGTAACTTTCCTAAGGTCCCATACCCAGTAAGTAGTAGAGCCAGGATTTGAACCAGGCAGCCTGCGCCCACGGCCTGCATTTAGCTGATGAGTACACTTCCTCATGCAAGCGTGTGGAACACGTAACCAACACCTGCAGCTGTTTCTGCCTTCAGCACTCCACAAAGAAAATCCATTCATATTCGAGGCAATAGCTAGATCGGTAAACAAGTTGACGTTATAACCTCCAATACCAATACCCACATTTAACTCCTCATCATTTCGCAAAACACATTCTTGCCTCCCTGAAGAACCAGGCCTACATTTTCCACTAGATCACTTATCTATTATTCGTTGCTAAACATAACTTCTCAAAATTGCCAACAGTACACAGGATCTTCGTGCCAAGCTTCCTCTGCCTGCTCCCACCTCAGCCTCTCTCCCCACCTCCCTTTGTGTCCTGCTTCCTGTTAACTCAGGGCAGCCTCCTTTCTCCCAAGAGCCACACTCTCCCATTTGGTTCCAATGGCTGTATTGCTCTGTCTTATTTCTAAAGCACTCTTTTTTGGGGGAGGGGGATGGGGTCCCTCAATCACTGATCATTCACATTTCTACCCGCCCCAGCCCAGCCTTTTCTTCTTTCTTTGTTTTTTTTTTTAACACTAACTGCTTGATCTTTAGAAATATATAAATTTTCATTCCACAGCTGTTGGTCAGGCATCCGATGTGTTTCTGCACATAGTGACGGCATCCCTGAGCAATGCAAGACTTACTGACTCGTTGCCCTGGAGGAGCCTGAAATAGTTTTGGAGACATAAACTATTCCTCTTTGGCAATGCTGTGATTTAACCAAGTAGTCAAAGCAATCTTAAAACTTTTAGGAATTCCGAGAAGGAAAGAAAGATCCTTATAGGCTGGAGGAAACCAGGAAGGCTTTATGGAGAAGGTGAGGTCTGAACCGTTCTTGAAAAATGGATAGGAATTGGATGAAGGAAATCTTCCAGGCAAAGGCATGGAGGTTGAAGCTAGCAAGTCTTAGTCAAGTGTCAGGAAAAATATTGCAGTTAGAGAAACATGGGAGATAAGATTGGATGAGATCCTAAAACGCTTTGGTGCCAGACTAACAGACACTGGGATTATATCCTGGAGGCACTAAACTGCCTGTTCTTTACACTTTCTGTGCTGATCAGCATGGAAGTTTCCTGGAGAAGAATATTCTGTGCTTGTCCTCTCAGGGTCAACAGGCAGCCAAGAGCAGCTCTTTCTCATCCACCCAATCCCTGGCCCAGGAGAGGTCTGTCCCTCCACTAAGTCTGTCCACCAAATATACAGAGAGATAGAGACAGAGAAACATCTAGAATTGCTGACCAGACTCCTGGACTGTGGCGCTTCCCAACAGACAATCCAACCGCCTTCTATTCTGCTCGGGAGCAAAACGCAGTCTGCGTCAACAGTTTGGCCAGGACCAGACGTTTACTGCATCCCTGCTCCCTGGCAGGTCAGCTGCACCCTTCAGCATGTCCGGACTCCCGGGACAACTGGCTTCTGACTAGGTTGGCCATTGGGAGGCCCCAGAGGGAGACTGGATGATGGAAAGAAGGGAGAAGCCAGAGTCTACCTCCCTCCCGCTCTTGGCTCTACCTGACAAGTTATGGCCAGTGTCTCCTCCGTCACTCCAGCTCCCGCCAGGGACAGTCCCAGCTGCCCCCAGACAGGACTCACCGCGTCTGAGCAGCCTCTGGGGGTGGGGCTGGGGTCCCTGCAGTGTTCACGTGCTAGTGGCTCCCTGCTCTGGGTCGCCTTCCATCCTCTGTCTGTACCTATGCAACCAAATCCTTGTGTTAACAGTCCCTGTTCGAAATACCTGCATTTGTTCACTGCCTGGACCTGACTAATACAGGAAGCCACAGAGGTTTTTGAGCAGGGCAGTGGCAGGATCTTGAAGTATTATTAATTTTTTTAAGGATTATTCTGGCTGCTACAAAAACTACTGATAAGAGAGGATGATAAGTAGAATTTTAAACCACGTAGGAGGTTCTTTCAACAGTCCCAGCAACAGGTGGCTGTACCCAGGGCGTTAGTGGTGGCCGTGAGTAAGGAGTGAAATGGGGAGAACTGAGCTCTATTTTGGAGACAGAAGCTAAGCAACTTGGTGATAGATTGGACGTGGGGGGTGGATAAAGAAAAGGGAAGAATTGGTGATGATTCGTCTAGATTTCTGGCTTGAACAACTGGGTGAAAAGTATGGAGAAGAGAATAAAGCTGTCTATATTAAAATACTGTAGAGCCATAAGGTATAAAAAGTAATCAGAGTCTGATTGTTACAAAAGTACAGATATAGCCAGAAGTTACCCAGCCATTGTTCCCCAACTTCCTTACTGCTGGTTCCTGCTGAATGCCACTATCCTCCCTAATAGGTACGAGACCTGTGACTTCCCCCACTACCTCTATGGAGAACATTGCCATTGTAAAGCCCAAGACTTGGGCTCCTAGAGATAACGTTGCTATTTAAAGCGTAAGACTGGTCTTCTAAGTCTTTTTCAGACTCTGCATTCTAGGAGAATCCAGTGACACCAATAGGACCCGTGGATAGGTGTGGGAATGGACCCAACAGCCTTGAGACACCCCCCACCCAGGACATCTCCCCACTGAGAAGATAATCTCTGCTTTCCAACCCCCACCAATCAGCAGACCCAATTCCCTAGCCCTCTGCCCTCCAAACTATCTTTAAAAACCCTTTCTCCCAAATTCTCAGGAAGATGGGTTTAAGAAATTCCTCCCATCTCCTCACATGGCGCCTGCAACGTTAAACCCTTTCTCTGCTGTAAGCCCTGCTGTCTCAGTGTATTGGCTTCCTCTGAGCAACAGGCAATGAACTTGGCTGGGTGGTAAGAGGAAGACCAGGGCAGAGGCACTGCAGGGGTCAAATAGTATATCAATCACCTGCCTCCTCATAAAGCCTCTGCCACCCTTCCAGCAGGTTCTCCCTGCTCTGTAATCTCAGGACAGTGGAGACATACGATAATTACACAGTTACATATCTATTTGTTACATGTCTTATTTCCCTGCTGGGGTGCAATGCATTGTAGCTCGCTACATCTTTTTCAGCTCTGTGACCCCACAGCACTGAGGGCTCTCGGGTGTTGAGCTGTAGGGAAAAGCACAGGGCTGGAAGCCTAACAGAATGGAGCCATTTCTAGGCAACAGGCTTCAAGTTCCAGCCTATTACGACATCAAAGCATGTAACTTTCAGCAACCACTTTGCTAACAGTCCTGGATGTCCTTCCCCAATGCATGGATTAAACTCACTCTCCTACTATGGGCAGCTGTCCTGGACCCACATGCCCAGAGTTCTCTCTGCCCAGCCTATGACTCCATCCTTGGTGGCAGGAAGGACACACAGAGGCTCAACAAATGTCTATTGAACTGAATCAGACCGACGTAACCAAACAGCACGAACAACATGTCTTCTTTTAGGTGCCCGTTCAACTTCTTCCACCTTCTTAACTTCTCCTTTAAAAAAAGGAAAAAAGTGTCTCCTCCCCTCCACGGTCACTGATTCAACAGAAGCCACTCCTAAGTGGGGCAAGTCAACAGGGCGGGAGCCCTGATACCATCACTGACCCCGTTCCTTGGGGGACTGCTTAGCCCCTACCCCTTTGCTCATCTCAACAGTAGGCATGGCAGCCGTAACCAGTCTCGGGGTGCTGTCAGGAAGAGCCGCGATCATGCACGTGGAGGGGAGGCCTGGTGTCCTCAGAAGGAACAGAATGGAAAACAAATGCTTCTCACCAGTCCCATCCAATGCACGGTCGGCCTCCCCCAAAACCATCTTTCTGTGGCCACGGCCACTTCAGTCTCGCCCTTTGCTTCCCTCCACTGCCCCTCCCTCCCTCGGTTGTTTGAATCAATCTAAATAAAGCACTATGTCCTCACTCAAAGTGCCCCCGGGCCCCAGGCACACACCGTGTCCTCTTGCATTCCCTCCCTTGCTCCCTCTGCTCTAAGCCAGCACTAGTGTCACCCCCAGCAGTCCCCATGACGATGACGTAGCAAGCTCTCACTCTGGGGTGAGAGGCTTGTCCTCTAAGGACATGAGACCAAAAGTAAGACACGTTTACCAAACAGACACGGAGCACAACATGGGACCTCCCTCTGTCGCATGTATGAAATTAAACACAAGCGTGGAATTTCATACAGTTTCTGCAGTGACACTACTCCCTTCGTCTCTGCTGGGGCCAGCCTCCTTTTCCTCCTTCCTGTGCTCTTGGAACAGCCCATCCTCATTACCTGAAGCTTCCATGCTGGTGAATTAGCCTATGCACTATTTATTTATAACCACAAAATCAATACTCTAGGGTCATCTGCAGACATGCACAGGGTGGCGAAAACTTGGGGTTACCCAACACACTCATTCCCTGGTGAGGTCAGACAAGGTAACACTGCACCTCCTTGTTTCAGCTCTCATACTGTAAACACATGTCCCTTGTGTGTGGCCTTTATGGTCTGTTTTTTTTTCATTTTTGTGCCTTTTCTTGGTGACTGTGCTCTTACAGTGGCCCCCAAACACATGGTGATGTGCTGTCGGGTGTTCCCAAGCACAAGGAGGCTGTGTGCCTTACAGGGAAAATATACGTGTTGGGTAAACTTTACTCAGGCATGAGTTATAGTGCCTTGGCTGTGAGTTCAGTGCTAATGAATCAATAATATACATTAAATAAGAAACACACATAAAACAAGGTTATATATTGATCCCTTGATGAAAATGTTGTGGCCAGAGGCTCACAGGAACCTAACCCTGTGCAGTCATGTACCACATAACGATGTTGGGGTCAATATGGGACAGCATATATGACCGTGGTCCCATAAGATTATAAAACTATTTTACTGTCCCTTTTCTATGTTTAGATATGTTTAGATACACAAATACTTACTTTGTGTTACAGTTGCCTACAGTATTCAGCTGCAGTAACATGCAGTGCAGGTTTGTAGCCTGGGAGCAGTGAGCTATACCATATAGCCTAGGCGTGCAGTAGGCTATACCTTATGGGTTTGTGTGAGTACTCTCCGTAATGTTTGCACAAATACAAACTATGCATTTCTCAGAATCTACCCCACTAGTAAGCAACACATGACTGTATTTCCTATTTCTCTAGGAGCAACAGCTCGGCATTGGCTAATTCAGTGTTCACAGTGACCTTATACAACATCACTGCAGATAAGGGACATTGACCATAGCTGGAGCTCTGGTTTCCAGGGTTCTTCTAGGCTGCACTAGAGAAGTGGAGAGTCCAGAACGAGGAGGCGATGGCTCTGCTCTAGCTGCTCTGCAGAGACACCGCGGCAGTGTGGAGCTCAGCTTTGGAGGCTCCAGTCTCTGGGGAGAAACGACTGTCAGCCAAGGTGACCACAGGGCTTGAACCTTGTACTCCAAGAAACTGTTGAAAGAACTCTGGGAACCCATCTTGAGAAGAAAGGACTCAGCTGTCATCAAATACCTGGGGGCACTGACGTGGAGGAGGACAATCAGGCTCAGTTTCTAGGGTCCCCAGGGGAAGGTGGGAACCCCGGAGCGAAACACTGCAAAGGCAGATTTTAGCTCAGCCCAGGGAAGTGAACTCCAGTACTCAGGAGGGGAGCCTCACATGGTAACGAAGTCCTCATCACTGCAGGTGACAACCACCAGAAAGGGACACTGAGAAAATGCAAGCCCTGACTGATACTTGAGAGTCTGTTATTCTATAAAAATAAGTTGTCCAAGTGGGAGAACCAAGACTAGGCCAGGGCGAGATCGCTGTTCCAGCACTAAAATCCAGTCTCTGTGCACCCTGGAAATGCAGTGACACCATCTGCACTTCCAGCTAGAGGGTTCAGCCACGGGCTCTGCGTCCTGGGGCCCTGCGCTGCCACATGCGAGAGCCGTGTGCAGGAGCAGCCCCCTCGGGGCAGGAGCGTCCCGCATCCGGTCTCCCATGGTTGAGGGAAGCTGGATAAGCGGCAGCTCATGGATCACCCCCAAGTCCATTCAGAGCCAGGACCGTGAGAACATTTCCTTTTATGCCTCAAGCTGAGCTGCAAACTTAAGCGTGGAAATAAGGCCCTCTTCTAGCCATTTTAAAACTGCAGGCCTCAGTGGGAAAGTGATTTGATGGCCCAGAGAAAACACAGGAATGGAAAGCAAGCTTCCCATCACCACTGGGCACTCAGAAAAGCAGCCCAAGTGCTCCCCAGGGTGGTGACAAAGTGCCATGAGGTGACACCTTGCCGTCCTGGGAAAGCAGAGAACCCTGCCACCTCACCCCGTTTACAGCATGGAAATGTCCAGGACGGGGCAAGCAAGGCACTGCAGAAGGGCTCCCAGAGGCCACATGGTGCAGCTTCTCATGGGCAGAGGGCCCCGTGCAGGCCCAGGGCTGGGGCTCACGGGCCTCACCAGCAGCCCATCTGCATCGCTGAACTTTCTACCCATCGGCCCAGGAAGGAAAACAGGAGTCCACCAATCGAACAAAATGACTCAATGAACACAGGCCATATGGCCTGCCCCGGGACAAAAACAAGAGCGTGTGAAGACTTGTTGAAGAGAAAGGGGAACATACATAAAACCTGTTAGAAAACGGCTACTCGATTAGCTGAGAGATTCAACTGGTACAACAGGCCTCAGTGGTCAGGGAAGGCTAGAGGATTATAGAAGGGTTCCCATGGGGGTGCCGCACAGGAGAAGTTTGATTGTGTTCTACACATGATGAGCAGACCGTACTGATTTGCACTGTCCAGTGCAGTACCTACTAGTCACATGGGGTTATTTAAATTGAAATAAAATAAAATCTAAAACTCAGTTCATCTATGACACTAGGCATAATTCAAGCGTGTAATAAATAGCTCCTGTGGCTTGCTGCTACCTTTTCAGCCATAGAAGAATTTCCATCCCAGAAAGTACTGTTGGACAGCTCTGACCCCGACTGTCCTTTCCCCTTTCATCATCCTTCAGATGCCCTAGAATGAGCTTCAGACTCACCGCCGTGCCTCAGGCAGCCCTTGGAGATCAGCCCTGCCTGGCTCTCAGGACGCATGTTGCCTACGTGATGAGCACCAGCCACACTGAGCAAGCTTCTTCCTGCCCTTCTCATAAGCAGCTCCCTGCAGCAGCTAGCTGAACCATTTCCCTGGCCGCTCTTGTCCACCCAACTCCTTCTCACCCCACAGCCTCAATCAAAGCATCCCTTCCGAGGGGTCCCTCTTGATCCCCCCACAAAACGAGGTCTCCTCCTTTGCATTCTCAGAGAATGTCCACCAGAGCCCCACCATCCACTGTTCGCTGATGTGTACCGAGTGCCTAGAACACCCCCTGGCCCACAGTAAGCTCTGATGTGCTGAATGAAGGAATGGATGAACGAACAAATGACACTGTTAGAATTCCTTGTATTATTGGTTGTCAACCATCACAATTTGCAAATTACATGAGGGCAGGAACCTTATTTACCTAATTCACTACCTTATCTCTACTCTCTTCAGTATATATAGTAGATACCCAAATTATTGAGGAATGATGGTAAAATAAATGAGGGAAGAGAGAGAGGGAGGGTAAGAGAGAAGAGGAGAAAGGAAGAAAGGATGGAAGGAAGGAAGGAAGGAAGGAAGGAAGGAAGGAAGGAAGGAAGGAAGGGAGGGAGGGAGGGAGGGAGGGAGGGAGGGAGGGAGGGAGGGAGGGAGGGAGGGAGGGGAGGGAAGGAGAGAAGAAGGAAGGGAAATAAAATAAGGAAAACAAAAGAAACCAAGTGTTAGGCTGGAAATGATGCAAAATCTCTGCCTCAGGAAACAGGAAAAGCAACGGTGTTACTGAGTAACAGAATAGCTTGAGAGTTAATGGCACCAAGCAGCCAAGCTTTCACTGTACACAATGCTAGAACAATCATCTCCCATCACCAGCTCAAGGACAGGCTTCTAAAGCTTCCCTGAATAGCCCCATCCCTGTCACTCCTGCTCCCCAACCCAGTGAAATGAGAAATAGAGCGAAGTGCAAATTAAGCTCTTTACTACAATTAGCAGCCTAGCACAGGCGCTGCCTGTCTTGCTGCAATGTGATATTTCATCAGAGACGCTCATAATCATAACCCATTGGGGGAGACTGTGAATCAATTTACTGCCTGTGTTTCAACAGCTTTATATGAAATATTTTTATTCTTTACACTTGCTAGTTATCCCCAAGGAACTCAAGGCAATTTACAAACTTTTAATTGTCATGACACCCTGGGAGTAAAGGAGGTAAGAGTCTAGAATTTATAGATGGAGGGAGAGCCATGTGACAGGATTAAGTGTCTTTCTTTGCTCAGAGAGGAGAGACTCACCCTGTCCCCAGAGCCCACCTTTCAAAGCTGAAGGGAGGGTCACTACAGTGATGTTCCTAAAAGCCATCTCAGCAGAGATGTCGGGGCAAAAGCCAGGCTAGAAAGGGTGATGGGGAGCGAGGCAGGAGGCAGTTGTGAGAGCGAGAATGGGCATAACCATTGGGAAAAAGGAGAGAGGCAGGGAAGCAGAAAAGATGGCTAAGGCATTAGACAGGGGCACATAAAGGACACATGAGGGTCTGGAAGGGGCTTAAGCCAGGAGCACCAGGAGTGATGTCTTCCCATCCAAAGGAGGGCAAGAAGCATAAGGGTGCAGGAAGAGAGCAGCAATTTGAATGGAGCCATTTAGAAAAAGAAGCAAAGCCAGAAATCCCCATTTTAGAGTTGAGGATGCCAATAACCACAGAAGCATTGTGACTTGTTCAAGCCACACAGTCAGCTGTGATGGAGGGGGACTCAGAACCCTGAGTCCCCTCTGCTGCCCTATACCCGGAAACAACGTGGTACTTGCCTGGTGGCCTCCAGTTTTTTTTCCAATACAACAAGGTGGAGCAAGATTGGGAGCGCAAGAGAGGTGAAAGAAGATTAGATTTTCCATTTAAGAATGACACCAGATATCAGATTTGATATAAGATATTGGGTTTGTCCAGTCACATTGGTACCCAGCTAATGATGGATACCATATACATTTTTAGTATGGGTGAATCAGCAGGTATTCCTCATTTTATGGAACAGATCCTATCTCTTGGTGTCTTAACACAGTATTTATTTCTCATCGCTTCACCAAGCCAGTGCAGGTAGGCAGGAAACTCTCTGCTCCAGCCAGTGACTCAGGGACCACATGCCTCCATCTAAAGCTGGGCTGCCCAGTGTGGTAGCCACTAGCAACATGGGGCAGTTTAAATTAATTAAAAGGAAATACAATTACAAATTCAGTTCCTCAGCCACATGAGCTCAGAGAGCACATGGCTACCATATTGGACACCAAAGACGTAGAACATCTCGTCATTGATCATGGAAAACTCTACTGGATGGCGATGCAGGAGGTTTATCGGTGAGGCCCACAGGTGCCATACGTCACTTTTGCCGCATTCCACAGGCAGAGCTTGGCCACACAGCCACACCTTGCTGCCAGGGAGACAGAAAAATGTAGTCGAGCTTTGTGCCCGGGAAGAAAAGGAACGGGTTTAGTGAGCATTTGCCAGTTTCTGCCACAGATATAGTCTAGCAAATTCCTAAAATAAAAACCTAATTTCCCAACTGAGTTCTGTAACAAAATCAAATTGATCATCCTAAAAGGAGAATATCTCCCCAAAGATTGTTTTAAATTTTAAACAAGGAAGAGTTAAGATGGTGGTCAGGCTCATGCTCAAAGTCACAGTTCTCTACAGGCATCTTGCCACACAGACAATTTCCTAACCCCAAGCACTCCCACCTGCTCCATTTACTGCCTCTTCTTCCTTACTGCCCCCTTGACTCATCATTTATACCTGTGCAGAGATACACGAATCAGCATTCACAGGCAAATCTTAGCTCCCTTCTAATTTTTCTGTGTACCTACTAAGTCTGAAGCATGTATTTGAACTTGAATGGGTTCAATTCAATCCAACAACCTTCACTTGACTGTGCTATATGCATGAACTACATGCACGAGGAGCTCTAGGGAATAAAGAGGTGAAAGACGCAATAGCCCAAGGAAAGTTGGAAATGCTTTTAATACATTGGGCTGAGATAAATGCCCAAACAGAGATACAGAAGCGGGCATTCAATAGCATGAGAGATGATGTCAGGGAGGGAAGCAGGGAAGGACTCCATCAAAGAGAAAATAACATAACACAGACTGTTAACACTGAGTCTGATTTCAACAGAATGTTGCGGAAAGGTTCCAAGAAGAGCAGGTGGCTTTCCTAGCCTTGCCCATAAGACAGGATGGATGGCTGTGCACCCAGGGTTAGTATCTGGAGGAGAGTCACTTCCCTAGTTTCTTTCCCACCATCTGAGCCTCCTCCCCTTCCACATAAGTCTCACCACCATCCCCTGCACCTGACTACCAAGATATTCCCAAATTAGCTGGAGCAGAGAACCTGAGCAATGGGCTGAGCTAAAGGGAGGGTGAGGCCACATCCTTCAAGGAAACATTGATTATGAAAACACATTGGAAGCTTTGAAGGACCACACAAATATGAGATAAGATTGCTATTGCTATCTGCTAAGGTGTATGCATGGAGCAGAGTAGGAAATAAAGTCAAGGAGTTCTACTAGGACATCCCCAACATCACTTCCAATCTAAAATTTCAATGCGCAGTGCTTTTTGTCATCAACAAGATTCCTGAACACACTGGGTTTTAGCAAATCCTTCTCTTTCTATGTTAAATTCTTCCACTCTACTGCCATTATCCTAGCTCAAGTCACCATCATGCCCTGCCTGAACAACTCAGAGAAACTTCCAGCTGATCTCTGCTTTCACTCTTGCCTCTTCCACAATAACTTCTCCACCTGCAGCCAGAAAGGCCTTTCTAAATCCCATCGATGACTTCCTGTTGCCCTGAAAAATAAAACCTAAACTCACCACAGCCTACCAGCCCAACCAAGTCTTGTACTACCCTCCTCTGGACATATGGACATAGTTACACAAATTCTGAACAAAATCTCAGCAAACTAAATTCCAACAAGTAGTAAATCAGCACATGAAAATATTCTCAATATCATAGTCATTAGAGAAATGCAAATAAAACCTCAAGACGGCACCACTGCATGCCTGTTGGAATGGCTGAAACTAAAAGGACTGATGATATTGGTGAAGGTGTGAAAGAACTGGAACTCTGGTTCTATGGGAATGGGATATATAAATGGTACCGTCACATTGGATATATAAATGGTACCGTCACCTCACCAACTCTAGCCACAGTGGCCTCTTAGACAGTTCCGGAACTCATGAAGGTCTTTCCCATCCCATGGCCTCTGCAATTGCTATTTCTCAACCTGGAACACTGGTACCCAGATCTTCACACGGCTGGCTCAGCTCAAAGGCTACTATTTTGGATGACCCCTAAGTGCCCTATCACAAATAGCTCCCATCCCCAGTTGCTATTCCAGAATTTTCTGGGGCTATCCCTAGGATTCTTCTCTTCCCTTGTTGCATGTTGTCCTGCCAGAGATCTCATCCAGTCTCCTGCCTTCTGCTCTCACTTCCACACTCATGTGCACATTTCTGTGCTAGCACTCACCTCTCTGCAGCTGTAGTTCCACATTCTCAGCTAGCTCCTGGGTGTTCCCACCTATATGTTCCCTGTATAGAGCTGGGAAACTAGGACTCACCATCTTTTGGAAACCACTTCCTATTCATTTCTCCCTTATTTCTGCTAATCCTACCATCATCCTTCCAGTTTCATAAGCTTATTACTTCACAGTCATCTTTAATAAACTCTTTATATATAATTAATAACTAGCTTTTCTAGAGTATTATACAGCATATAAAGGGCTTTCACATGTCATCATATTAATCATTGAAGTTGTCATTATTATAACAGCTTTACTGAAGTAGAACTGAATATAATATGAAACCATTACTAAAGTCATGGTAATGAACAAATTCATTTTCCCAAAAAGTTTCTCCATGTCTCTTTGCAATCTTTCCCTCACCCCTCTCCACTTTCCCATCCTCTCCATGCAATCATTGATATGCTTTCTGTCACTATATAGGTGTGAATTTCTTGGAGTTTTACATAAGTGAAATCATACGGAACATACTCATTTTTGCCTGGCTTCTTTCATTCAGCATCTTATTCTGAGATCCATCCCATGTTGTAGCTCTTATCAATAGTTCATTCCTTTTTATTGCTGATAAGTATTCCATTGTATTGATATGCCAGTTTGTTTATCCATCTATCTGTTAATGGGTATTTGGGTTGTTTCCAGTTTGGGGCTATTAGAAATACAGCTTCTATGAACATTTTTGTACAAATCTTTATATGGATATATGTTTTCATTTCTCTCAGCCAAACAATTTGGAGTGGAATGGTTGTATCATTTTGTAAGTATGTGTTTAACCTTTTTAAAAACTGGTAAACTGTATTCCAATGTGACGGTACCATTTATATATCCCATTCCCATAGAACCAGAGTTCCAGTTCTTTCACACCTTCACCAATATCATCAGTCCTTTTAGTTTCAGCCATTCCAACAGGCATGCAGTGGTGCCGTCTTGAGGTTTTATTTGCATTTCTCTAATGACTATGATATTGAGAATATTTTCATGTGCTGATTTACTACTTGTTGGAATTTAGTTTGCTGAGATTTTGTTCAGAATTTGTGTAACTATGTCCATGAGGGATATTGGTCTCTAGTTTTCTTATGATATCTTTTGTTTTGTTTTGGTATCAGTATAATGCTGACCTCATAAAATGAGTTGAGAAATATTTCTTCCTTTTCCATTTTCTAGATGAGTTTGGGTAGAATTGGTACTATTTCTTATTTAAATGCTTAGTAGAATTCACCATGAAGTTATCTGGGTCTAGAATTATCATTGTGAAAAGGTTTTTCATCAAAAATTTTATTTCTTTAATAGATATGCAGCTATTCAGGTGATCTATTTTGACTGAGCTTTGGTAGCTTGTGTCTTTCAAGGAATTTTTCCATTTGATCTAAGTTGTTAAACTTATTGACATAAAGTTGTTTATAATATTATTCTTTTTTAATAATATTCTTACTGTCTTTTTAATATCTGTAGGCTAGTAATGTCACCTCTCTCATTCTTAATGCAGGCTGAGTATCCCTTATCTGAATTTCTTGGGACCAGAAGTATTTTGGATTTTGGAATATTTGCACTATATTTTCAGGTTGAGCATCTCTAATCCAAAAATCCTATATCCAAAATACTCCAATGAGCATTTACTTTGAGCATGACCTTTGAGTGTCATCTTGATGCTAAAAAGGTTTTGAATTTTGGAGTGTTTCAGAGTTTGAATTTTCGGACTGAAGATGTTCAACCTGTGTTGATAGTTTGTGTCTTCTTTCATTTTTACATGGTAAGTGTAGCTATAGACTTACCAATGTTACTGACTTTCTCAAAGAACCAGCACTTGTTTTCGTTTATTTTTCTCTGCTTTTCTGTTTTCTGTGTAATTGATTATGGCTCTGATATTTATTATTCTCTTATACTTACTTTGGGTTTACCTTGCTCTTCTTTTTCTTATGTCTTAATATGGAAGCTGAAGTCACCACTGAGACCTTTCTTCTTTTCTAATATAGGCATTTAGTGCTGTAAAATTTGTATATTTATGTTTGCAGTATGTTTCTTGCAAGCAGGATATAGTTGGGTCTTGCTATTTTATCTAATCTGACAATGTCTGTGTCTTTCAATTGGGGTATTTATTGACATGGTTGGGTTTAAACTTTTTATTGCTTTTTTTCTATTTATCCCATATGTTCTTTATTCCCTTTTTCTACTTTTTCTGCCTTCCTTTGGATAAACTGAGTAGTTTGTATGGTTCTATTTTATTTCCATTGTTGACTTATTAGCTATAACTCTAATATTTTAGTGGTTGCTTTAGGATTTATAGTATATGTATTTATCTCATGACTGTCTACCTTTAAGTGACAGCATACCACTTCACATATAGTATAAGAAGCTTACAAGAGTACATTTCCATTTCTCCCCTCTCAAACTTTGTTCTATTTTTGTCACACCTTTGACTTTTACATATATTATAAATCCCACACTACATTGTTACCACTTTCATTAAACAGTACATTTATTTTAAAGATATTTAAATAATAATAAAAAATTCCATATATTTATCCAAGTAGTTACCATTTCTGGTGTTCTTCATTCCTTTTTGTAGACCCAGAATTCCATCTGGTAGCTTATTCCTTCTGCCTGAAGGATTTCCTTTAACATTTTTTGTAGTGTGGTTCTGCTGGTTATGAATTCTTTCAAATTTTTTATGTCTGAAAAAGTCTTTATTTTTCCTTCATTTTTGAAAGATATTTTCTCTGGACTTAAAAATCTAGGTTTGTAGAAAGTTTTATTCTTTCAGTACTTTAAAGATGTTGCCACTGCCTTCTTATTTACATTGTCTCCAAAAGAAATCTGCTGTTATCTTTGTTCCTCTTTACATTATGTCTTTTTTTCTTCTGGTTGCTTTTAATATTTTCTCTTTATCAGTGTGTTATGGTCTAAATGTTTTGTCCCCGCCCAAAAAAAAAGATTTGCATGTTGAAACCTAATTATCAGTCTGATAGTATTAGGAGGTGGAGCCTTTGGGACGTAATTAGATCAGGAGGGTAGTGCTCTCACGCATAACTGGAATTAGTTCCCTTATAAAAGAGACCCCAAAGAGCTAGCTACCCCTTTCCGCTATGTGATTCACTATCTATAAGCCAGAATGTGGGCCCTCACCAGACACCAAATCTGCCTTGATCTAAGATTTCCCAGCCTAAAGAACTATGAAAAATAAATTTCTTCTTCTTTTTTTTTTTTTTTTTGAAACAGAGTCTTGTTCTGTCACTGAGGTTAGAGTGCTGTGGTGTCAGCCTAGCTCACAGCAACCCCAAACTCCTGGGCTCAAGCAATCCTCCTATCTCAGCCTCCGAATAGCTGGAACTACAGGCGCATGGCATCACGTCTGGCTAATTTTTTTTCTATTTTTAGTGCAGATGGGGTCTTGCTCTTGCTCAGGTTGGTCTCAAATTCCTGACCTCAAGCAATTCTCCCACCTTGATCTCCCAGAGTGCTAGGATCTCAGGTGTGAGCCACTGTAGCTGGCCTAATTTCTATTGTTTATAAGCTACCAAATTTATGGTATCTTATTATAGCAGTTCAAACAGACTAAGATGTAGTGGTTTTGACCAATGTGATTATGATGCACTTTGGCATAGTTTTATTCAAGTTTCTTGTGCTTGTGGTTTTTGAGCTTCTTGGATTTGTGGATTTATGATTTTTGTCAAATTTGGAAATTTGCAGCCATTATCTCTTTAAATAATTTTTTCTGTCCCTTCTCTCTCTTCTCTCCTTTTTGGACTCCAATTACATGTATATTAGGCCATTTGAAGTTGCTCCATAGCTTACTAATGCTCTGTTCTTTATTTTTCAATTATCTCTTTTTCTTGTGTTTTATTTTTGGATATTTTCTACTGCTATGACATTAAGTTCATTAAACTTTCCTTCTGCAAAGTCTAACCTACTATTTATCTCATCCAGTGTATTTTTTATCTTATACATTGTAGTTTTCATTTTTAGACTTGGATTTGGCCTTTTAGTATCTTCCATGTCTCTACTTAACTTTTTGAACTTATGTAATACAGTTATGATAATTATTTTAATGCCTTTGTCTGCTAATTCTAACATATGCATCAGTTCTGATTGATTTATCTCATTATAGGTATATTTTCCTGCTTTGCATGCCTGGTGATTTTTGACTAGATGACAGACATTGTGAATTTTACCTTATTGGATACTGAAAATTTTTGCCCCGTAAGTATTTGTGAGCCTCGTTTTGAAATGTAATTACTTGCAAACACTTCAATCATTTTGTGTCTTCATTTTAAAATTTGTTATGCAGAACCAGAGCCATGTTCGGTTTAGAAATAATTTTTTGCCTTCTATTGAAGAAGACCTGTCTGTGTACTCTACTAAATGCTCTTGAATCTTGAGGTTTCCACTCTGTCTACTGAGAATATGCACTATTTATAGCCCTGTGTAAATTCTGGGCACTGTTACCTCTAATCCTTTCAGGTGGTCATTTCCCCAGCCTTGGGTAGTTTCTTCACACACACATGCACTCAAAAGTACTCAGCTAAATATCAAAAGGGATCCTCTACAAATCCCTGAAGTTCTCTCTCCGTACAACTCACTCCTCTCTGTTACTCTGTCCTGCAAACTCTAGCCACTTTGCTCTCCCTTAGGCTCACAGCTTTGTCTCCTCAGTTCAGGGAGACTTCTGGAACCTACCTTAGTTTTCATTCCCTGTAATGTGGTCTGGAAACTCTCTCAAGATAGTAATCTGGGCAATCATTGGGTTCAAGTGCTTCTCATATCTCACAGATTACTGTTCTTTTTGCCTACTGTCCAATATCTTGCAAACTGTTGTTTTATATATTATGTATGATTTGTTGTTGTTGTTTCAAGTGGGAAGTTCAATATGGTCCTTTTTACTCCACCTTGACCAGAAGCCAAATCTCTTTCATTATTATTGTACTCACATTACGAATGTGAGTAATTTGAAGAGAGGGTCAGTCCAAGCTTCCAAATTGTAAGTGGTCTCAAATCCCACAATGAATCTAGCTCCAAGTTCTGTCAATTATTACCCTTTCCTCCACTTCTATTACCATCACCATGGTTCAAATCTTGTCATCTGAACTAGCAAAATAGTTGCCTCTTAACAAAGTGGTAAAGGACAAAACCATGTGCATTATATTTATATTTATATGTTGCTAGCAGCTCCTGCATGTTGGGGTGTGAAAAATACAGGGAGAATGTATAGTGTAGTATTAACAGTATGGAATGCTAGAGCCAGACTACCCAAGTACATGTCCTGGCTCCACAATTCACTAGTTATATGACCTTGCGCAAGTCACTTAACCTCCTTATGCATTCATTTTTTGCCTATAGCACTGAAATAATAGTTGTATCAATCTCAGAGAATTCTTGTGAAGATGAAATGATTTAACATATGTAATGCATAGAACAGTGCCTGGCACACAGTAAGCATTGTTTAAGTGTTAGCCAGTATTATGGACTTGAATTCAACTGGCCTTCTTGCTTTTAATTTCTCTTCCTTTAATTTATTCTCCAGAAGGTAATTCTTTTAGAAGACACTTCCTAAAATCCAAATTTTATCCCAGTACATCCCTGCTGTAAAACCTCTTATGGCTCCCCTTGTAACCTCCAGTCCAGCCTTCATCTCTAAACTCATCTCCCTACGGCCACTACCACCACATGAACTCTCCTCTCCAGGAACACTGATTCACTTGTCAGACTCCACTCATTTCTTCTGGCCTTTGTTCACACAATCACCTCCACTTGGAGTTCCATTCTACAGCACTCCTCCACCCAAGTCTACCCCCAATCAAAATCTCATCCATCTTTAAAAGTCCAACTAAAACTCCACCTCTCTTATAAAGCCTATCCTCATCACTCTAAAAATATTTCATCTCTGTGTCCTCTCAACTGCCTTGGCAACGACTGTCCATGATCTTCTTATGACTCTTATTTACTTCCTGTTTTAGTACTTGTTATCATAGGCTTATGTACCTAGAAGGTACTCAGGAAACATTTACTCAGTGAACAAATAAATGAATTTGACTCAACTAATTAAGGCAAGGGACCCTACAGTAAATTCTTCCCTTAGCCAGTTCTTCTTCCTGGGAGAAGTTAAGCTCCTCATCATGCAAATTGTGGGGAGAGCTGAGCCCAAAACAGTCACATTATCCCTGGCAGCCTCAGGGATACAACAGTAGCAAAGGCCACAAAACTCCTGTCGCCAGTTTCTGGGCTCTTAAATGTGTCTAATTAACTCAGCCTTACTGAGTCAAATGTGCCAAAGAGAAGAGAACATCCCACCAAATATAGTCTCAGCCGCCATCCTCCCCTGGAAATAGAAATTGGGAGACAGCAGAAGCTTAGGGTGCAAAGGAAGAGTGACATGATGGCAAAGGATGGGAACTGGTTCACATCCCCGCCAACCCTGCAACAAGCAGGACAGAAACCACACAGTGGGAACCACTCCCCATCCTCTCCCACCTCAAGCTACGAGGGACCTTCCCTAAAAGTTGAGAAACAGGGAACAAAGGAAAATGTGACACAAGCTGCCTCCCAGCTTGAGATCCTCTATGCCTCTGTCTCCTAGAGACTAAGGGAGGAAAAGAGAATTAAGACATAAAAACCTGTCCTTGCAGGCTCTGCACTGCTGTACTGGCTCAGGAAACATCTGGCAGGCCAATGGTGTCATAGAAGGCAAAGTGGCATGCCCAACCCTCCTTCCCTTTTTATTGTCTCTGCCCCAGAAAGGTAAATAGCTTACCTTCCTGGGTGGGTAATCATGGTCAGGGCTTATTTTAAAGCAGATAACAACAATTTAAAAAAAAAAAAGGCATGCATATAAATGGTATGATTTGTAGAAATTTTGTCCCAAAATATCTCCAAACCCCATGCCCGCTCTCTCTCCCAGCCACCTTAGGCTTTTGCAATCTTCACACAGCTCAGGCCCTTTCCGGGCTCCACTCACTTAACAAATATTTATTGAGTGCCAAACTCTTGAACTAGAGATCAAATAGTGAGAAAATGTACGCACAGTTTCTGCTCCAATGGAGATTACAGTCTACAGAGAAAGTCAAACATTAAATAATTTATATTTATATATAATATAGATAATATGATATGTAATAATTAATTATATATTAAAGTATAAGTAATTTAGTAAATTAAATGAATAATGTACAAGGATAAATATGTGATTATACAACATGGAGAGTTCTAAGCAGGGCTAGTGCAGGGTGCTGTTAGAAACCTGCAACCAGGAAACTCAACCTCACCTGGGGAATCAGGAAAGATCTCCCGGAGGAGACTGAGGGATGAGTAGGAGCCAGCCAGTCATGGAGAGGGGTGGAGGAGGGGCTTCACTGCTTGACATCACTTACCAACAAGGTGCCCTGGGGCATGGTGCTTCACTTCCCCAGTCCTCAGTTTCCTCATCTGTAAAATGGGAATCATCACAGTACTACCTACTTCCCAGAGCTGTTGCAAGGGTTAAAATGAGTTAACTTGACATGTATTGTTTGTATAACATGTTTAGAATAGTTCCCAACCGAGTAAGCGCCAAGTGTTTGCTACTGTTACTGTGGCTGTTCCTGATCCTCCAGGAACCAGCTCACGTTCCTCCTCTTGCGAGACTCCATCAGATGCCCCCAGAAGTCTCGGTTCAAACCTTGCACTTGGGGGTTAGGCTTCAACATATGGATGTAGTGGGGGACATAAACATTCAGTCCCTTGCACACTGTCGGTTTCTAGCATGGGAAGCATAACGGGCACAGTCTATACACATGTTGACTAAATTAACAAATTCCCATCACGTTTTTTCCCATGGATGCTACTGTCCACGGACTAGCTCAGCACCCTGTGGTCTCCCCACTTTCGGTGTCTGGAAACCTTCTCCAGAGCAACTGTTTTTCTTTTACCTTACGAAAATGTGACACCTGTGACTAATTGTGCTTCTTTTTTTATTCTGGCTCTAAAGCAGCTCAGAGCCAAATGTGAAGTCCACTTCATAACTGTGAAGACATTTACGGCACACAATGTACCAGCTCTCTGTTTAGCCTTAACTATGCTGTATTCTTTTCCCTCCACTCTGGCAATTCCTTTGTATCTTTTATATGTATTATTTGATAGATGTAGAAGTGCAAAAATTATACACACTGCTCAGATGCATGCAAACATTTAAATATACCTCTTTTTTTAAAGCCAAAATCAGTTTTATTATTGAGCCCTAAATCCTTCTGGGTAGTGGGGGAGGGGAATTTAAACTTGCTACTGAAAGTTATTTAAGGACTCTACTGACTTTTATGTTCTCTCAACCTTTTAGGGGCAAAAACTTAAAGTTGAATTTCCTACCAAGGCTGTTTCTCCCCTTTTCTCCTAACAATCGAATGATGTCTGACTTTCAGGAGGCACTTGGGCATCCTGATGGCATTAGAGAAAGGACTTGTAGGTCTTTGTGGGTTTCTAGTCAGGGTGGCCTGGGCCTGGGCAGCTGGAATTCACTGCTCCTCTTTTGGATGTCACACTTCAGGCTGGCAACAGCTGCTAAGAAGACACCTCCAGGTGTGAGGTCCCCACCTTTGAGGCCTATGTTTTAGAACTATAGGATGGGTATCATTCAAGATGTGGCTTTTTAAGCTTCCCAAATCCCAGAATGCCTTAGTAAATGTGTGGAGAATTACCTTCCCTTCCAGGGGACTCTGAGTGACAGCCAGAACAAGGCTCATGACACCATAGCCATGCATTTTTCTCCTGCGGCCCCGTCAGACTGGGAAACAGAGCCTAAAGAATGCAGCCATTAAAATGCCTTGGTAGCAAGCCAGGTAATTTCTCCAGTTTCCAGCCCCCACACTGCGTTTTGTGTGAGGCTTGAATTAGTGGAAATTTCCAACCTAGAAATATCCTGGAGCCTACTAGCTTTGAAATGTTGACATGCAACTATTCACTGGTGTACTTCGAGTCCTCCATAATCAAGTGAGGACTGTCCCAACCTGAACTAGTGCAGTGACTTAGACGAAAGACTCCACCACTCTCTTCCACAGCATGTGCTTGGACCTTTCTGGGTCATGCTTCTGTTAGCATAGAGTCATCATCCTGATCCAACATCATTCATACAAATCCCAGCCATGATTTGAAAAGAACCCACTGTGGTCCAAGTGCTTTGCATACATCATCTTTACTCCTTGAAAAAGATATGGGGATGGGGCCGGGCGTGGTGGCTCACCCCTGTAATCCTAGCACTCTGGGAGGCTGACAACAGCAGATCGTTTGAGCTCAAGAGTTCGAGACCAGCCTGAGCAAGAGCGAGACCCATCTCTACTAAAAAATAGAAAGAAATTAGCTGGACTATATATATATATATATATATATATATATATATATATATATATATATGTTGGCTGGGCATGGTGGCGCATGCCTGTAGTCCCAGCTACTCGGGAGGCTGAGGCAGGAGGATCGCTTGAGCCCACGAGTTTGAGGTTGCTGTGAGCTAAGCTGACACCACAGCACTCTAGCCCGGGCAATAGAGTGAGACTCGTCTCAAAAAAAAAAAAATTGAAAAAAAAAAGATTAGATACAGGGAGGGTATTCTGAAACCCACTCTAGGAATGTAGAACTAAGAAATCTGACTCCAAAACCATGCTCATTTACCCAGCTGCCTTCAAGATATTTCATTTCTCTGCTTTCTTGGAAAGTTGGAAACAAATTCGGTGTAAATAAAGACCAAAAAAAAAATTGTTTGGGGGCTGAGGGGCTTTCTTTACATAATTTTTTTTCAAAGTCTGTTCTGTGGCCACTCCCACTGATGCTGACTATGGCCAAAACACTGCCCCCTCCTCACTGGTCCTGGCCCTGCCCCCACCCACATTTTTCCATCCCCACCAGACAGAAGAGGGAAAATGTCAGATGTAAATTTTGAAAAGCAGCTCCTACGGAAGCTCCATAAGGATGTCTGAATTGTTCCTGTTATACAACTGAAAGACCTACTATTGCTTAAATTGATATTCTTATTTCAAGCTCATTTTGATTTTTAGCTGCTTTTATCATTTCTAATTCAGATGACTTTAATGACTTTAGAAATCTTTTCAACAATAAGATCTGCACCACAGGTTGTCTGTGGAAACAGTTTTCATTTGTCACCTAGTTATAAATACCTTCTTTCCGGTTATTCTGGTAGATCTGTGATGCATTTTCTTTTGCCAAGTACTTCGCAAGACAATCTATCAAAAGCATTGGTAAGGTTATTCTGAAAGCTATATAAGAAATACAACGTTATTCTCAAGGAAAGCAGAGTAAGTAACAAATAAGTAGGTATATTTCTCCTAGTTCTGGAACAGAATTATATTTGTTGCATTTGAAAATGATGAAAATATGAAAGCTAATTTACCATATCTTACCCATCTCTTATGAAACAATCTTTTAAGTAGTCAAGTTACTCTGTTATTTTTACCTTCTAATTAAACTATAAACATAATTATTAACTCAAATCAAGTTCATTTGGAAACCTGCAAGCTTTGATTTTTTTTTTTTATTAATTCCTTCTGCAACCCTGGGACCCTGAGGCAACAAGTGACAGCTCCCTAAATGTTTTGCCAGGTTGCAGCCCACAGCAAAAATAAATGTCCAGGTGGTCCTGTGAAAAACTGAGAAAAAAGATTCCCGGGGCCCAAAATGGGAAAAAGAGAATTTGAAAGGAGAAATGAGACAGTGTCAATTCAATTAAAAACGAGTTTCTTAAGCAGCACTTTGGACGAGGCACCAGATCAAAGGTCTTCCCACGTAACCTTAACATTTGTACCCCCATAATATGCCGAAATAAAAAAAAAGATACAAAAATAAAGATATGAACATCTAAAAAATAAAAAAAATAAAAAACACAAATTCTAAATTTTACTAAGAAGCTGCCTTGATCCTGATGAGCCAAAGGGTCGCTGAGTATGGAAGGTGTGACCACAGTACTCTTTTGCATGGCCACCCTCCAGGGATGGGAGGGTAGGAAATGCAGATCTGTCCCTGGAAGCCAGGTGTCCAGGGCCTGGCCTGAGGCCACCCCTGTGCCACCCAGAAGTAGCTAACAGGACACGTGAAGAATGCAGCTGAGGCCTCCTTCACTAGACATGCAGTCAGAAAAAGGAGCGAGTTTGAAGGGATGCAAACCTCCATGCCATTGCCCCTTCACCAATAAAACTGAAACAACCTCAGATGGCTGTTGTGAGGCTTATAGATCACACTGGTAAGTGCCAGGAACAAAATGAGGCCTCAAGCAATGGCAGCTACTACTATTATCAGCGTTAGTGTCATCTCTGCTGTGATCAGTCATTTCTAAAAGAAATCTCAGGTTCCAAGAAGTGAAGCTGATTGACGGGGGTCACTCAGCAAAGAGGCAGCAGGGTCAGGGCTCCTAACCTTGACCCCTGAGACTGCAGGCTGCCACTGAGCCCCCCAGCGTGCCAGGATGCACTCCCCTCCTCCAGCAGCTCCTGGGAAACCTCGTGCAAATGCCATCCTCAAAGTGCCCCAGGTGAAATCAGTGTCATCAGATGTATTTATTTAGTCCTACCGTGAGATAACCCGCCCTCCTGCAACCTGCAAATCAAGCAGATCCAGAGCAGGGGAGAGGTGGAAGGGAGGATGCAACCCAAATGGGGTGATGTGTGAGAAAGGCTTCAGTTCTCTCCCCCAACTTTAAAACAGAAGGTGTAAGATACGAATGACCGCTCAGAGAGGCAGCCAAATGAGAATCAGGTCCCCAAGGGGGGATCCCGTCTTCTGGGGCCCCAATCCCAGGTTCCATTTGACAGCCTTTCTCCACCTCTCACCAGCCTGGGGGTGTGGAGTCAGAGTAACAAGGATACCTGAATTTGAAAGGCTCTGGCAGGCCTTGGTTCCCCTGCAAGGTCTCCCAGTTACAGCAGAAAGTCCCCGAGAGCCACCTCCCGTGTGCTCCCCAGCCAGTTTCCACAGGACATCCGCCCTAATCTTCCTCTCCCACTGTGGCCCCACATCTGCTTCCTCTCGTGAGGATGCCTGTGGCTGCCAACAGCACCATCACCAGCCTCCACAGACTGCCACCTGTGCCCAGGTGCCATTTCCTGCTCCGTGTCAGGACGCCAGAGCAGGCCCATGGCCCCCACAGCAGGGAGGAAACCCCGTCTCCTGTCCGCCAAGTCCAATGCAACCCCTGGAGCTTCCACACGGGGTGCCCCACTACTATCCAGACTCTGGTGTCAGGGTAGGAAAGGAGACAGCATGAGAGGTGGCCACTGGACTGTCCACCCCAGCCCAGGTCTCCCCTTGCTCATTTTTCAGTAGAACAACAGCAAATCGTGCCAACAGGCTGCAGCTTCCCTTACCCCTATTCACCACCTCTGAACTCCAGGGGCTGTCAAAGGCTAGCGTGGCCACACGGCAGGCGCTGTCCTCACACACTCACTGTTCACCGGCTCTCCCTCCCAGACCGCGAGCTCGGTGCGGCGACCTGCCTCAGCCAGAGCGGATGAGCCCTCCCAGGCCCTCGTGGACTGCAGGGGGACAGAGGGGCTTGGCTGATGAACGCTTGCAAAGGCTTGTGCAGAGCAAAGGCTGGGGAACCACTCAGGATCCCGGCAGCCCTGCCAGCAGGAAGGAGGTCACGGGCAAGGGAGCAGGAAAAGCCTCCGCCAGCTCTTGCGGGGACACCTGGCTTTCCCCAGAGAGGCGGGAGACTCAGGCCCCAGCGGATCCAACAGCAGCTACTTCCTCCGCCTACACCCCACGCCCTCCTCGAGGGAAAATCTGCTCCCTGGAACCTCACTGCACTGTGTGCTCCACCCAGAATCCTGTCCCCTCATGTCACCACACACACTCCCCTAGGCACAGCTACTCACCAAGGCCACAGCCTCATTCCACTTTCCCTTGTCCACATCTTCATCAACTTTCTTGTGCCCTCCTCCATTCAACCGCCGTGTCGACCCATCTGGCCCTGTTACTTCCCCCAAACGTCTCTGAGGTCTGGCCTTCCTACCTAGCGCCTTCTCGGACAGGGCCGGCCTCCGCCCCACCTCTGCCCGCAGCAGTTCATCGCAGAGAGTCGGCTGCTCAGGGTGGAGCATGGCACAGCGAGCTCCCTGCCGCGCAGCCTCACGCTCTAAGGACAGAACGATAACCACCGGCGTGGGAATTTGGTGAAGCAGCTGATAAGTGCTATGGAAAAAGGAAACCAAGGAGCAGCATAAAGGGGAGTGTGTGGATACAGGAAAATTGAATCTCAGAGTCCAGTGGAGGAGACGGGGAGGCTTTGATGAGAAGGTAAAATCTGAACAAAAACCTGAAGGTGGTAAAGGGAGGCAGCACAGCCAATCGGATTCACGCGGGGAAAAGCATTTCAGTTCATGGAAGAGCCAGTGCAGAGGCCCTAAAGGGACGAGCATGCCTGGCCTGGCCTGCCGCCAGGCTCTGCCACCTCCCACTTCCTGAATGTCACTGCCTGCTTTCCCTGTGCCAGCCACCTACTCGGGAATTTACAAGGGCTTACGGGTGAACAGAGGACCAAGCCCAGACTCCCAACTCTGGTGATGGAGACGTCCCACTTCCTGTAGTGCATACTGTGGGTGCCTTGTTCCCGACTGGCCCTGCCGCCTCACTGAGAGCCCTGCCCTGGGGCCACTTCCCACATCCTCATGCAGAGAGCAGGGAGCACAGGGGAGTGTGGGCCCCCCACCCTGCAGCAGCCTGTGGCCAGTGATTAACTGAGGGGACTGTGTCACCTGCCCTTGCCCAGTGGTTGACAAACTCTTCCATGTCATTTATGCTCCCAAGCTCCCTGAGGGATCGGGCTGAGGCTGGGATGTCACCTGAAACTGCACCCCGCTTGGTGTCTTCCTCACCCCATCCTGCCCTTTAGTCCCTCACCCGTTTCTCCTGGAAGCACTTCCTTCATAAATCACTTGCATATCAGCCTTTATGTCAGGATCTGCTTCTAGGGAAGTGACCTGAGACACTGTCCAAATCCAGTTGCCACTATTTTCAAATGCAGATGCTCTACTTCCTTCGGTCACCATTCCAGCTGGGGCCCTTTCCCGCCTCTGAGCTATTACGGCAATGGACATTCTCACACACACACTTTGGCAAGTCTTCACGGGTGGGGTTGGTTTGGTTTTTGTTTGTGCACGAGTTTTCATATAGCTGCTTTATAATTTTCCCAGTGAAATCGTGAGTACCTGGAGGGCAGTGATGCTATTGTAGACTTTCCGACCTTCTGTGTACCCGACTAGGTACAAATTCTGCCCTCAAGACTTACTGAATGGAACTGAAGTGATGCAGGTCTCATTGGCCCCTGTCTGTGGTGCTGTGACGTAGAACCAGGGGCTCCAGGGAAGAGCATGCGAGACGACTGTCTGAGCCACACAACCTGAGTCAGGAACACGGTTGTGACATGTTCCCCCAGGCAAGACTGTGCCCAGGGGGTGTTCGAGGGCCTATGCGGTGTACGGTGTCAGGCCCATGATGGGACACCTATGCCCTTCCAGTGTCCCCCAGCCTCTCCAATGACTCATCACAGGGCTCCCCAGGAGCACCCCAGGGTGAGGGTTACAGCCGGGGGTCGGGTCAGCCCAAGGCGAGACGGTCAGCGCCTATAAAATGGCCAAAGAGTCTAACTTTGCTCTCTCCATCTCCTCGCTCGCATTCCCCCCAACTTGCCTGCTTCCCTTGATATTCCTTTCTGAATCCTATTCCCATCATACTTTGCTCTAATCCCCACTGCTCTAAGCAGAGCTGCCTCCAAGAGACATTTTTGTTTCAAGAGAGTTGGCAAAACTTTAGGTAGTCACCAGAATAATAATCCCTGACAACTACAGTGTTTGACAAAGTACATAGTATTTTCATGCTCATGGTTCCACTAGATCCCAGCAGTGACCCTATAAGATGGGTGAGGCGAACACTGTCACCATCTCTGTCCCTCTGACAGAGATCTGACAGGAAACAGAGGTCTAGAGGGGTTTAGTACCTCACCTGAGGCCACGCACCTACTGCCCAACAAAGCCACAGCTGGATGAGAACCTCACCCACGTCAGAAACAGCAGCGGTGTCAGAGACCTTTCCCATAATGCCTACGTCCTGTTGTCACCCACAGCTGCGAGGACCACCCCTGAGTCCACTCTTCCATCTCTGCTCCTACTGGGAAGACACATGAGACTTTGGGCCTTTCCTTTGGGAAAAAGAAAGTCAGCAGTAAAAGAGAGGTGTGTGCACGCTCACAATGGGGACAAAGCATCTCTCATTTTGGCTCCTAATAAGGAAAAATCAGAAGTTACTGGAGAAAACCTAAAAAAGGTGGATTAAGGATCGTCTAATGGATACTGAACGCCACATGCTTCAAAACAGCCCTATAAAGGAAGTGATATTAGCCCCATTTTACAGACGAGGAAACAAGCTCAGAGAAGGCAGATAGTAGACTAGCTCCAGACCTCAATCTAGCAATAGTGATGTATCGGCCGTTCATCAAGCTCCTGCCACGCGCTGGGCACCATGCTTAGTAGTATACACACTTAATAATGCTAATGATCACTGATTTGTAGACTAGAGAGGCTGCATGAGTTGAGTAATCGTATCACCGTTTACAGATGTGGAAACTGAGTCCTGTTAAGTGATGTGCTCAAAGCCACTCACTTTGTAGGCAGCAGAGCCATCCAGGGGCCTTAAAGATCAAGTCGACCCCCTTCCCCTTACAACTTCAGATAGAAACAGAGAAGTCCTCAGTCTCCGTCTGTAGGAGGGGCACCCGGTCATTGAGGAAGATAAACTTGCAGGTGAGAGGGAAGAGAGGAAATAGCTCTCTCCCTGGGGCGATTTCAGGGGCATTAAAAAGTCCCTTTTCATGTGGCCTCCGCCCAGGGCCAGCCCTCCCCCAATGACTCCACCTTCACTTCCAATGCTGGAGTATTCCCAGCTGCTCGTGGGAAAGGCATCCAACAACCAAACCTCCTGGCCTGCGAAACCTTCCCTGCTACCTCGAGGACAGCGGCCCCTGCACAAAGTGGAAGACTGAGCAGCATGTGACAAAATAATATTTTTAAATATTAGCCAAGGTTTCCAAACACCCTCTGGGTTTCTCTATTTAACTTATTTTCTTTCTTTTGTCCTTTCCTCCCTGGGTCTGCTCAGCCAGTACACTGCCACAGAGAAGGAAGAGAGTTAGCTCCTGGCTTTTGCATTTGCAAAGTCCAGCCCCGAGGAAGGAGCAGCAAGGATCCAGCATGTAGACAACAGACTGAGGGGCCACAGGAAGCAGAGGTTCACTGTGGGACTTTTAGATAAAGGCCATTCTTCCTGGAGTTAGGTGATAGCTCATGTAGTTTTGATTTGCATATGTAGTTTTGATTTGCATATGTAGTTTTGATTTGCATTTGTAGTTTTGATTTGCATTTCCCTAATGATTAAAGATGTTGAGCACTTTTTTATATGCTTGTTGACCATTAGTCTGTCTTCTTTTGAAAAGTTTCTATTCATGTCCTTTGCCCATTTATTGATGGGGTTGTTTGATATTTTTCTTCCTCTTGATTTTCTTCAGTTCTATATAGATTCTTGTTATCAGCCCTTTATCGGATGTGTAGAAAGTAAACTAAGGTGTTCACCTGGTAGTAATACTCTTGGGGTGCCAGTCAGGTGGCAGGGGTTGGGGGGGCGGGGGCAAACCCACAGCTATTGGAAGTGGAGCGCCCTGTATGGAAGGACATGCTTGTAGCCCTGGGTTAGGCAGGGCAAACGCATTACATGTGACCAAAATGTTTGTACCCCCATAATACCCTGAGTTAAAAATACATAAATAAATAAATGAGGCAGAGGTTCAGAGCTCCTGCAGTGGGAGATCAGGAGTAAAGCAGGAGGGGAAAGATGCAGGGGGGTCCCTGAGAAAGGGGAGCCCTATGCCTGCCCACCTTGTACACTAAAATAATCCTACGTCAAGGCCAAATACAAATGTCACTTCCTTCAGGGAGTCCTTTCCTGACCCTCTCAGGCAGAATGGACCCATCCCTCATCTCTGTCCCCTTTGCATGTTGTACACTTCGCATTGTACATACTCGTTTCCATGTCTCTGTCTTCTGTCCCAGCTCCGTGCCCGTCTAGCTGAAGGGCAGTGTCTTATCCCACCGTGCACCCCATGCATTTAGCACATACATCCCCAGCGTCCCATAAATACCTGTTCAGGGAATGAATGAGGCCAAGCCTCTATTGTACAAACCAGACTGAGGCCAAGAAAGGTAAAGTACCAGGAAAGGATCGCAACAGCCAGTGCGGGCTGGGCCATGGCTCCACCCCGGCACATCCAGGGCATTTTCCAAGGAATGGCCAGAAGCAGCATCCAAATAAACACTCCACTGCCGTTCAAAAATCCTGTCAGTCCCACCACTGTTTTCTCAGTTGCTGATAAAATGATAAAAGTAAGGAAATGTCACAAGGGAGGAACATCACTGGCATATGCATTAGGCTGGTATTTGAGGAAAAGACATATGGGGGAAATGTTACAAGGACATTATGTGGTGTGCTGGGTGTACTTCTGAGGGAGGACAGTTTATAGAAGGCTGCTTTACATTGATGTGAAATGACAGTTCATTATGAATAAATCGGATCTAACACGGCTCTGCAGTGACCAGATTCCCCACTTGCCAACACTCCTCCTGCAAAATAGAATCTTCACATTCAACCTATTCCAAAAAGCAGGTGACTAGGCTTTTCCAAGAAATCTCCATGGAAGGACAGGTCTTAATGTTCCTTGGTTCCTTAGATCACCAGCCCATGATAAGGAAGCTGTTTCTGATAGCTAAAATAAATGCCTCCTGCGGCCTTGCAACCTTCATAAGATTACATATGGAATAAGATTTCACCAAATACTCTTCTAAATGTCCCTTTATATAGTGGAATGGAAATCATGATAAACCTCATTGTTGCATCTTCCAGCAAAACAAAACCCAGTGTACGACCCTTAGCATGATTTTGCATGCTTCCAAGGTCCTGGCTGAGTCTCCAGAAATAGTTCCTGACCCAGGAATAGTAGTAACGGGTAGAGCTCACCTGCTCCAAACAAGAGAAAGGCCACTACCAGCTGGGTCCCCTCAAAATCTGAGGCGTGTGAGACTTCTCAGGCCACTACAATGAGAAAAACCAGGCACCCCACACACAGAGAGCAGCTGCGGACGTGGTCTGCTCTGTGTTGACAGGAGTGCTCCCCCATTCTGCTGAAGGCTGGTGTCATGTCTCTCTGCTCTCCTCAGTCTCCATCCTATCACCTCCCAGACCTAACAGAGGACCAGTCCTTCCACTTTCTAGCAGGGAGAATCCTCCACCAGCAAATCTCCTGCCTCCCTTCCATGGCAAATGTCACGAAAGGCCCCACCCACCCGGTCCTCTGCTCGCCATGCTCCCTGCCACCCTCATTCATGATGCCAAGAGCCAGAGATTTGGGGCTGCCATCTAAGCAGAGTGGGCACCCGAGGCTACCCCAGGGGCCAGGCATCCACAGCACCTAGACATCAGATGTCATCAGCTATTTGGGGTTAATCTCTATAGCTTAGAAATCCAGGAAAAACCAAATTCCCTTTTGTAGTCCTTACATGGAACAGTGATGGTTAAGGCGGGGCTGGATTTCCCCATGGAGCAAGGAGGAGGCTTTCTTTTGGTAATGTACAGGCAATCAATCCTACCTATGAGTTATCATCATCAACTAACACCAGCTGAGCTCACACGCGGTGCCTGGCAGCATCCTTTATCTCAGAACAAGAAACAAACAAAAATAGGGAGCCAAGAGCAGGAGTCTGTCCTCGCTACAGAGTGTAGGTAGTAGCTCAGAACAGGGGACAGAGAGACAAGCTCTGCTTACCAGGTGGCCTGAGACGAGTTGGACTTATGCACCGACCTCAGTTTTCTCATATGGAGATGGGAATAAACAGTAGTTTGGACATTTAAACATCACCAGAGTGCCGCAGTGAGGACTTCTGAGCATGGCCATGGTGAGGTCACACCCCTTAGTGGGGGCAGGGGTTCTTCACTGAGAAAACGAAGAGTGGGCGTCAGCTCGGCCAGAGGGGGAAGCTGAAAGCCAGGCCTTCCAGAGACCTGCCCAGACCACTGTGTGCTCGGCTGTGCTCAGATTGCCGCTGGGGTTAATCCAAGAGCGAGAACAAGAAACACTAGCAAAGACTCCTTTCCAGCCGTGGGCGGGGGAGACAGCGGGTGGGGAGGAGTGGGGGGAGCAGCTCCAATAGAAGCAGCCACACTTGCTGCCAAAAAGAAGAAGAGGACGCCTGAGAGAGGCCAGCTCCAATTAGCGGTAAAATAACCAGAAAGAAACCATTGTTACCCAAGTACAACTTCTCCATACCCTCGAGCTGAGCCTCTTTGCTGCCCTGGTTATATTTAGAAGCGAT
The DNA here is from genome assembly GCA_008750895.1 of Mirza zaza. Taxonomy (NCBI): domain Eukaryota; kingdom Metazoa; phylum Chordata; class Mammalia; order Primates; family Cheirogaleidae; genus Mirza; species Mirza zaza. The sequence goes on along the minus strand of VSMD01007992.1, from coordinate 129,163 downwards.
TGGAGGAACCAGGTTATTTTGTCCACTGGAGCCAAAGAATACTCTAAGAGCTCCTACCAGGGCTTAGGAGGGGCAGGAGGAAGGGACGAGAGTGTAGAGATGCTAGGATCCCAGGACTAGGAGAGTCTCAGACGAAGCAGGAGCCCACCCTGCTGGGAACAGGCATAGAGCAGGAGAGCCGGGACCAGCCTCCACTGCCGCCACTTCCAAGGTGGCTCTTCTCCGAAGCTGGCAGCAGAGGAGTTTCAACAAGGCTGAGGCCTGCAGGCCCCCAGTGCCCTTCTGAGCAGACCTGGAATTCTTTTCCCAGCAAGGCCTATTGCAGGCTGTGCAAGGTCAGAGCATGCATGTCTTCTAGGGACCGCAGGGCCCCGGGGCGGCTCCAGCCATGAAAGGACCAAGTCAAACCAAGAGTCAGTCTATCATGCATCTTTGTGTCCCAGATGTCACGTACAAAATTATACATGAAACTGGGGAAAGCGGAAACGGCTAAGGTACAGAGCAAATAGAGGATATACTGGAGCCACCTTCTAGGAACTCACAATCAACTTGGACACACACACACACAACTGAAAGGCAACAGCCAGGGAACAAGGTGGCTGGGGAAAGTCCTGCTACTTTTCTCCTCCCCTGAATCCTCATGCTCCATTTCCCAAAAGTTCAGAGAAAAATAACCAAGCTGGAAGTACCTCCCAATCATCCAGGACATTCCTGCTAAATCTGCAGAAGCGCATGCTGGCCAGCGAGCCTAGCCTGCAAGCATGTCCCACATGCCTGCTTCCACAGGGTGCCAGACACCGAGATGGCCCTGGGTCAGGCTGGGAACTCGGGGAGGGTGTGACCCCACTATGGTGTCTATAAAAATGTAAAAAATGAGCAAAAAAGGAAAGCGGGAAATGAAATGCTGAAAACAACTTGGCATATAGCATATGAACTTTTGGATCAAGAAGTATATGCAAACTACTCGCTTTGGGTCTTAATTCCCCGTGGTTTGCCTTGCGTCTCCTTCATTTCTGATGCCTCCACCCTCCCCGTGGCCTCCTGTCGACTTTGCTATCCCATCCTCCAGCGACCCGCGGGCAGCTGCTGGTCTGTAGACAAGAATGGGGCGCAGAACTCTCTCGTAGAGGGGGAATACAGTTTTTTTTTAAATTACTAATGAAATGAGCACCGAACGCATGGGAAGCCTGGGCTCAGTGCATTGCTCGCGTTGCTCATGGAACCCTCAACACTACCCTATGGGGGAGGTCTCATTATTTTTCCACATTTTTCAGAAGAGGAACTCATGTGTGAAAAGCTGAAGGGCTTGTTCAAAGTCACCCAGCTAGTGCATGGTGGGGCCAAGATTCAAACCCAGGCAAGCACCTGGGGCCTCGCCCCGGCTCCTTCCCTTGGGGACTGTCTCAGCTCTGCTGTGACACTGTGACGCTTGCCCCTTCCTCTGGGGCTTCTCACAATGGGGCTCGATACTCCTCGAAGGCAGGCTCCAGCAGGCTCCACCCTGGCTGCCCCCAGTCTCATCGCACAACTGGACATAGCTAGCATTCCTACAAGTGTGACTCAGATCCTGAACCCCCTCGTCCATGCCACCCACGAGGCTGGGGGCGGACCATTTTAATCTTCTGTTTTGGTTTCTGCATAGGCAAAATCCTCCTTTTTCACCCACCTCTCTTTCCCTCTTTCTACATTGGAACTTAGGCCCCCCTGTCTGCCCACATCACAGCCCCACACGCGACCCCAGAACCTTCCGGGCACCAGGGCTCTCCTGCTCTTCTCCCCTCTCCCTCCATGAAAACCACGCTGGGGGTGGGAGCTGGGAGTGGCAATACCTGCCGCTTAGTGTCCCTCGGAAAGGACAGACCTGTTGCATAGTGGTAAGGGACAGACAACCAAACTGCAGGAAGGAATCTCTGATTGGGACCTTTCTGTCCCCAGGAAGGGGAACAGAAAGTATTGATTTTGATGCGGGGGACTCCCCAGTGCTCCCCAAACACCATGTAAGCTTGTTCACTCATTTCTTCAGGTCTACATGCATGTCACCTTCTCAGCGAGGCCTTCCCCAAGCGCCCTACTTAAAGGAGCAGCTGCTCCTGCCACTCCCTGTCCTCCTGCCCCGGATTTTTTCCATGGCACTCATCAACAATTAGCATGCTGCAGGTTTTACTTATTTATTCTGTTTATGGTCTCTTTCACTCTATGCCCAGAATGTGCCTGGCTCACAGTAGATACTCAATACATATTTGTTTCATTCATTTATTCATTGAACAAATATTGATTGAGTACCTGCTAGGTGACAAGCACTGTTACAACAGACTCAGCGTTTTGGTTTTTTTGTAAATGTCCTCTGCCCTTATTCAGTTTCCAGTCTAATATAGAGATAAATATTAAATTGAAATAATATACAAAGTAAGACTCTAATTTGTGTGTCCCCAGGGAGGGACCCAATCAGCCGGGGCAGTTAGATGGCATGCAGAGGCTTAGGGAAGTGGCTATACCAAATATGTATGGAAATCCTTGCATTTTTCCCAACCCAGCATAGCAATACAGGCACATACCAACTAATTATTAATTGTAATAGTCAGGGAATCTCTTCAAATTCCTTGTCTATGAATAAGAATATTCTTACCTTCTATGACCTTCCATCACCTTCCTTTCTCAGTGCAGTAGCCACAAATTTATTGACACTTCCCCCATCGAGAGGTGGAGTCTACTATGCCACCCACCCCTTGAATCCAGGGGGGTGGTTCCGTGACTGCTTTGGCCAATGGGACGCATTGGAAATGACAGTTTATTTACACTGCTAAACTCTTTCATGACCCATTGCTCCAATGCCCCACCCAAAGTGCCTTCACTACATTTATGCCAGACTGCTACTGGTTCCCAAACACATCATGCTGTCTCTCTCTTTTTTCTCTCGCTCTCAAAGCTTGCCCATGTGTTTTTCCCACTATCTGGAACATTCTCCAGCACCTTTTACTTGACTAATCCAAAATCATCTTTCAGACTTCAGAGTAGACATGACTTCCTCCAGAAAGCCGCCCTTGACTCTCAAGCCTGGGCTTTGCTCTCAGATCATACTGCACACTGCACTTGGGCCTGTGGTATTCTACTGTGACCACTTGTTACTTGTCTGTTTCTCCCATTAAACAAAAGCTACTTGGGAGCCAAGCCTATCTCATGCCTTGTGGTAGCCTCAGAGCCTGACTCATACTAGGCTCCCACTCAGTGCTTGTGAGATATACAAACCAAGGGCCCTCGCAGCCCCCTAGAGAAATGATACTCTGCAAGCCCTTCAGGGTTAGTGGAGGCAGCCATTGGTTCATCAGAAGCCAAAGAGCTGGCCACCCCATTAATGCCCAATACGTGTGGCTGGCAACAATCTGCATTAGACAAAGCAAACACTAGTTCTGCCTGGGACCAAGCCCCCTGCTCCTCTCCCCCAGCCCACACTTAGCCCCGCTCCCCATCCCAATCAGAACAGATGTCTTATCTGAAAGGGCTCCCCGACCTATGTCCTGCACTGAGACAGGCCGAAAGGACATTGGCACAGTCCCCAGGAGTTTACAGTCAAGCGCCCCTCACCCACCAATCAGAACCACCATCTCCACCCACAAGCCAAGCGAGCAATTTGGCTGATATCTATTATACAAACTGCCCTGCCACTTCTCTGATCTATTGCTTTCCTCTCCGTACCTTAAGATGATATAGATGCTAACAAGTGGCAGAGGAGGCGGTGAAGAGAGAGACCCAATGCATTAATTATTCAAATTTATTCTTGTTTAACTTTAGAAATAATAAAGAGAAATTCAATATTTCTGGAAAGGCTGTCTAAGTAGGAGAACTTAAAGTTCCTTTGACAGAGCTAAGAAATACAGTATTCTTCTCTTATTTATTTGATCTTATCTCATAATTATTTAAGTCCATGAATTCCTAAAATCTAGCTATAAATAACGGAGAACTGAAGTCAGTCAAGGACCTTGCTACACCAACAGAAGTCCTCAGTGCACCCCCATTCTCGCCCCCCTCCCCCCCACCCCCCACTTGGACACCTCCCTTTCCCACTGCTCTGTGTCCTTCCACTCACTCCTTATCAGGAGCCTTTTATTAAAAACACAAAGAGTTGATACAACTGAAAGGTCCAGCACTTCTGCCATCCCAAACTTCTAATCCTTCTTTTCTGCTACTCAAATCCTCTCCTGGGACTGACGGGATGAAGGAGTTATTAAAAATTCAAATATCATAGCTGCTGACATAATCGAGCATAGGCCTGTCACCTCCAGTGGATGGAGGAGTCTCTGATGCCATTTCCCAGTGCTTTTTGGGGCTCCAGCCATGTGTCCAGCACTCGCTACTCCAGATGTCGCAGCTGCGAGGTCCTGCCCCCTCGGCCCCCACTCACCTCCTCCTTCTCCGTTTACAACCCCAATCCCACCTTTGGTAGGCTGAATGACAGCCCCTAGATATGCTCACATTCTAATCTTCAGAACCTGTACATGCTCCTTATATGGCAAAAGAGATTTTGCAGATGGGATTAAGTTAAGGATCTCAAGACAGGGAGATTATCCTGGATTTCCTGGCTGGGCCCAAATGCAGGTGTCCTTATAAGAGAGAGGAAGAGGGAGACCTGACAACAGAAGAGACAGCAAAGTGGCCGTGGAGGCAGAAGTGGGAGTGATGTGGCCACAAGCCAAGGAGTGCTGGCAGCCCCCAGAAGCTGGAGGAGACAAGGAACAGACTCCCACCTGGGGCCTCCAGAGGGAGCTGGGCCCTGCTCACAGCCCAGGGATACTGATTTCGGACATCTGGCCCCTAGAACTTTGAGGGAATAAATTTCTCTTCTTTTAAGCCACCAAGTTTGCGGTCATTTGTTACAGCAGCCATAGGAAAATAATACAACATCCAAATCACTTTCTCTCCATACTAGAAACCCACAGTCTGCCACTCCCTGGAACTTGTGGCCATTTTCTTCAGCCTTGGAGAGGCCTGAGGAGGCCCATTCTCTCCTCCACCACATTCTGTGACACAATGGTGGATCCTGAGCACTTCCCATGGGCCCCAGGGCTGCAGCCCCAGAAGCTGTGCAGGCTGGAACTGGGCACATGCACTTCCCGCCGTGTGAGCCCGGCCCTGCCTGGGTCCAGCGGGAGTGGCCACTGCTGAGTAGTGACTGCTCAGAAGGAGGAACCCGGGCCCGAGGTACCCTACACCCCACTGCACCCCTTATCTGCAATTCTGCTCCTCCACCTCATCAAAGGGCTTGCTCCTTTAAAAAAGGGTCCTTGCCTGCCCCCCTGTCAAAGAGAGTCCCCTCCTGTTTTTCTCTGCCTGTCCCTGTTTGTTTTCTTCACAGAGCTTACCACCATTTATCATTATTTTACTCATTTGCTTGCTCACTTGTAGTTTTACTTTTCGGCTGTCTCCTTCCCAGAGTGCAGGGACTGAATTTGTCTCGTCCTTCCCTGTATGCTTGGCGGCAGCACAGTGCCCAGCAAATGGCAGGTGCCTACCAAATACTTGCTCGATTAACGAATAAATCCCTAACCTGTATAGCTTGCAGGTGGAAAAAAAAAAAAAAAAAACGGGGAGAATATAGGGCAAAGCAGGGTGGGCATTTCTAGTCATTTCCAAGCTGGGGCCATGGGGGTGTTACTCTGTAGAGACAGAGCCCCAGTGTGGGTGGGGTGCCTCTCGTGGGGGTGCTGTCCTGGAGTTACTCGGGCCCCCAGGGGTCGGGTTGGTGCAAGTGCACGGCCGACACGTGGTGAACCAGGCTGCCCAGGGATGCAGTTCTTCTGACACTGTCTCAGCCCTGGGTGACCTGGGGTCCATCAGACACAGGGGGCCAGTGACATGCCCCGTCACCCCCACCTTGGTCATGAAGGGAGGGGAGGAGGATGCAGAGCAGGAGAGGGAGGAGATAGGAGGCAGGGCTCCCTTCTGTCCCCTCTTTTGTCTCAGGACTCCCTGTTCCTGGGGCCAGGCACCGGGAACTGCCCCGACTCATGATGGAGGGCTCCTGGTGCCAGGAGCGAGCACTGACATCCTCCTCGGGGCTCCAGGGGAGTGATTTCAGCCTGACTGATGGCAGATCAAGAGGAGAAGAATATCACAGACGTGAGTTTCCCAAAATTAAAATGGAGAATGGGGCCTCAGGGAAGGCTGCCTGCATAATTAAAGCATCAATTCAGGTTCTGGTTTTCCTGAGAGCAACAGGCTCCTGAGAGCCCACTAAATCTCCAGCAATAACTACTAGCAGCTCCAAGGCAGCCCCAGCCAGCAAGGGCTCATACAGGACCCCTCCCTGTCCACACTGGGCAGCAGAGCCGGGGAGCCAAGGTTCTGCACGCAAAATGTCTCGCTCAGAAGTTGGTGCTGGATTCAGTCTGAAAGGCCAACTACACCCCCAGTTACTGAGGCTCAGAGAAGACAGTGACTTGCCTGAGGTCACATAGCTGTTGGTGAGTAAGAGTGGAGAGCAGAGTTCAAGGTCCCCAGCGTCCTCAGCACCTTGGGCTCAGACCACCTCCGTGCTCTGCTCAAGGCCCCCTACACTGCAGCGCCCGCACCTGCACCGTCTCCCCACGTTCTCCTTCCTGGCAGCCTCAGTTCAAGACCTCTCTTCTCCACTGTCTTCCCTTTCCATGCCACTGCTTCTTGCTCCTCTCAGAACTCCTCCGCCATTTGGAGTTTTCGTAAAACACAACTGATCCCTGAGTTCTAGCCTAAATCCATGGGGCAGGGCTGTCTTATCTCATCTTCGCAGCAAGACTGGAATTCCATGGGGATCCCTCTCTGGAGGCCCCCGGAGCCCAGCACACAGTGAGGGTCCATCACCACCTTCTCCTTGGCAGTCAAGGATTTGAGTCTAGCTTCAGTTGACTTTTGTGGCGACGGACAAGCCCCAGCCTTGGACCTGTGTTTCTGTCCCCACCCAAACAATGGGCATAAACTCCACCCAGGGCCAATTTTACTCCGCACTGTGATGCTTCTCTGCACCTTCCCTCAGTCCCTAACAGTAGCTTGTCCCAGCCTGCCCTGCCCTGCTCTCTCCACGTGTCCATAAAACACCCCAGGGATGCTGCAATCAGAGGTACCCTGTGACCACATGTTAAACCACTGTCCTGCTGTCCCCACTGAGGAGGAGCAGCGTGGCTGGCGGGAGCCTGTGGGAGGTCTGTGCTGGGTCCTGGGTTCCAGTCCTGCCCGCACCACTGCCTGGCTCCAGGACTCAACCACATTCCGCAGGTTCTCCATCTGTTAGATGAGGATATTAGATTTCACTGCTGCTCCCTAAAGGCTCTGCTGCCCTGTACTCTTTAAAGTCTTAAGTAGACATGAATGTCTCCACCCACAGATGCCAAGCAGAGCAGCTAGAAGCAGAAGGTGGCCTCAAAGTGAGGGGCATGTAAGAAGAAAAAGAGGAGAATTAGCCCTTTTCCTGGAAATCTGGCTTGGATCTCCCAGAAGAGAGTGTGCAGTAAACACTAGAAGGCACAAGAACGGCTGAGCGACAATACGCCCACCCAACACAGGCACGCGGTGGATCCCCACCGAGCTCGGCTTCCTGGGAGCACGGCAATGGTTAATTAGATCCAGGGATCTGGAGGCTTGTATCAAGGCTCATCATTAGGATAATAATGAGCATAGGTGCCATGAAGCCAACCAGATTGGTCCTGGAAGTCCGCTCCGGATCGCACACGCTTTCTCGGACTGGATGCGGGGAGGGAGAGGTGAGATCCAGCCTCTCAGAGACCCCAGGCTTGGAAGCTCCAAGTTCAGTTTGACCTGGCTTGGAGCCCTCCACCCCCACCCCACCCCGTGACCAAGCGTGCCCATGTCCAGGACCGAATGACCCTTCGTGTACCCTGGAAGGCCACCCTGGCCGCCAGGCCCCATCTGAGCTCCAAGGATAGCTCAGTGCTGGGGACGCCGCCAGCGTGGGCACCCACTGCCCTGGAGACAAATGACTTGGAGGATTCGAATCCAACAGTCAGCTGCTGATGGTAGGAGCCAGTGTGGCCCTGGGCAGGCACCGCTGAGGGTGTGCTTTGTGTTCCTGCGGAAGGTGGGCGCTGCCTCTGGACAGGCACCCAGAGGCGAGCCGTTGGGCAGCTGCAATAATTACACCCGTGCGAGGTGCCTTTTATGCCTTCAACTGGGATATTGCTATTTCTTGATAAGAAGGGGAAATATTTACCGTCTTAGAGCACGTCCAACCAGAAACCTGACAGGGCACAATACCCAGAAAAGTCTTTGTGGTAAAGGGGCTGCCCCCGCCTCCACCCCTGTCCCCTGGCAGGCTGGGGCCCGCGTGCTGTGATTGGCTCCGTCACCCGGGATAGCGACACGGTCACTGAGTTGAGCCTGCCGCGAGCCCCACAAGTGACCAAGACAGGTGATGTGAGCACGGGCCTGAGTCACGACAGACCCAGCGTCCTGTGGGGGAAGGGAGAGTGCAGAGGCACTGTGCGTCCTCTTGAGGACAGTTCCCGAACCGCGGGGACTTCAGCCTGGCGCGGGAGATAGATGGAGGGGCTCCGAAGCTCTTCCAGCAGGAGCCTTCTCGAGTGGGAATTCTGTCCGCCTCGCTGTGCAGAGAGGAACTGAGCTCTGACGCGCAGACGAAAACGCCACGCAGCCATCTGGGGATGGGAGGCAGGAAGAAAAGGCAGGGAAGGGAAGAAGATATAGACCTACTTCTGGTCTTTCATTTCTTATCTTTTATCTCTCCAGCTTGGGAAGATTCCTGGGATTTTCTGGCTCCATGGACAGTCAGGCTTTCCAGAAAATGCGACCAGTCCTAAGCGAAATCAGGTCAGAGATAAAACTGACCCGCAAGTGTGTGGGACCAGCCTGTGGGGCGCTCCACTGCTGTGATCCCGGTGAGTGGACAGGAAAGTGGTGGCCTTTCTTCAATACGGAAGAGCAGGTATCTGAATGCAGGAATTCGGGAGAATGAAGATTTCCTTGGCACAAATGGTTAGGCCATCCTGAGATGTCTCCACTAACAGCTGTGCTCCTTGATGAGCCCAGGGCATTTAGTCAGCAAGCATCTATCTATTGGTACCTGCCAGGTGCCTGGCCCTGTCCTCACCGAGTTTGGAGAGGACTCTGTCCATCAGGGGCAGGGCAAGCCCCCTCAGAACACACCTGGCAGGGCCTGCTTCCATAGAGTGACTTCCGTGAATGTCTACGCAATGGTCCCACAGCAGGAGGGTCAGCAGCTACTTCCTCCTGCACCTGAGAGGCCACCAAGGGAGGCTGCCTGTCCCTCCTTAGAGACTCAGCCCTCTGCATGAAGGTTATGCGATCCCAAGAGCCTTTGAGTGAAAGGTAATACTAATGAAAACTAAAGACAAGAACCCGCATCTCAGACTGGCTGACTCCCCAGGGAAGGGTGCTGAGGGAATGGCAGCCTGCCCAGGGAGTCACAGGGAGGAATTTAGGAAAGATTGAAGTGACCTGCACTGATTAGGGAGAACAGGGACCTACCACTTCACCTACAGGTGATGACAGGGAAATGACAGGGTTTCAAAATAAGTCCAGGCTGACTCCTTGGTGGCCCTCTCCCTTCTCCTGGGGCCTGCCCGGCCATACTGTCTCACAGCAAGCAACAACGCAGACAAAAAGCCTTGTCCTTCTATAGCCTACATTTTAATAGGGGATACTGAGAATATAGGAAATGTTTCTTAAAGTCCAATAAATGGCATTTTACATGGTGATAAGGGCTAAGGAGAAAAACTAAAGCAGAGAAATGCGTTGACCTAAAATTTTACAAAGGATGACTAAGGAATATCTTTCAGAGAAAATGGCTTTTGAGTAAACATCTGAAAGAAGCAGCAGCTGAGCTATGGAGCTATCTAGGGAGTGCAGACAGGAGAGCTGGTGCGGGCGCCCCGAGGAGGTGACCCTGTGGCCCTCCCTGACCTGCAGTGCCCCCTCGCCCCTGCCACCCCTGCAGGGACCTCCACAGCACACCCTACCAGAGCTTGGGCGAAGCCTCAGGCTCAGCCCTTGCATGTTCAATTGCCTACGTGACATGTCAAGTGGCCTGTCCCTCAGGAACACCTGGCCCTGCATGAGCAAGGTGTGAAACTGACAAGCCGTGGGCACCGCTGTGGGGCAGGTGACGCTTGCCCTCTGTGCCTGCAGCCCCTCCCTCCCCTCCAAGAGCACTCGGTGGTCCCGGGAGCCCGCTCCCCACAACCCCTCCATCAGAGGCTCTGGTTGGGAGGTAGATCGAGGCTCAGTCCTGGCTCAGCCACTCAAGGAGCAAGGAAACTAGAGCAAGTCACCCGACCTTCCTGGGCCTCAGTGTGTCTGTCTGTAAAATGAGGATGTTGAATAGCTCCTCTCTCACATCCTTCCACCAACAAACTGACGTTCTACCTGTGGCCCTCTAGTCACACTGCCACATGTCCAAGGGAGGCTCCAAAGCCAGCAGCCCCTGGGAGTGATCTCAGGCCCGCAGCCTTCCCAGCAGCCAGCACACCGCAGACACCACCCCCAGCCGCCGACCCAGCGCGTGGCCTCGTGGAACAATGAGGAAAATGAGGCGATTCCATGTGTGGCCATCCCTTTGTCACCAGGGTTTCTGACTATGGAGGTTCACACTGACTGCAAGAGAGTCCAACCCCCAGCTCTGCGCTGCATTTACAAAAAGACTTTGCAAGGAAATAGGCCACCAGCACTCCAAGGCAATCACCATCAATCAGCCTAGCAGGTGAGAGCCCACCTGCGAGGCAGCCTCTCTGCAGCGGCGTCGCTCTCCAAGGAGCAGAGCAGGGCTGAGTGCGCAGACCCTGCAGAAGGAGGGGCCTTGGCCAAGAGGAGGGGACTCCCTGCACTGGCTCCACTGCTGAGGGAAGGGACAGGGAGCTGGCTGAGATGACACTGGGTGGGGGGGTCCTGCCAGCCCCATGCACTGTCGTTAACTCGGTGGGTCTGGCTGGGATCACTTTTCCCTGACGGGCATGAAATTCACCTTATCATACCTTGGCCACCTAGAGATGGTGCACAGCAGGGGAAGGGACATGGCTTAATGACAAGGATCCCCTCTGATCCAGGTAATGCCCTAGGCTGACCTGGTCAGTGAAAACCACAGGGGCAACTGCGGCTCTGATAGCAGGTCCTTAAAAGCAAAGACGTAAGGTTCCCAGGCAAACAGCCAGCCCAGGGTCCTCACCACTGCCAGCCACCAAAAGCCCCTCTATGGCCTGCTCTGGTGGTCAGAGGACCACTGCTGGTCCTCTGGAATTCGTGTAAAGTAGAGGTGGGGTGTGCAGCAGGGAAGATACGCATAGTGTAATTCCTCTGGTCCCATCCACTGTGTCCCCAGGACAAACAGGGTTTTTAACCACTCAGACCCCTGGTTTTTCCCCCGAGGCCACTGTTTGGGGCATTTTTGTCTTTAAGCATAACTGGAAAGCTAAGCTCTGTTCCTCCCTGTTTTTCCTGTAGCTGATGACATCTCTGCCTCTTCTTGGTGACCTTTCAAGACCCTGAGGCAGAAAAGCACCTGCCCTCTCAGCAGACTCCAGGGGACAGCACCGGACTCCCCATGTCTTCTCCTTGCTAAAGGTCTCCCTACGGCGGGATCCTTGCCAAGGCAGCAAGACCAAGTGCACCCTGGGGTGGAGAGAAAGTCCAAGAGGTTTGCTGGTGAAAGAGAAAGCACATGCCTGGAATGTGGGTGTCTTAAGCTCTACTTTAGCAAGAGATGTTAGCGAAGAGTTTGCCGTAACAGGTATGGAGTAGCTGCTTGGGATCCAGCTGTGGCTAGGACCCAGCTACTGCCCTCAGGCCCCTTACAGACACACAGGAAAGGCGGGAATGCAGAGACACCTCCAGAGCAGGGGACAAAAAGGGGAGGCGAGAGAATACAGGAGCATGCCTGACTCTGCTTCAAGGACTAAGAAACAAGGTGACAGGAACAGCTTCCTGTGGAAAGAGGTATCCAAGGTGACTTGTGTGCGAGCTGTGGCCAGGTGAAGGGGGAGGGGCGGGGAGAAGCTGGAGACAAAGAACAGCATGGGCAAGATCCTGGGACCCTCTCTATGGCCAGGGTAGGGGAGGGAGGAGTGAGCAGGGGAGGCAGAGCCCAGTCAGACTCGCTGGGGCTGCAGGGGACACCCGGCCTCTACTGGCTGGTGACAGCGTCATTGCAGGGGGATTCGGAGGAGAGAAGCAAAAGCACCAGGTTTCTTTTTAGACAGATCCCATGAGCTCGGGGTCAAGCATGCAGAGGCCAGCTAGCCAGCCAGGACATTGTCACCTACTTGATTTCTCTACTTAACACTCTGACTGCCACACTAGAAAAAAAATTGTTTTCCCTTGGGGCCATAGTGTTTTATTACAAAAATAGAATAAAAACTTTAAAGCCAACGATCCTTTCTAATATAATGAAAAATTTGTTATTTTTGTATTGTTTTCTGTGCATGAGTTATATGCAACTTGAAAAATAGTGAAGCAATGTGAGTTATCCATGCTTCATGAGGCCCTGGGCTCAAATGAGCATGAGTTAAATACAACTCACATGGCAGTGAATGTGTTAAGTACATCATTAGCATCCTAAGCATGACAGAACTAGAGCAGATCTCTTTACCTCTCCCTCCCGGCCTCCCCGCCTCAGCCCCAGCCTTCTGTTTCTCAGTAAATGGACCCTCTTCTCTCTGGTCGCTCAAGCCAAGAAGCAGGAGGCCTCCTAATCACTGTGTCCCGTGTCACCACCACTAACCACAGCTGATCTCTCAGCAGCTCTTGGACGTCACCTCCAAAATACCCACCCCAGTCCCAGCAATGCTCCTCCTTCCATGCACTCTTGGTGTCCTTCAACCCATTTGTCACAACGGCAGCCTAAGTGAGGTTTTTTACCTTTTTTTGTCATGAAGTATAGCACATATGTGGGAAAGTACACAAAACAAAAATGCACAACCCAGTATTTATCCCACAAGGTGAGCACCCATGGAGGTTCCTACAAGGTCAAGTAGAACATGCCCAGTTCTACCCAAGCCCTCCTGTGTCCCCTGTGTCACTGGCCCTCCTTCTCTGCCAAAGGTAACCACTATCCTGGCCTTTAAGGGAATTACTTCCTTGACTTATATTTTATCACCTAAACATGCATCCCTGAAAGCACCCAAACATGCATCCCTCAAATTTCTAGTTTGGGTTTTGGCTGGAATCTGAAATCTCTATAAGTGGAATCAGACCGCATGTACTCTTTTGTGCCGGGCTTCTTTCCCTCAGCACTATATTTGTGAAATTCATCCATGTGGTGTGTGCAGCTGTAGTTTGTTAATCCTTATTGTCCCATGACAGTCCATTATTTACCCATTCTCTTGCAGATGGGTATCTGAATGGTTTCCAGTTTTTTGACTGCTATGCATAATGTTGCTACAAGCAATCTGACATATGTCCATTGGTGTCAGAAGAGTCTTAAACATAGATCAGACTGTGTTCACTCCTCTGCTTAAAACTCTCTAAAATCTTCCTGGCATATTTAAAATCCAAACTCTCTATAAGGCCCGTGCTTCCTTCTCTGACCTCCTCATCTTCCTCTCTACCCCCTTGCTCACAACATTCCTGCCTGACCTGTTTCTCTGTCCCTGGAACAAGCCAGGCATGCATCTACCCAGGGCATTTGCACTTGCCCCTCCCTTTGTCTAGAATGCTCTTCTGCCAGATCTTGGCATAGGTGGCTCCTTCTTCTCATTCAAGTCCCAGGTCAAATATCACCTCTTCAGACAACTCCCTTGACCCCCTAATCTGGAAGAGATGCCCACATTTCCCTCTTACACACGCTCTTGTTTTGCTTCCTTCAAGGTGTTCTTCGCTGTGAGAAGCCACCTCCTTTACATGTCCAGTTAGTCGCTCACTATCTCCTCCCACCCCTGTCTTGCTCACTGCTGTATCCTCAGCTCCAGGAACTATGTCTGGCATCAAGTGAGCATTCAGTAACAGCTTGTGGAATGAATGAAGGGATGAATCTCTAAGAAAGAGGCCAGGTAACTAGGCAGCTGGAGGGGAGGGAAGGAGAGAGCAGCATTTACTTTTGAGAACCACAGAGGAAGAAGAAAGGCAGGAAGGGAGGCAGGAGAGTGACACTGAAGGAAACTCTGTGTCCTGGGCCCCGAGCAGGGCTGTCTGCCCCTTGCAGGCCTCCTGAGCCTGGTGCTTGGAGCAGGCTCCCTGTGAGGCAGGGGTCACTGGACCTCCTTGGCGCACAAGCCAACCCCTGCTGAAGCAGGAGAATAAGGGAGGCTGCCTTTAATCCCCGTCTAGACAAGAGGAGAGGAAGGTGGGAGTGTTTCATTATCCCCCAGGAGAAGCCAAGCCATCAGTAGGAGACAATTCAGGTGTCAACCTGCCAACGCAAGCCCTGGAAATGACAACTGCCGCCCCAGTAAACATGCAGAGAGTCACAGAAGCCAGCCCCAGACCTCGGTATCTCCCAGCCAGGCTGTGGGGAGTGCTCCAAGCAGCTGGAGCCCACCCCTGCACAGACCCAGAGCTCGGGGGAGGGAAGACTGGAATGAGAGCAATCCTAAAAAGCAAGACAGAAAGGCTCTGCTTGGAGGTGGGACAGGAGTGCAGGGCCACCACGAGGAAATGGAGTAACTTCAAGAACCTGGACTGCAAGGTGAGAAGCCTGAGTTCTGCCCCATCCATCCTGACCAGTGAGATCTCAAGCAGGCTTCTTAATCTGCCCTGTGTCCATCACTTCCTTTCCAAAAGGAACACAAATGAATTCCGTTTGTCAGCACCTCAAGGTTCTTGTAAGGACCAAATGAAATCACATATAAAAATGAGTTTTGTAGACAAATACAAGAAGATAATAACTGGCCTGAAACAGACTCATCACTCGGAAACTAAAAGTAGACAGTAAATCACTGGCCACATCTGGAATAAGTGGCACAGTCTGGGAGAATTTCTCCTCTAGGAACACACGTGGCACTGCAGGCCAGGAGAGTGGGAAACTTGTAGTGACACTTTCCACAAGCACAGTAAGACCTCGAGTAGCTAAGAGCGTGTGTCCTTACAACAAATGAAAACAAAACAAAAACCCTAGGAATGAATTTAATAACAAATGCACAAGATGTATGAAGAAATTTTTAATTTAAAACACTATTTAAAGATAGAAAAGAAGAACTTGAACAAACAAAAAATCATATCATGTTCATGAATAAAGAAATTTAATATCATAAAGATGCAAATTCTCTCTAAACCTGATTCATAAACTAAATATATTCCCAACAAAATTACCAATAAATTGTGGGGGGAGCTAGATAAATTTAATCTAAAGTTCATATGAATAATAAATAAGCAATAATATTCAGGAAAATTCTGAAAAATAAATATACAAAAGATGACTAGCCCTACCACATATTAAGGCACATTATAAGACTGGATTAATCAAAACATGCATTCTGGCATATGAATAGATAAATAGATCAACAGAATGGAATAGAAAATGCTGAAACAGACCCATATACCTATGAAAAATTGAATTTCAGATCATTGAGGAAGAGATGAATAATTCAATAAATGGTATTGTGACAACCAAGCAAACATGTGAAAAAAAATTAAGTAGGATCCTTCCCTCAAGTCTTATACCAAAATAAACTATCAATGAGTCAAAGATCTAAATGTAACAAATGAAACCATGAAAGTGCTAGAAGTAAAAAAACATGTAATTTTTGTATTTGTGAAGACCTTTGTTAGAACAGTATAAAACCAAGACACAGTAATAAAAATAATGATACATTCAACTGCATAAAAATGTAAAAACTATCATAAAAACATAAACAACTTCAAAAGGCAAACTACAAATTGAGAAAATACTTTCTGCATTTATACTACAAAAGACTGATTTGCTTAATATACAAAGAATTTTTACAAATTAATAAGAAAATGTACAAAGGCTATAAACAGTCAATTCACAGAAAAAGAAATATAAGTAGGTCTTAATGGTCACAAAGATGTCAAGTCTCACAATAAGAGAAATGCTCATTAAAAATAGGAGATATACCGTTTTTCATCTCTGGGATAGTCAAGGGCCAAAATAGTTTGCTAACACAGTATGTTGGCAAGGAGGCAAGGAAACAGGTACTATGCTGGTAGATGAATTAAACTGTACCATTTCCATGGAAGGTTATTTGGGACTATGTACAAAATTTTTACCCTTTGGCTCCACACTTCTATTTCTTTCACATATATATTTTTTTCATATATATTTGCATTTTTCTTCACATATATTTACATGTGTGCAAATGACATTTATATGTTTCTTCATTGAAGCACTAAATATAATAACAAAATATTTTTTAAACTATATGTCCATCAAGAGGGGATCAACTATATAAGTTATAGAATGCATACAGCCTTTTTTAAATAAAAAATGAAGGCAAATCTCATTGTCCTGAGAAGGATTTAGAAGGATCTCCCAGTTCAATTATTAAACAGAAAAATATCTCTATTTGCTTTTGAAAAACCTATACATATAATTTTATTTGTATACCTGGAAACGGAAGGATACACAAGAAAATGGTAACAATGGTGCAATTTCAGTGATAACAGGTGGTTGGGGAAATTTTAAAAATAAAGAGACACTGAAAACTACAAAATGTTGCTGAAAGAAATTAAAAACTACACATGTAAACAGAAAGCCATCCCGTGTTCATGGACTGAAAGAATTACTATTCTTAAGATGTCAGTATTACTCAAAGTGATCTACAGATTCAATGTAATCTCTTTCAAAATTCCAATGCATTTTTCTCACAAATAGAAAAGTCAATCCTAAAATTCATATGGAAATTTAAGGAACTCAGAACAACCAAAACAATCTTGAAAAAAAACAAAACCGAAGGTCTCACACTTCCTGATTTCAAAAGTTATTGAAAAACTACAGTAATCAAAACAGTGTGATACTGGCATAAAGACAGATGTGCAGACCAACGGAATAAAATAGAAAGCCCAGAAATAAACCCTCACAATTACAGTCAAATTATTTTCTACAAGGGTGCCAAGACCATTTAATGGGGAAAGGACAGTCTTTTCCACAATTGATGCTGGGAAAACTGGATATCCACACGCATAAAAATGAAATAAGACCTTCATCTTACACCATATGCAAAAATTAATTCAAAATGGATCAAAACCTAAATGTAAGAGCTAAACTATAAAACACTTAGAAGAAAACAGAGGAGGAAACTTCAAGACATTGGATTTGTTGATGATTTCTTGGATATGACACCAAAAACACAGGCAGCAAAAGAAAAAATAGATGAACTGGACTTCATCAAAATTAAAAACTTTGTGTGTCAAGGGACACTTTTAAAAGAGTAAAAAGGCAATCTACAGAATGGGATAAAATATTTGCAATCAGATAAGAGAGTATTATCCAGAACAGATAAAGAACCTCTATAATTCAACAACAACAACAAAACAAACAACAATTTAAAAATGGGCAAAGGACCTGAATAGACATTTCTCCAAAGAAGATATACGAATGGCCAATAAGCATGTGAAAAGATACTCAACATCACTAATCACATTAGGAAAATGAAACTCAAAACCACAAGGAGATACTGCTTCATACCCATTAGAATGACTATTATTTAAAACAAACAAACAAACAAAAAAAACAAGTAATGAGAAATGTTGCAGCCACTGTGGAAAACAGTGTTACATTTTCTCAAAAGAATTAAACATAAAATTACCATATTATCTAGAAATTTCACTTGTGGATATACATATACTCAAAAGAATTGAAAGCAGGGACTCAAACAGATATTTGTATGCTTATATTCACAGCAGCATTACTCAAAATAGCCAAAAGGTAGAAGAAACCCAAGTATCCATTAATACATGAATGGATAAACATAATGTGGTGTATATATACAGTAGAATTTTATTCAGCCTTAAAAAGTAAGGAAACACTGACATATGTATATATGTATCATATACACATATCATATGGTATAAACCATATATATATAAACCATGTGTATGATATATACATGATATATATGATATATATAAACCATGTATATGATAAGGGGTTAATATCCAAAATATGAAAGTAACTCATACAACTCAACAGCAAAAAACCAACATCATGGAAGAAGCTTGACAACATTATATAAAGTGAATGAGAACATCAAAAAGAATAAAATGCGTAGGAATAAATTTAACCAAGGGAGTGAAAAATCTGTACACTGAAAACTTTAAAACAGTGATGGAAGAAATTGAAAAAGACACAAATTAATGGAAAGATATCCTATGTTTGTGGATTGGAAGAATTAGTATTATTAAAACATGTAATCACTATCAAAATTCCCATGGCATTTTTCACACAAATAGAAAAGCAATTCTAAAATTTGTATGGAACCACATAAGACCCCAAATAGCCAAAGCAATATTTAGAAAGAAAAACAAATTTGGAGGCATCACACTTCCTGATTTCAGATTATATTACAATGTTATAGTAATCAAGAGCACGGTACTGGCATTAAAACAGACGCTTAGACTGATGGAACAGAATAGAGAGTCCAGAACTAAAACTAAGCATATACAGTCAACTAATTTTTAACAAGGCCACCACAAAGACATGATGGGCAAAGGGACCGTCTCATCAGCGACTTATGCTGAGTAAACTAAATATTCACACACGAAAGAATGAAACTGGACCTTATCCTACACCATACACAAAAATCAACTTAAAATCGATTGAAGACATAAAGGTAAGACCCGAAACTGTAAAACTCCTAGAAGAAAACATAGGGAAAACCTCCTTGATATTGGCCCTGGCAATGATTATTTGGATATCATACCAAAACTCAGGTAACAGAAGCAAAAATAAACAAGTAGGACTACACCAAACCAAAAAGCTTCTGCACAGCAAAGGAAAAATCAATCAAATGAAAAGACAGCCTAGAGATCTGGAAAAAATATTTGTAAATCATGTATATCATAAACGGTAAATATCCAAAATATTAAAGGAACTCATACAACTCATTAGCAAAAAACCAAACAACCCAATTTAAAAACGGGCCAAAGGATCTGAATAGACATTTCCAAAGAAGACATACAAATGGCCAACAGATACATGAAAAGGTGCTTAACATCACTAATGATCAGGGAAATGCAAATTAAAATCACAATGAAGTATCTCCACATACCTGTCAGGACAGCTATTTAAAAAAAAACACAAGAAACAAGTGTTCATGAGGGTGGGGAGAAAAGGGAACCCTTGTATACTGTTGGTGGGAATGTAAATTGGTACAGACATTGTGGAAAACAGTATGGGAAGGTTCCTCAAAACATTTAAAATAAAACTACTATATAATGCAACAATTCCTCTGCTGATTATATATATATATATATATATATAAAGGAAATGAAATCAGTGCCTTATAGAGATAGCTACACTCCCATGTTCATTGCAGCATTATTCACAACAGCCAAGATATGGAAACAACCTAAGTGTCTATTGATGGATGAATGGATAAATTGTGTGTATAGATATACAATGGAATATTATTCAGCCTTTAAAAAAGGATATACTGTCATTTGAAACAACACAGACAAACCTGAAGGACATTACGCTATGTGAAATAAACCAGCCATGGAAAGACAAACACTGCATGATCTCACTAATACATAGAATATTTAAAAAGCCAATACATAGAAACAGTGGGTAGAACAGTGGTTATCAGGGGCAAGAAAGAGGAACAAATTCAAAGAAGTAGGTCAGAGTATAAACTTGAAGCTATGTAGGATAAATAAATCTAGAGATCTTACATACAGCATTAGGACTATAGTTAATAATATCGTACACTAAAATTTCGCTAAGAGACTAGATTTGAAGTACTCTTACCACAAAAAAAGTAACTATGTATGGTGAAGAATATGTTTGCTTGGCTATATGAATCACTTCACTATCCATAAGTATATTGAAACATTGTGTTTTACACCTTAAATGTACACAATAAAAATACTTAAAGAAAATAAATTTAAAGACTTTGTACTTTTTTAAAAGACATTATGCTAAGTAAAATAAGCCAGTCACAAAGGGATAAATATTGTACGATTCTACTTATATGAGGTACCTAGAGTCATAGAATTCTTAGGGACAGAAAGTAGAATGGTGGTTGCCAGGGGCTGGGGGAGGCACAGAGATGAAGCTGTTCTTTGATGGATATGAAGGTCTAGTTTGGGGAAATGAAAAAGTCCTAGAGATGGACGGTGATCACGGTTGCACAACAATGTGAATTACTTAATGCCACTAAACGACACTTAAAAATGGCTAACAAGGTAAATTTTATGTTATATATACTTTACCACAATAAAAATAAATGAAGAGAAAGAAATTAACCATAAGTAACATGCAAAGTAGAGTATGAATTCTGGAGGCAACCCGCCTGGGTTGGAACCCTCGATCCTTTCTTTAATAGCTATGTCACCTTAGACAACTGCTTAGCATTTCTACACCTCAGTTTCCTCATCCATAAAATGGTAATAACAGTACTTTACTGGATTGTTTTGAGGCACACACAGGGCTTAGAGTAGTGCCTACTACATTGTAAGTGCTTGATAAGAAGCAGTTTCTAATTGATCATTGTCTTTAACAAACAGCGACTGAGGACCTACTAAACCTGGGCACTATGCCAGGTGCTAGAAATACAGAGATGAATAGGATGGGTTCTGCAATTTAGGAACCTCATGTTTAGTAAATGCGACCTTAACTGATTCTGTCTTCACTCAAGCCCTCCCTTTAGGAGGAAGTGTTGGAAAAGGCGCAGTGGAAGGACCCCTCAAGAAGAAAGAGGAGGCTCAATTAGACTGAAGGTCTATAGTGTTTGCTAACAATTAGACCCGTCTGGAATAGAATGGGCTGTCTGGAAAAGTAGTGAGGTGGCCCAGACATGATAACAGACATGTTGCAGAAGAGATTCAGAAGGATGGACTATGAGATCACTAGGGCCCCATATGGCTCAGAGTCTGAGATGCTGTAGGTAGGGGCCAAAGACTGCACTGTCAGCAGCTTGGCTGGGGAAAGACTCCAGGGTGTCAGCCTTGCAGACATCTCTGCTTCATGACATCATTCAAATTCCCCCCAGCAGGGACCCGAAGTGTCCATATGTCAGGTGCAGATTCAAATTCAAAATGACAGACACGATTTCCACATAGATGAATGGAGAGGGACCAAGGCACAATCTTGGATGGATAGAAAAGCCCGAAGAGGAGGCCATCACTGCCTTTTTCTGAGCCAATGTTTGTTCCAGGCTCCAGGCCTTATAAAACTAAAGCAGCACACACAGCGAAGAGCTGGAAGAAAACACCCTGAGGCTAGCTGTGAATCCAATCAGGGTCCCCTCACCCCGCCCCAGCATCAGGACACCACGGGTAGTCCAGCAACCAGAGGACTCTGACAGCTTTTATCTAAGCAAAGGGAAAACAGGTCTCTTCCTTGGAGGTTTGAAGGCATCCTGCACAGGGACAGAAGGAAAGACAGAAAGTAAAAATAAACACATAGGACTACATCAAACTAAAAAAGGCTTCTGTGCAGCAAAGGAAAAATCAACAAAATGAAAAGACAGCCTAGAGATTGGGAGAAAATATTTGTAAAGCATGTATATGATAAAGGGTTAATATCCAAAATATGAAAGGAATTCATACAACTCAATAGCAAAAAACCAAATAATCCTTTTGGTCTTGGAACATCATCTGCTTTCAAGACTTCAACTGCAGCATCCAGCCAGGGCAAGGAAGGACAAGGAAGGGTGGGGACATGGTCTCCACACGGTCTGCAACCAGACGGCTTCCCTGAGGGAAAGACAGTGCGGCCCCCATCTGCTGGACATCCTGACCTTCTCTCTGGGAGTGCAGGGGGCTGGGAACAGCAGTGTAGGCAGGGAAGCCCTCGAGGATGAAGTGACTTTTGAGCAAAGTCCTGAAGGTGGTGAGGGGCAAGCCACATGGGTCTCTTCTAGAGAAGGACACACGGGACGGAGGGGAGAACCAGTCCAGAGAGCCAGGAGTGAGTGTGCCCAGCATGTATAGGGTGTGGCCAGGCGCCTGCGCTACTGGGGTGGGGGAGATGGGGAGAGGAGTGGATGAGGTGGAGAGGTAGGGGTGAGGGCAGGGCTCAGACCCTATACAGCTCCACTGGCCAATTCAAGGATCTGACTTCTACCTCTGATGAGATGGGACTCCACGGGAGGGCTTCACGCAGAAGACAGAGACAACTGGACTCACAGTTTCTAAAGGGTCCCCTGGGCTGCTGGGCTGAGGACGTCCTCCAGATGGGGCAGCACGACCACCTGCTCCAGTGAGTGGCAGAAGAGGGGCGACTGTCACTTCAACCAGGTTGGTAGCAGCAGATGTGGGCAGAAGTGGAGGTGTATATATATATATATATATATATATATATATATATATTATTTTAGCGTATTATGGGGGTACAACAGTTAAGGTTACTTATAGTGCCCATGCCCCCCTCGAGTAAGAGCTTCAAGCATGTCCATCCCCCAAACGTTGCACATCTTACTCGTTGTGGTTGTATATACCCCCCCTCCTCCCCCCTCAGAAGTGGATATATTTTGAAGATAGAGCCAACAGGCAGATCCATTGGCAGATTGGATGTGGTGTGTGGAAGAAAGAAAGGTGTCGAGGATGACGCTGAGATATTTTGGCCTGAGCTATTAGAAGGGTGGTGCTGCTGTCATGAACTGACCGAGAAGACTGAAGAACGGGCAGGTTTGGGGGCAAGATCAAGGATTCATATTTGAACATGGAAAGTGTGATGTGCCTCTCCGACATCCACAGGGAAGTCTCTCCTGGGTGACTGGATGGACATGCGTGGTGTTCGGGGAGAAGGCCGGCTATGTATTTAGCAGTCAGCTGTGCACAGGTGGTAGTTAAACTCAGGGCCCTGGATGAGAGGCCTTGTAGATAAGAGGCCTTAGGACTGAGCCCTAGGGTATCCAAGGCTCATGGGCTGGTTGATGAGTAAAATTAACAAAATCCACTGAAAAGGAGTTACCAGTGAGGTAGGAAGCACACCAGGAAAGGTGGTGTGTCCCAAAAGCCAGCTAAAGAAGTGGTCAGCCGTGTCGATGGCTGACAGGTGAAGTATCTCAAGAGGAGAACTGAAAGTGGACCACTGGATTCAGCTACAGGAAGGCCATTGATAATCTTAGAAAGAACAGTTTCAGTGAGGGGAGAGGAGAGGACAGCCTCATGAAAGAAGGTTCAAAAGAAATGGATGTAGCCAAATACTGCAAGGAAAGTTTCTCTTGATAAATGTGTTCCGCCTAATAAATGAAGAGGGAATGACAAGATTAGAATATCAGCATATTGTAAGCCCCTCATGAAACAAATGATCTAGGCAGGGGTTGGCAAACGATGGCCCCTGGGCTACATCTGGCCTGCTTGGTTTTGTAAGTAAAGTTTACTGGAACTCACCCAGGTCCGTTCATTTATGCACTGGCTGTGGCTGCTTCTGAGCAACGCTGGCAGGATTGAGTAGTTGAGACAGAGATCACATGGCCCACGGAATGAAATATTTACTGCCTGGCCCTTTATAGAAAAAATCTGCCAGCCTTGATGTAGGTAATGGGTGTGGGCTTGGAGGAAGATGGGCAGAGAGGAAAGAGTGTGGCCCTTCAGGAAAGGAATGAGTAAGGGCCGAGGCCTGTGAGGGGAAGCCCCTTTCACAGACTTCTAGAGTGTTCACGCTAGAAAGGGCCGGGCCCCCCCTTCTCCCTCCTGACTCACTGTGGATTCCTTCCCGGGGGCCCACAGCTGGGGAGGGAGCCCCTCTCCTTCAGGTGCAGGCGACATCCTCAAGAGACAGCCAGTTTGCATACTGGGAACAGAAATGTCCCTGCCTGTGACATGACTCCTGTACCCCCAGCTGCCTCTCTGCCCGGCATCTCTGTCCTCTGAGCTCCGCGCAGACCTCTCAGGGCTGGCTCAGTATGGCTACTCGTGATCAAGGGTGCTCCACCCAGGCTCCAGGTAGAATGTCTTTTGGGGGACTTTGGAGTCCCCTGATGTCACATGAGTACTTGGGATGTGCATTTCACCAGCAGGAGTCCACAGCTTTCATCAGATGTGTGGAGGCTTCTATGACTACAAAGGTTAAGAATCATTGCACTTGTGATCTAGTCATTTTTTTGACGTAGTGGATTTAGGGGGAGGTCTGGGGGTATACTTACATCTGTTAAGCCTCCTTCAAATGTCAGTCTGTGCTCCCTGCTCCCCACATAGAAGATTGTTTCTGGACCCATGAAAACAAGAATTAAAATTCTCCAATATCAGGCTGATAGCAGTGCAAACCTCAAGCATCCTCTGCCTTTACGGACTGAGCAAAACAGCAAACCTTTCAGTAGCCAGTTCCCACGTAACCGCTGACGTTATACAGATTTTATAAGCCCTACAGTTTACAAATTATTTCATTGGCACTTCATATTTTGGCTTTGAGAATTTCACCATGAATACTTATAAAAGCAGAGAAAAACAATAAAATTTACGCATTTTGTACTTTTTAACTCAACTGTGTTTAACTGTCTCGATGGTTTGAATGACCTCTACAAATCAGCGTCCCCCTGACCCTCACGACTTCCCATCCTATGCTGGTTAATTTCAGGTGTTAACTTGACTGGATTAAGAAAGCCTAGAGAACTGAGAGAGCATTATTTTGGGGTATGTCTGAGAGGATGATTCCGAAGGAGACTGGCATGTAAGTCTGAGTGGGCTGAATGGGGAAGAGTCGCCCTTAATGAGGGCAGACGCCATCCAATCAGCTGGGGGCTTGGATAGAACAAAAACAGAGGAAAAGAAGCTGGGTGCAGTGGCTCATGCCTGTAATCCTAGCACTTTGGGATGCTGAGGAGAGAGAATCACCCAAGGTCAGGAGGGTGAGACCAGCCTGACCAAGAGTGAGACCCTGTCTCTACTAAAAATAGAAAAATTAGCCGGGCGTGGTGGTGTTCACCTATAGTTCCAGCTACTCAGGAGGCTGAGATAGGAGGATTGTTTGAGCCCAAGAGTTTGAGGTTGCTGTGAGCTAGGCTGATGCCACAGCACTCTAGCCTGGGTAACAGAGCGAGATTCTGTCTCAAAAAAAAAAAAAAAAAAAAAAAAAAAAAAAAACAAAGGAAAGGTTATCTCTCCTTTGTGTGGAGAGAGAGTGTGTAGCTGGAACACACTCTTCTTCTCCTGTCCTTGGACATCAGAAGTCCAGGCTCTCCAGCCTTCAGACTCCAGGACCTATGCCAGCTCCCCACACAGTGCTGTGTCTTGACACAATTGTCCCTTACAGGAGCTCCCATGCTAGAACTAGAACAGTGCCAACTCCTCCTGAGCCAGGGACTGGGAGGGCCGAACCCACACATCCCGAGTCTCCCCTTCTCCCCTCCACTCCCTTGGACCTGTGTCCATTCAACCAACAGTGACTGAGCTACTGCTGTGGCCAGGCACTGCGCTGAGCTCTGGGATACTGCAGTGAAAAATACAAACATAGTCCCAATCCTCAGGGGACTTTCTGCTTGGGAGACACAGACGCTAAACTAACTAGTAAATAAATAGATGCACATAAACTAGGACGGACGCTATAAAAGTTCAGGATGCTATAAAAGTGCAGGATGCTATAAGGGAGAGTACTAGAGAGACCTAAATTAGATGGCCTGGCATGGAGGGTGGTAGTTGTCTGCAAGACAGAAGATCTCACTGAAGAAATGACATTTAAATTGAGAACTAACAATGAATGGGCACTAACCAGGTGAAAGGGCAATTAGAGGATGGGAGAACCTCAGAGAGGGGAAACAGCATGCACAAAGGCCCTGCAGTGAGAAAGAGCTTGGCATGTTCTACAGGAGGCCAGAGTGGCTGGAAGGTGGTGGGTGATAGAGAGAGATGCAGGAGTTGAAGCTGCCGAGGGCAGTGGGCTGGAAAATGCAGGGACAGAGGCTATGAAAAAGAGCTTGGGTTTCAAGCTGAGAAGTGGCATGATCGCGTTTACACTGCTAACTCACAAAGGCGACCACGTGGAGCACGCAGCTGTGAAGGGGACCAAAGATATGAGTTAGGAGGCTGTTGTGGTTGTCCAAGTGAAGGTAAAGGTGGCTTGGCCTAAGTGGTGGCAGCAGAGGTAGAGAGAAGAGGACAGGGTTGAGAAATACTGAGGCTTCATAATGGATCACACTGGAGGTGCAAATATCAACAATGACTCCTGGGCTTTCAGGTGGAGGAAGGTGCCGTTCACCAAGACAAAGAAAGCTGGAGGAGAAACAGATTTGGAGGTAGTGATCAAGAGTCCTATTTTGGAATGTTAAGTCTGAGCTATCTCTGAGACCACCAAGTGCAAAGATTAAGAAAGCCACTGGATATAGAGGTCTGGAGCTTCAAAGAGAGGTCTAAGCTGGAAGCATAAATTTGAAAGTTGTGATAAATTGTTTAAATAATGACCCTATGGTGGGCATAAGAATGTGCCTAGCAGATTCTAGCTATGGGGTGATTAACTGACTGAGATCCACAGCTGCTGGGCTCTGAAATTCATACCTGCATTTGCAGAGAGAGAACAGGGCAGGGACGCTTAGACAGGCCCACTACTGGGAGACCCAGGATTTTTCTGACAGTCAGCTTTGGCTTGAGGGCTTCCTGGCAGCCATGCTGAGCCCTTAGACTGCATGGTAGGCTGGGGGCCTTGCACTCACCCTGCCTTCCCCCCATCTGTCACTCAGGGTTGGACGTACATGGTGGTCTGATGGCTCTTCCAGCCTTTCCCAGCTCCTTCCCCATGACCTCTCGTAGGTGCTTTCCCTAATAAAATGTGTGCACATTTCATCCCATCTTGGTGTCTACTTCTCAGAAGACCCATCTAACGCAAGCCCTGATTGGTTCACATCTCCATATATCCACACCTTGGGTAGTCCCTTCCCATATAGAGTCACTGCTGTAGGCAGTGGAACAATAGCAAATGGGACATAAGCAGAGGATGGGGAAAGGCTTGCACACTGGGGCTTGCCTTCTCTCTTTGCTGTGGTCTGAATGTTTGTGTCCTCCCAAAACATATGTTGAAACCTAATCACCAATGTGATGGGGCCTTTGGGAGATGATTAGGCCATGAGGGTGGGGCCCTCATGAATGGTATTAGTACTCTTATAAAAAGGACCCCTGAGAGCTGCCTTGCCCCTTCCACCATATGAGGACACAGCAAAAAGACACCAACTATGAACCAGGAAGCAGGCCCTCACCACCAACAAATCTCTCAGCACCTTGCTATTGGACTTCCCAGCCCCCAGAACTATGAAAATTAGATTTCTGTTGTTTACAAGCCACCCAGTCTGTGGTATTGTGTTATAGCAGCTCAAACAGACTAAGACACTGTTGCTTCTGGGAACTTTATGTACCCATGTGAAAAGGCCTGGACCAGCCTTTCTGAGGATGAGAAACCATGATGAGAAGGCTCTCACCATCCCAGCCGTCCCACTGCCAGCCGATGACCCATAGATGTGAGTGAGGCCAAATAACATCCCCCCAACTCCAGCCAAGTCAGCCCAGAACAAAAGTATCACCCAATCAACCCACGGAGTTGTGAGAAATACTAAATGTTGTTCTAGGCTTCTGAGTTTGGGGATGATTTATTATGCAGCAAAAGCTAACTGATACAGGAGTGTGGGACATAAAGCTGGTATTGAAAGCCATGGGAATGAGTGGATCTCAACATGGATTTTCAGGTCTCACCCTCACTCTCCCAATCGAAAACCTTTCCTGGGGCTCTTGTCATTAGCCAGAGCCCTCTCTGAAAATTTACTTAGCACTTAACTGTGTTCCAGACAATATACCAACGAGCTATGGGCAGACAGTGATAACTAAAATACAATCTTTACTGAAGCACAATCTTTAAAGAAAAAAATGGGGGTGATCAGAGAAAAATGCTTCTTCAATTTTCTACAAACTAAATATTGTTGGATATAAAGTTGGCATGAATATGAAATCTGCCTGGATTCTTCCACTTTGGCTTCATGGCAATAGTTCCTATACACACACACACACACTCTCTCTCTCTCTCTCTCTCTCTCTCTCTCTCTCTCTCTCTCTCCAAAGTATTTCAGCCTCAGTCAACTCCCCACTTTCTCTAAGAGGAGCTGATGGGTCCTTGCTGTCACTTCAAAGTCACAGTTGGTGAGTGTGATGCTCCAGTCACAGGGGAGATGGTGCCGTAAGAGAGGGAAGGAGAACTGGCACTTGCTGAAGGTTCCAGACTGCCTTCTTTACCTGCTTACACATTCAGTAAGCTTATCAGCCACTCAGAAAGGGTAAAACATTGAAGTGACATAGATAAAAGACACGGTCCTCACTATCATGGATCTCACGGTCGGCTGCGGTGGGAGAAGGAAGCACACACGCTAAGGGAGTACAAAAGAAAAGGACCTCGAACCGCCTGGAGGGAATTGAGGAGTCTTCCTGGAAGAGGGACCCAAGATGAGAGCTTAGCAGGATAAGCAGCTATGAGGCAGGTCCCCTGGGGAGGGCCGAGGAACTGAACCAAAGGAGATGAACAGCAGGGCAAATGGGAGGAAGACGAGGCACACGTGACTCCCAGATTTCTAGGTTGGGATGGAGGGTGGTACCATTTGCTGAGAGGAGGGTAAGATTTGGTAAATAATGATAAGGTTCAGTTCTAGGCAAGGTGAGCATGAGATACTAAGAGATACAGAAGTATAGACATCCAGTATTCAAGTGTAGAGAAATTCTGAAACTCAAAAGGGAATCTTAGGTAGGAAAGCAAATTTGGAAGTCATCCGCATATGGGTGACGGCTGGAGCAGAGAGAGATGTGGAGATCATAAGAAGTCAGACGGCCAGGGTGGGGCTGGGGTGCACTTGCATGCAAGATCGTCACACAGCTCCCATCTGGAGTAGGATCCCCACCAGAGCCAAGCAGAGGAGAAACTGCCAAGCGCGCAAAAAGCACCCACAAGATGCCACCGAGGTATCCAGGTGCTGCTGCAGCTCTCCTCTCAGCCATCTATTGTCAATGGCCAGGAAAGGAATTAGCACAATGATGTTAATGATTAATAATAGATGCCTCCACAAATATTTACATTTTAATTAGGGGTCCAAACCCCATAATAATGCTGACTTTGAAGCCAATATTTGAGTCAAACTCGGGCTCTGCCGCCTACTATGATCTTGGATTCTGGAGGCCTTTTTGCTCATCTGCAAAACAGGAATACAAATTCCTATACCCCAAAAAGGTGAACAATATTCCAAGTTTCTGGTGCATGGGGGGTGCTCCCTTCAGCTGGCCTTCTAACAGTGGTTCTCAAGCTTCAGCGTGCATCAGACCCACCTGGAGGCTGTGGCCCCACACCCAGAGTGTTTGATTCAGGACGTCTGGGATGGGGCGGAGAACGTGATACCTAAGAAGTTCTTGGAGGTCTTGGTGCTGCTGGCCCAGGAAGCACACCACCACACCTGGGGACAGGGTGTTCTTCTCAAGGACCCCTCTAGAGTGAGTGAACACTCACCCCCTGTACCCCAAAACTTGTCTGTGGCCCTGGGAAAGGGCCACGGGATCTGAGCGCTAGGCAGCAAGCACAGGAAGCATGATCCAGCAATGGCAGAGGCAGGGGCAGGCACACAGCCTTCTCTCTCAGCTGTCACCCAAGACACCTCCGGGGCTAGAAGTTGAGTGATTCACACGTCTGTGTTTGAAAAGCTGTGACTCAGGGCCCTGGCTGCATAGGGGGGCTGCACTGACTCACCCTCAGGGAGGGTGGCATGGGGAAGGGAGCAGGTCTGCAGAGTCACAGCCAACAGTCAAGGCAATGGACTGAGGTCCCCTCCTTACCATGAGCCTGGCCCTGGGTGGGAGAGGAGAGATGTGCAGCGGCGCTCCTCCCAATTTCAGGTAAATTAACCTCTGCTCTCTGTTAAGAAGACCCTGAAAAGCAAGAACTCACTCCTTCAGCACCACCTGTGCCTCTCCATCCACCTGTGCCCTGGCAATGCCCAGGGACCTCACAGCACTCCCAGGGCATCAGGGATGGAAATCTCCAGGAAACCCCAGCGGTGGCCAGAGTAGAAGGAATAGTACCTTCTTTTGACAAAGACTTGTCACAGGTATCATCTTATTTTATTTCTTAAAACTCTCCTCTGAACTCCCAATTCTCATTTATAATTTAATTCAACTCACGTTCACTACTATGCTAGGTACTGAGACTGCAAATATTAATCACAATGCTTACCCTCAAGGAATTTTGCCTAATGAGATATGAAATGTGTTGCATTTATTTAATAGTCTACAAAACACTTTTATACACAACTTATTCCTCATACTAACCATAGAGAATTAGTGATATGGATCCTGTTTCATGTCTCACCACTCTGATCTTCAGCTTAAGTCTCACCTCCCCAGAAGCCTTCCCTGATGTGCCAGTCTAATGAGCTACCCAGTCATTGCCACGTTACCTCCTATCAATTCTCTGAATGAGGCCAGGTGCGGTGGCTCACGCCTGTAATCTTAGCACTCTGGGAGATCAAAGAGGGAGGACTATTTGAGGTCAGTAGTTCGAAATCAGCCTGAGCAAGAGTGAGACCCCCGTCTTTACTAAAAATAGAAAAATTAGCCAGGCATCATGGCACGCACCTATAGACCCAGCTACTCAGGAGGCTGAGGCAGGAGGGTCGCTTGAGCCTAGGAGTTTGAGGTTGCTGTGAGCTAGGCTGATGCCACGGCACTCTGGCCCAGGCAACAGAGGGAGATTCTGTCTCAAATAAATAAATAAATAAATAAAATAATTCTCTGAATGATATTTATCATGGTTTGATTTTTTTTTTACAAACTTACTTATTAATTTATTTTTTTCTCTATCCTTGCAATGGAATGTCAGTTTCATAAAAGCAGGATATTTGGCTGTCTTGTTCACTGCTGTATTCCCAGTGCCCAGATCACTGCCCGGCCCAGAGCAGGTACTCAGGATACTTCTGCAGAAGGAAGGAAGGTGGGAAGCAGGTGGATGGATGGGAGGGAGAGAGGGGGAAGCAGGGAGAGGCTAAGTGACTTTTCCACTAAGTGACAGGGCTGAGGCTTACATCTGGGGCATTGTCGCCCAAGCCCAGACTCCTTCCTCTCCAGTCACCTTGGGGGCCACTCGGAGTGAGCACTCAGGTTCTGAGATGGGAAGGCTGCCTGTCCTTGCCCAGCTATGTAGATGCCTCCGGGACTCTCAGACTCCAGTGCTGAACAGCTCATTAACCCAGAGCCTGAGATCCAGGTGGAAGTCGGATATGTGTTCACCTGTCATAATGAATCCCTGCACTGAGGAAATGGTGGAACTTTTTCTGTATTTAGGATCATTACCTTCAAGAAAACATCAATCAAGGACCAAATAAGTCAAGAAGAACTCCACTTACTTTCTTTTAAGTTGCAGAAATGAAAAATGTTCCTCATCACTTTTTAAATTAAGAACAAAGAATAAAATTCCTATTCGGTAAATATAGCAAACAAAAAAAATTCTATTGTATGACTAGTCAAGGGTGGAGACAAAGAACAGAGGAAGAGAGAGAAGGGAAGGGAAACAGAACCACAGAATCATCAGTGATCTTAAAATGGGAAGGGGCCTCAAGCCACCCTCAGCTTCAGGCCCTGTCTCTGCAAAATGGGTCTCCGTGCCTGTGTCTCGACAATGCAGCTGAGGCCCAGCAGGGCGAAGTGATTTTCTCGTGGTCATATAGCCAGTAGGGACTGGTGCAAGACCAGATCCACGATGCCATTATCAGAGAATATATAATTTGGTAAAAGAAATACTTTTGTAAAGTACAATCACTGGAGAGCAAGTTCTATCTCATTTTCAGCTTTATTTTCCCACTCCTCCTGGCGAAAGCTCATGCACGCATTTGGTTCATGAGAAAGGAGAGGAAACCCTATGAGACACAGCAGAGAGGCGTATACACAGACACCCTCTGCAAGACAGTGAAGAACAGACAGCGAAGCACAGACAGCTACTTTGATATCAAGTTGCATTTTTGCAACTACTGTGATATGTCCACCATCAAGTGTGTCTATCTGTGTAGCCCTAGACTTTGTTACCCACGTTAAAAATGACCTAAAAATCTACAAGGATGGATGCTGTCCCCTGTGGTATCAGGACAGCATCACACTTCGAAGCTCCTTGTGCCTCCAGCTGCTGTGCCCTACCTCAACCCCCTTCAGCCGCCGCTGCCACCACTCACTCTATGGTGAATCTGGAGCACTCACTCTTCACCCCAATCCCAGGCTAGTGTTTATGAAGGAAATCTTTTTTCAAGTATGGTCGATGTAGTTACAAAGCCCTTATGATTCCAGAGACCAAATCTTCCAAGGTATACTACATAAACATAAATGGGAAGGTGTTTCCTTGGTAAAGCCCCATTCTATTCTAGAACATCATTCACAGCAATTCCCCCAACTCCAGGCATGTCCTGCACACAACAGAATCCTCTAGAAGCCTCATGTCAGGGATAAGGATTACAGCCACAGCTCCAGTTTTGCAGGTTACAGTGAGGAAGGTACAACCCATCTTTGCTCCTGCCATAAAGGTACTTGATTTGCACATAACCAACTCTGTACTATAACGAATGGTTTTGTAATGGGCTTTTTGGTTCCAAATGGCTTTATGGCTTGTAACATGTATACTTGGTCCATGGCCTAGACCCAGGCTCCCCACCACACTGTCATCACCATGAGGACAAAGACCATGTCTCTCCTTTTTCTGTTTGTCGACCACCTTCTCCCACTGTCCCACCTCCCACCCCCAACCCTTGCCCCAGGGCTTGGCTCATCATTCAGGGCATATTATAGATAATTGTTTGCATAGTTTTGTATTTCCTTCTTTTCCCAATTCTTCCTCACTCACTGGGGATGCAAGGTAACACAGCAGGAAGGAAGGCTCTCCCTTGGCCAAATAAACCACCCCCCATTTTTCCAGAGGAAAATTGGGCTCAGGCCTGCCCACAGGAGACCAAGGGCAGTCACCACTCCTGCCAGGACACCTCTTCTACAGCCCCTCTGTCTAACTCCTGTCCCCATCTGCCCCGCCTACTCCCCACCTAGAGGGGAGAAGAGAAATGGAGTGGCTCTGCCTCAGATCAGCAGAGCACAGAGTACAAAGCCACTCTGAGTGGCGGGATCTTACATTCCTGAAGCTGGGAGATCCCTGGAGAACATCCGCCCAACCTTCATTTTTAGACAGGTTTAATGAGGCCCAAGCAGGTTAGTGACTTGCCCAAGGTCACATGGCTACTTAGTGCGGCCGAGTCAGCACAGACATGAAGTCTCCCAAGCCAATGCTCTTCGACCACCCACCTAGACCCAATCCCCTAGCCATGCTGCTCTTCATCTGGTAAATCATTGTGCTACAGAGTAAATAGGAAGGATGAGTAGTTGGAAACATTGTCTAGAATTACCTGCATAAGCCTCTATTTTTGCCCTCATGATGGAAAAAGGATCTGAGGGACCCAACCAAGACATTGACAGCTGGGGCTGGTCAGATTTCCCTGTTAGTCTACCGAATTATGTCTGGGAAAGCCAAGGGGTGGAGAAGCCCTTTCCCAGTCTAGACCACGGTCAGTCTCTGAGATAACTGGACTCACCTAACTCTGATACTGAAAGCAGCAGATGTCAATCACTAAGGTGTAGACGAAGCCTGAAAATCGATGGTGGCACAGGCTCTGCCTTTCCATTAGGCAATCCTCCCACCCCAGGTAGGATCCACGAGCACACTGGGCTGGGAGCCAGGAGAGAGAGCTCTCTGGTGACGTCCAGGTGGCCAGGGCATGGGGGGCACAAGCTTCATGGACACCAAGCAAGGATACCGCTGATAGAAAAGGCAGGGGCAATGAGAGTCAAGAAGCAGGCAGGATGGACAAGCAGACTGCCCAGTCTACCCCACTCTGGACCCAGCCTTCGCCCTGCAGGGCCCTGAGCAGCTGGGACTAAATCTGTGAGCCAAATGCTGCCCCATCAGCTCCAGGACAAAGGGGCAACCTCGTGGGGAGGTCGTCAGCCAGCCTGGGCTGCAGTCCCAGCTCTGCCCCTACTAGCTTGGGTGAATCTGAGCATATTAGTTAATTTTTCTGAGTTTCCTCATCTACAAAATGGGGATATTTAATCTACCTAATAGGATTAGATAGGGATTAATTATGATAATGTATGGAAACTGCTTGGTATAGTATCAGGAAAATACAGCAATAAACACTCAATAAATGGTAGCTAAACTTTTGGAAGCCCTTCAGGGACTTAGCTTTCTGGCAGGCTTAAGGGAGGGAGGTGTGACCGACACATTCCTAAGAATCCTCATCGCTCCCTCACACAAGCAAGGAAGTAAAAACCAGACATTTCCCTGCAAGAGAATGCTTCTTGAACACGAGTTTCTCAGTTTAAAATCCAGACAGCACGTAGGTATTTTTTTCCTCTTCCTTCTCCTCGTCCACGCCCAACACACACATCCCGGCCCTGGAGGAGTGGAGGAGTTATGACAGCAGCGATCTGATCGCTCACCCTTGTAACTGTAAGGGTCACTGTGTATCATGCTGCCATCAACACAACACTCACAATTCCTGGCAAAAGGACAGCCTCTGGGAGCCCCAGGCTCATAAATACAAGCAAGCAGACGGAGTGATAGCAACAGCTCCCTTAAATCACCCTCAGTTTGTAATCCCTGCACTCAGAGCATGAATTCCGCTCTGGGAATGGGCATTTCAGAGGAACTGGCGTAGACGGAGAAAAAGGAGTTCATCAAAAGAGAGAGACTTGTATTTCAGAGCTAGAACTGAAATAAAGTCCATTTGAAATCTGAGTCAAGAAGGAACATTCCAGGAATAAAGATGCAAGATCCAAAATGACATGAAACCAACACAGGTTGCCTTGTAAATTGTCCCTGCCTCTAATCATAGTTTCTCCTGGGGCAATCATTCATCTCTAACTGTATGGACAGTCTCCACTGGCCATGTGGAATTATTACTGATGTCTCTGTCTCCTCTCAAAGTGTCCCAGCTTGGACAATAAATGATATGATTACATTATGCTACAAAGTGCTAAAAGCATCTTAGCTGGCCAGAGACTTAGCATGTGAGAAAACAGTAGAATACAATCAACAAGAAAAGATCACCTTCTTCTAGACTGTAGTGATAACTACTCGCATCTATAAGACCCGCACATTTATAGGAGAGGATATTCTATATTTTCCATCAGTAATTCCTCTTGGAATGGAAAATGGGAAGTTTTTCCCTGGTGTCTACCCCAAACCCCAAAAGAGGAAGCCCCTTTTCCTCTGGTTCTAACCTCCATGGATATAAAACAATGGTCTTATTTAAGCATCAGAAATATTCTTTCATATCATGAAAGCACTTCTCTCTCGGGGTTCGGGTCTCAGCCTCCTCTTTGAACTAATGATGATGTCTCTGTGACACAGGACGAATCTCAGCCTCCAAGAGTAACAATCAATGTTCCAACCTTCTGGCCTCCACCGGGAAGCGCGTGAATCATCACAAGCCCGCGGATCTCGGTCACCCACCCACCCACTCAGCCTGAACCAGCTGCTCTGAGCACCCAGAGTCACCCGACTGGAGAGAGGACCCACACACACACCCCTTGGGCAAGTGGCCAAACTGCCACCTCGGTCCCCAGAGTGAGGAGGAAGCCTGGATCTCAGGGAGACGTCCAGGGGTTGGGGGCCAATTGCGTAGTGTCTCCCACATTCTCTCGGGGACACCAGCACGAAGCAAAAGGCACAGAGAGCTGGATGTTCCAGCCCTGGAAAAGGACGAACCCTCGTGCAAAGAGACTCCAACCCGGTCAAAAGCCAATCACTCTAAGTAGCCCGGCTTCCTCTCCCACTCCTCTCCCGGCTCTAAGCCCCAATTCTCGGCCTCCTCCCAGGAAGGGACCACCCGCTTCGACCCACCCGGGGCTCCAGAGACACCCAGCCCACCCTACACCAGTCCTGAGTCGCCTCCAAAGACGCAGGTAGCTTCCTTCACCGAAACTTCGCTGGAAGCTCAGCCCCTGCTCAGCGCGCCCTTCCCTCCAGCGGTCCCCCCACAAAACTTCCCGGTGCAGTGCGGTGCGGGGACCCTCCGAGCCGCAGCCGCGGCCCAGGAGGCAAGGAAGGGCGGCGGGAGGCCCGAGGCTTGCGGAAACCCGGTGGCCAGCACCTGCTCGGAGCTGAGCTCCGCTCTGCCGGCGCGCGAGCCTGGCTCGCTGCGGGGTGAGAACCCGCGAGCCGGAGCGAGATGCCGCCCCTGGGCGCCCCGGCAAGGGCCACGCCACTCACTGCCGAGCGGCCCGGGGGCTTGCCGGAGCCCGGACGATTGCCAGGGAAGTTACAAGGGAAAGGGCAGAGCGTGCAGAGGAAGAACGGGATTACGGGGGACTCGGGGAAGGCTGGGGCCAACTAGGAAGCTCCAAGGTCCAGGCAACCCCCAACAGGTAGCAGCACCGCGGCCGCAGCACCGGGACTGCGCCCGGGCGCAGACAGGCAACGAGAAGCCCGGGCTTACCTTGAATTAATGCAGAGTCCCGCGCTCGGCTGAATGAGGAGGGTGTGCTAGTATTCCCGACACATCATTGAATTATTTTAAAAGAGCAAAAGGGTGGGGGAGAGGAAACGGAGACGCGGAGGGGAGGAGAGAGATGATGAAATTGAAGGGGGAAGAAGGAGGAATCGGCAGAAAGGGGGGGAGGAAGGCAGGCGGAGGGGAGGAAGAGACACGGAAAACAAAATAAAAGAGAAGGGAGACCGTTAAAAAAAGAAAAAATCTGTCTCCTGCCCACACAGTGGAAAAGAAATTTCTGGCAATCAGAAAGAGAACTCGCACACGTGCCCCCAGAGGGGCAGACTGGGGACTGACCAAGGGCAAGGGAAGACCCGAGCTGCGTGCAGACGGAGCGAGGAAGCGCTGTCCGGCACGGGCTGCACGGGCTGCACGGGCGGCGCAGGGTGGGCGGACGAGACGCAACGCCCGCGGGAGCGCGCACACCCGGGCTGGGGCGGGGGCGGGGGCAGCCGCGAGGCTTGATTTACGGGCGGGGATCTGTGTAGTCAACAGCCCGGGGGTCGAGAAATTTAGGCCACAGGGTTGCCATGGAAAAAGTTCAATGGCCTCGAACTTCTGTAGGCGATTTGCACTCGAGTACACGACCCCCTCCCGAGGTCCTGCTCGGGGACCTCCCCAGGGTCAAGGCTGCTTGACTCGCTGGGCAGGGGGGACCCTGATCAGAAGAACAAGATTACATCTCAAGAGAAGCAGAAGCGAATTGAGTATCAAGTGAAGGGGGAAGGAGGAGGGTGGGGAACCAGCTCCTGAACGAGATGCTGCCCAAGAAAAAGGGGCCCCAGCCAGCGTGGGGAGCCTTTCTGCTGCCTCTGGACTGACCCGGAGGCTCTTCGAGGGTTTCCAGCTGAGGGCTACCCTGTTTCCTCAGGGAGGTTAAGGAGCACAAAAAATCAACAGCCCTAAAAACAGAGTCAAACTGGCATCTCCAAGGCTTCATAGACCTGACTCCCGCCAGAGCTTCCCTCCCCCAGAGCAATGACAGAAGTGCCTCCCAGAGCCCTGCAGGGGAAGACTTTCCATCCCACCAACCCTTCCTGAGAGGTCCCAGCAGGGTCTTTGGCAGGTGGCTTTATCAGCAACAGCCCACCCTCTCCCAGGAGCTCAGCGTAGAAGCAGAGAAGGGCCCCAGAAAAAGAGAGAAGAGGAGGCAGCAGTGGGATGGGGAGGGACAGGAGAAACGGGAAAGGAAGAAGCAGGAAAGCAGGAGGAAGGGAAGGAGCATGTCCTCTCCCTCTCCACTCTTGTTCCTTAAACTTCACCTTGGCACAGATGGGGCAGGTCCTCTGAAGGCTTTGAGGGCTGCCAGCATTGAATGAGGACAGTCGGCCTTCCCCTGGGAGCTTCCGGGGAGGGCAGGGGCCCCCTTTAGTGGACTTTGCATCTGCCAGGGCCTGGCACATTGTGGAGGTCAGGAACAGGCACTGAAGGGAACTAAAGAGCCACCATGCCAACAACAGCTCCCCTTACCTTTCCTCTTGGGGGAGGGGGCAGGAAGTGAAGGTCAAGGGCTGGGCAGCCTCCTCAGCTAGTTCCTACTTCACCACCAGCAGTGGGCAGGTTGAAAGGTTTGCCCTCTGAGGAGCCAGCACCTTGACCTAGGGGTCAGGGAAGTTCTGAAAATTTTCACCAAGCCTGTAAAGAAGTTAGCCTAGTCTCTGTGAGTCAGGCTTTCAGAAAGCTGGGCCTTTCGCCTGACATTAAAATTAAAAAAAAAAAAAAATGCTCCAGCTGGGTGTTAGGAAAAAGATCAGGGCTACACATCAGTTTTTCTGAGGCTGACACATTTCTAGAAACCACCTTCTAAGTCTGGTTTCCCCTGTGAAAAGGTTGGGCTTTTTGTTTTCTGTTCAAGCATAAGAATGCAATGGGAGCCTGTCTTGCAAAGGAGATGTGAGCCTCTGCGCAAAGGGAGGCAGGAATCCTAGGGCCTGGGAAAGCAGCAGCCCTGGGGGGTGGGGGGCGGAAGGGCAGACTTAGGGGAGAGGGAGAGATTTCCCCCACTTTAGGAAATTAACCTCAGGATCTCTTGGAGCCCAGGGAAAAGGAGAATGACTCCATTTACCCTGAAATATATTCTTCATGCCCCCCTCCACAACCCCAGCGCGCACACACACACACACACACACACACACAATGCAGTTAGCAGCTACCAGGCCATTCTCCCCTCAGCCCATAGCAGGAGACTTCACACTACAGTGTTTGGATTTCCTTTTTTAATGAAAAAGTTTAAAGAGCTAGGATACCAGAAGGCTGAAGGTTTTCCTGGCTTGGGATCTCCTTAAAAGAAGAGCATCCATACTCACCCCCTCCACCATCAAAACAAACAATTGTGCCCACAAACAAGACTCTCCTTGATGACTTACTCATATCACTGGGAGTATGCGATGCCCAGCAGCTAGACGGTTCCATGACAGATTCCCTTTACCTATCCATGGAGGTAGCACAATGCCAGATGCCCGAGTACGACCCCTCGGACACACCTGCCAATTTATTTCTTGCTTCTCTGGCTACAAGTAACAACTAATTAGAACAATATGGTGTCCTTTCAGACATAATGAAAACATTGGTTTTGGTTCTTGTCCCATCTGAGTGAGTTGTGGCTGCTGCTCTAGGCAGAGGAGGTGGGAAGTAGACTAGAATGCAGGGATTCTTCTCAGCACATGGGCGGTCTCCCTCCATCTCTCCAGCCCGGCAGATGCACCTCCTCCCACCCTGAAGTCTTCACACCCAGCAGGGGGAAAAGGCTAGCCACACACTCCTTCTCCTCCCAGTCTTGGGCCACACCAGCCGGGGGCACCTGGACAGCCCCAGCCCAGACCTGCATCCCACACTGCGCCCCCTAATGGGACTTCGTACTGGGGCCATGACTTCAAAGACAAGACCCTGGTTTAATAATTCAGCCTGCTTGAATGCCATTTAGTAGCCATGGCAACCAGTTCCCTGACATCTAGTTGTAGGCAGGATGTGGTTGGAAAGGGAAAGAGAGGGAGAGAAAGAGAAAAAGGTAGAGAGGGTAAGGAAAAGAAACCCAGCTCAGTTGTCACCTAAAGTTTACCCACTTTCACTCCACACCGTAATCCTGACAGTGAGAACCCGGTGAATCTCAGCCAACCTTTCCTTCCCTCTCCTCCCTCCATCTCTCATTCTGCTCGCTCCCACCTTCTCTCTGGCCCTGCCCTTCTCAAACCCCTGGAAGCCCTGAGACCCAGGTTCCTGACGCAGCATTCCCACTAAACACCTTTGGGACTCTGGCCAATTCCTTAGCCTTTCCTTAGCTTCAGTTTCCTTATCTGTAAAATAAGCAGCTTGAGGATGTTCACTCTGGTTCCTTCCGGCCCTAAAAATGCATGATTCTGTGGTCCTTGCTCTGTCTCTGCCATCTCTCTGCCGTCCAGCTGTCTCTGTCTCTCCTCTCTGCCTCTTTGTTCACTTCCTGTGTTTCTCCATCTCCCCCCACCCCCACTGTCTCACCATTTGCCATCGGGGTTCACCTGGGAAGCAGTTATATTTCTAATAAATATCCTTCTCCCCCTTGCTGGAAAGTGTCCTGTCACCTCCCTTGACCCGGCTAATTTCCCCTCACCCTTCAGGTTCTGATCAGACATCAGCTCCTCTAAGAAGCCTCCCTGCCCCCACCCAGGACAGAGTAGGCGCCCACCATAGGCTCCCGCAGTGCCCTGTGTTCACCCCTATTGTACCTTTATCTCACTGAACTGCCTATCCATTTGTTGGTACCTCGTCTGGCATGTGAGCTCACTAAGGGCAAAAATAGTGCCTTGCTCATGGCTGTATCCCCAGTACCTGCCATTTGGTAGGCACGTTAAGAAGCAGTCGTTGAATGGAAGGGTAAATAACTGGAAAATACAGGTATCTGAATCACTGGTAAAGACTCAAGACACACACTGGAAAGGGCTCAGGGGAGGCAGGTAGCCAGGGTGGGAGCCTCCCTTGTGCTGTAATGGGTGGGGTGGAGGAGAAGACCTCCTCCCCAAACTCTTGAAGAGGGGGTGAGTCAAGAGCAAGGGGCTGTTTTGGACACGTGGGGTGGACAGCCCAGCTCCTGAAAGCAGCAGCCAGGATGGGAGAAGTGGACCTGCAGGGCAGGCAGCTCCCTTCAGCCCACTCTGGGCTTGCTGGGGCACCACGTGGGCAAACGCAAAAGGCAGCTCTACACATCCAGTACCGGGAGCCCCTCCAAAGGTATCAAAGCTTCAAACAACTGACACCAAATGTCTCCCAGCCTTTTCGCCTGGCCCCTTTCTTCCCGGGAGCAGGGCCGAGAGGGGCGCAGGCGGAGGCAAGATGGCGCTCCCAGAGGCACACGGACCACGTAGGCAGTGTTTCAGGTCCCTGCTGGGAGATGCCAATGTGGATTTCTGCCATCCAGAAAGCAGCTGCTTTAAAAAGAGAAAAGCAAATATTCGTGTGGTATTGATCTCTTGATAGACAAACAAGACCTATCCGTTTAAAAACCCTTATCTATATAATGTGAATGAAAGACAAGAACTCATAAGACAGTTTCTTCCCAATGCTACCTAATAAATTCTCTTCCATTCATAACTTACATAAATGGGGAGGGACAGGGCTGGCAAACACACATGCACACTCGCCCCTATACTGTGTGCACAGAGCTCCCATTAAGGCGAGATGGCCTCAAGCACAAGACCAGGTTTTGCATACCGCACAGTCCCCATTCATAATTCGGAAACCTGGCCACGGCTGTCTGAAACCCCAGCCTCTATATAGTCCCAGTAATCCTTAATCCAGACAGAGCTGCCTTACACTCAAAGATCTACCTAATGACACACTGTCTTCTTTATATCATGCACATACTGAGTGACACACTTCATTAGCAGACTTCCCTGCCTTGTCCCCACCCCACCTCCCCCAGTGTGGCATTCACACATCCCTCACGCAGAGAAAGGCTGGCCCCAAGCATGAGATAAAAAGATGAGGTTTAAAACAGAAAGCTAGGGGAAAAAAAGAACAACACATACCCTGAAAAAAAGACACCATTTGTAAAAATGATACTCCTAAACCTGAATTTACATCCACGCTAGAGTGTTTGAGAAGTTCAATTTGGATTCATGCTGAGTTTCCCCAGCCCAGGGGAATAATACCTCCCAGCTGGTGAAAAATCCAACTCCTGTACACTTTTGTGCAATAGAAATCTGATATGGGAAAAAAATAAGTTAAAAACCTTCCTATATGCCCAAATCATGCCAACACATTACCCTCCACAAAATTGAAATTGCACCTCCTCTCCCACATACTCTAACCATCTCTGAGTGCAACACCCAAACATTAGGACAAACCTACGCTCTTTCCCCACCCCTGAGAACAGAACCGGAAAGCATGTGGCAGCGAACACCCATACTAATTCCATTTGATATCCACACACACAAACTGTCAAGCCATTGCACAAACACACCCCGCACACACAATAACCGAAACATAGGCACGTGAACACATACCCATCCGTACATACTGCCCGCTCAGGGCATGTGTGTGTGTGTGTGTGTGTGTGTGTGTGTGTGTGTGTGTGTGTGTGTTTTGCTTGAATACCAGTGATGCTTTGGAAGATGAGGTTTCCATGGTTACCTTCTGTGGAGGGAATTGGGGTAATTGAACTCTTGGGGTTCACT
Source organism: Mirza zaza (assembly GCA_008750895.1). Classification (NCBI taxonomy): domain Eukaryota; kingdom Metazoa; phylum Chordata; class Mammalia; order Primates; family Cheirogaleidae; genus Mirza; species Mirza zaza. The sequence goes on along the minus strand of VSMD01007992.1, from coordinate 86,910 downwards.
ATTCAGCAGATGCGGCTTGCTCACTCCTGCACGCACACTAGCTCACTCGTTTGCTCTGTCTGCTTGCTCTGTCTGCATTTCATCGCCTTCAGTTTTTAGTTACAGTTTCAAGTCGAGTTCGTTGTAATGGAGTCAAACCCTTTCTAGGGCTCTGGCTGTACCTTGGAAAGAGGTAAAACTGGGAATTGAAAACTGACTTCAACATGCAGGTTACCCTGGAACAGTCTCAGGCTAATTGGGGTCTAGGAGCAGTTAAGATCATATATGCCCACCCCCTCTCCCCTGTGCAAGAAAGACAACCACTCCAGGATGGGAAAGAAAAATAGTATTTACTAATTTGTAAAAATCTCTAAGAGAATAAAATCTAAGGACCTAGGCCAACATAAACACACAGGAGTGGGGACAGGGCTCCGATACCCGTGTTTCCTCTCCTCTCTATAGCCTTTTCCAGAGGCCTCTAAATGGTGGCATATAAACAACTGAAATTTATTTCTCACAGCTCTGGAGGCTGGAAATATGAGATCAGCATGCCAGCATGGTTGGGCTCTAGTGAGGTCCGTCTTCTGGGTTGCAGACTGTCGATCTCTTGTATCCTCACAAGGTAGAGGGCAGAGATAAGGCAAACTCTTCCTCTTCCTTTAAGGGCACTAATCCCATCTTAGGGGCTCCAACTTCATGACCTAATTACCTCCCAAAGGCCCCACCTCCTATTACCATCCTATTGAGATTAGGGTTTGAACATGAATTCGGTAGGAGGCAGGGGGCACACAAACATGTTACCTTATATCCACTTAGAGGGGTAGTGATTTCTCAGGATAGTGTTAACCTCAGACATAGTCCCTTCTATACAGATGGGAAACTGATCAAATTGGCTTATCAAACAAAATTCTTCAACACACTTCACATGCTAATGTCTCATTTCTTACAATGAGTCTAAGAAGACAAACAATCCCGAAACTGTCGGGAAATAATTTTCAGACCCTTCTTAGATGACGATGACTTAGGAGAGAAAAAATAAAAAAAATAAATCATTTCATTTAAGGCAATGGAGCAGCAGGACAAGGCTCAGGCTGTGAAGAGGAGCAGGGAAACTCGCTGCACCAGGTGGCAATGAAGCCTCCATGCCGGTCTCAGTGCAGCCTTAAGTCAGCCTTGGGGCCTCAGCCAAGGCACCGACCTTCCCTAACTCCCGCATCTTGTATTTCTATGACTCTTGGCTTCTAGAGGTCCCAGATGGTTTTTCACATATAGGAGAAGCCCTTTGGCCTGATAATTCAACATGTGGCATAGGGCAAAAAGGACCTAGCTCAAGTGCTAAGGGGCTACCTGAATTACAAGTTAAGATACAAATCAGAATTATTCTCCAAATGTCCACACACTTTTATAGTCTTTTACCTCTTGCTTCTCTGCTCAAAATTTTTCCCCCAACCCAGAATGGGCATTAACAATGAATCGAGAGGAAGAAAGAGAAAAATTAGATATAAATGAACATAATGTGTTTTCAATTTGGATCCAATTACTTACGAAGCAGGACATGAAATTGGGCACACGTAGATAATGTACAGGGGAAAAAACAATGATATAATTAACCAACTAGAAAAGAAGACCTGGAAGGCAAACAGCAGACATGAAACTGTTCCCCATACAGAAGAGAAGAACAGGGGTAATTCAATCATTATGGGCTCCAATGGGTCCCATGGTCTCTATCCCCCTGTGTTATGGGCTGTTCCACAATGAGCAGGTCTATGCACACCTACCCCCAGAGCCCAAGGCAGCTGAGAGACTGAAGAAAGAGGCTGACATATGACACACCCAGTTTCTCAGAAAGAAACATTTAATAGAGACTTACGAGAGAAGCCATGTCTCAGTGGCAGCAAGACGAGAAGAGATGGTAGATCCTGCGCCATCACCCCCAGAACAAGGACTTATATACCACAGGGAAGGAATGGACAGGATGATTGAAGTAGCCCCCCCCAGAGAAAGGCAGGAATGCTATGTGAATCTGCACATAGCAGATAGGGCAGGACTTACGGTCAAGCTTGTTTTGAGTTAAGGGCAGGGAAAAATAAATAAAGTAGAAATCTAGAGGCATTCCTGGAACCCAGCTTAATGGGAAGTCATCATGGCTAATTAGCATCCAAGATGGAGTTGCTTTAGCCTCCACATGGGCTAAATTGTGTCCTGCCCAAATTCGCATATGGAAGTCTTAAGAATGTGACCATATTTGAAAACAGAGTCTTTAAGGGGGTAATTAAGGTTAAATGAGTCACTGAAGTGAGTCCTAATCCAGTATGACTGGTGTTGTTATAAGAAGAGGAATTGTGGACACAGAGACACAGGGAAGACAACGTGAGGTCTCAGGGAGAAGACGGCCATCTGCAGCCAAAGAGAGAGGCTCAGAAGCAACCAACCCTGCCGACACCTTGATCTTAGTCTCCCAGCCTTCAGAACTGTGAGAAAATAAGTTTCTGTTGCCAAGCCACCCAATTGGCGGCAGCCTGAGACAAAACTATGGAAGGTGCACCGAAGTGAGGCAGTGAGGAATGGCTCGCTAGCGGTGGTCCAGGGCTGGGCCCTGGCGACAGACCACCCAGGCTCACTGCCAGCTCAGCCACTGACTACACAGCTCTGAAATGACAGAGACGTCTGAGTACCACCTGGCTACCTTTCAGGGAAGCTGCAAGTTCCAATCCTTAAAACCCATACACACTGATTATTTTAGAAGAGTGTTCATAGTTTTTCAAAACCATCGCAGCCTGTGAACTGTTCCCCACAAGTGCCCTCATGCCTCCTCCGTAGCCCACTTGAGATTTTTCAGGTTTTCATTTTCCCTTCCCTGTTAACACATCCCTGACAGATCTTTGAGGAAGCCTCCCCCAAGATCTCTTCACTCCAAGGACAACTGACCTGAATCATTCTTCATTCTGTCCCTGTGGGATGTTTAGAATAAGAGGGGGGGAAAGGGAGAGTTCATCTTTGGCAACAGAAGAGATCGAGCAGGAATTCATCTCCATAGCAAGCAGTGCTCTCGAACCTGGTGAAAGCGCTGATGACAACTCTCCAAGTGTCCCTTCACTTCCTGTTACTGGGACCACAGGCAGCCCCTTGGATTTGGTTGCTGCTTTTCTGCTCTGCAATACTGCGGCTCTACAAACCTCTTCAGCCTCTGCTGCCATGGCAGGATGACCAGGCCTACAGTTTCTGGGACTCTGGTCATACCCAGACTTTCATGAGGCTGTATTTGCCTAAGGAAAAGCCTGAGACCCAGGAAGCAACATCTAGTTCCGCACAACCAGGGAATGCAGAAAATGGTGATCTGTCTATTCAGAGAGCCTAGCATTACCCACTTGCCAAGGCCCAGAGCAAATGACTCACCACAGGAGGAATTAAAGATAGTCCCATCCCAAGCCCAGAGTATGCTCTCTCCTAAAGCCGGGTCTAACAGCAGGGACAACTAATAGGGCAATGTACTGCTTCCTCAGCGTGTGCCAACCCTGTCCTCCCAGGCAGACACCCTTCAAAGGTGCTCACATGGAAAGATGGCCATTCAGAATCTCTATCTTTCCAAGTCCATGGAGGTAGGGACAGGAGAGAGAGGGAGAAAACAATAAAGGCCTGGAACTGTTGTGCAAAGGAAGCCGTCCACAGTTGTCAAGGTTAAAGACAAATGCTCCCTTGCTTCTCTCGCCACACTGAGATATCAGTGTCATTGGCATATTTTCAAAGAAATTGAAATTGAATCAGCAAAGAAAAAAAAAGACAAGCACAAATATTTCGACAAGTAAACGTACTTCCTTATTGACTAGAAGCTGATAATTCCTGAGGCACACATTAGCTTTTTCTTCCCAGAAAAAAAATATTAATAGCCCAATCACCATAAGAGGAAGATTTGGGCATCTCTCCCACCAAAACCTCGCATTTCCCCAGACAGTCTCTACTGAATAGCTCTGAAATTACAGAGACGTCTGAATACCACCTGGCTACCTCTCAGGGAAGCTGCAAGTTCCAATCCTTAAAACCCACACATATTGATTATTTTAGAAAGAGTATTCATAGCTTTTCAAAACCATCACAGCCTGTGAACTGTTCCCCACAGGTGCCCTCATGCCTCCCCCATAGCCCACTTGGGGTTTTTCAGGTTTAGAGTCTCGCAAAGCACTGGCTTCAGCTTCGGTGCCACTCCCTGGCTTGGTTGGTTCCACCATCCTCCCTGTGCATCTGTTATGCTGTTCGTTTAATAAAAGGTGAGGGAAGAGACCACAGTCTCATCAGCCCCCAAAATCACCCTAATTTTACCTCCTGGGTCCTGAAGCTTCCCATTTCCCATGACTTTCTGTATGTAAGCTTGAGCCAATTTCTACAAAGTGAGCAAGCTTCTAGCCTGGCCAAATGAATTCAATTCTGCAAATATAATTTTATAAGTGTATTTTACCCAAATATTCCAGACTTGGGCTTCCTTCTCTCCCTACTTGTGAGACACAGAGGCCTTCCTACCAGCGCCAGGGGCAGAAATTGCACATCGTCACCACATCTCCGATGCCCGAGGTCTCTCTGAAGATCTGATGACCACCAAGCTAAGCAACCACATTCACTCTCTCTCTCTCACGGCGGTAAAATATGCATAACATAAACCTTACCCTTTTAGTGTGCATGGTCATACAGAGTGACGCAATGGACGCCGGAGACTCGAAAGGGGGGAGGGAGGGAGAGAGTGAGGTATGATAAACTAAAAACTACCTGTTGGGTACAACATACACTATTCGGGTGATGGGTACATCTAAAGCCTAGACTTCACCGCTCTACAACATGTCCATGTAACAATACTCCACTTGTACTCCCTAAATCTATTGAGGGGAAAAATAATTTCCCCTTTTAATCATTTTATTTAATAAGTGTGGCATTAAGCACATTCACATTGTTGTGCAACCATCACCATTATCCATCTCCATAACATTTCATCTTCCCCAACAGAAACTCTGTACCTATTAAGCAATAACTCCTCATTCCTCCTTCCCCCAGCCCCTGGAAGCCACCATTCAGCTTTCTGTCTCTATGGATTTGACTACTCTAGGTACCTCATATTAAGTGGATCAATGCAGTGTTTATGATCCTAAGATATCCGACTTATTTCACTTAGCATGGTGTTTTCAAGGTTCATCCATATTGTAGCGTGTGTCAGAATTTCCTTCCTTTTTAAGACTGAATAGTATTCCAGTTGTATGTACAGACCACATTTCATACATTCATTCATCACTCAGTGGACATTTGCTTTGTTTCTATCTTTTTGGCTATTGTGAATAATGCCGTTTTGAACATTAGGTACACGTATCTATGTGAGTATGTGCTTTCAATTTTTTTGGTTATATCTCAGAAGCGGAAGTGTAGATGTGGTAGTTCCTAAGACAGGCCCCACAAGGCAGTCTTAGTAGGCAAAGCTGTCACCACTGAGGATCTGACCTCAGCTGGAAAGTTTCAGAAACACAGTTCTCTCGGTTCCCTCCTAATTAACAGTCCCAGAGGACATAATTCACATAAACCAGAGTTTCCAGAGACTGAGAAACTAGAATGCTAGTTTATTAATTTACTCTGGGGACCATCTTTTCCAGGGCCTGAAGCAATGTACTCAAATTCTCTCACCAGCTTGCCTCCTTGCTGTCAGTGTATCTGTAAGACTAAATGAGTCCTCAGAAGGCTGCGTGGAGAGCACAGAATGCTAACAAAGGAAGGAGGAGTGTTGACAGTTATCCAGCCATGGAAAATCCTAATAAGTATTCCTACCCCAAAACAGAGCATGCAATTTGGCCATTCCACAATGTAGACATATTCCAAAACATCACACTGTATACCACAAATATAGATAATTTTTATTTGTCAACTTAAAAAATAAATAATTTTTTTTAAAAAATAGAGCTCAATTTTAGTGATCAAATATTGGCAGGGTATCTACCCATCTTAGACGCTGGTTCCCTAACCCAAGCAGCATTATCCTGATAAAAGTAAAAAAGTAATGATTTAAGAAATAAAGTATAAGGCATTATATAGATGTACCATGTTAATATTATTATTATTGTTTCTGGCAGTGCCATGGAGGTAGAAGCATACCAAACTGTCAGTGAAGACTGAGATTCTAATCACAATTTTGCTTTCAAATTACTGTATAACCTTAAGAAATTGACGGTGGCACTTGGGGCCTTGGCTTTCAGATGTATATTGCGATGAGTTGAACTAGGTGGGCATAAAAGATGACATTATGACTGATGAGTCTGTAGGCAGTGTGGACAAGAAGTACTGGAATTTCAGAGGAGGGAGAAATCTATTCATGATAGATCAGAAGAAAAAGCACATGGAATATAACAAATCCAGTAGCACTGCTGGCAAAACAATTGAAACAGCATATCCTATTGGGTCAGGAAAACAAATTGATGGACACAGAATGTTCAAAAACCATTTGTGACTAGAATAACAATAAGGTAACTATAGTTGCTGACTGCAGGCACCCTGCTCAGAAAATTCCTTGGGCTCACAGGGCCTTCTGGGAGAAAAAGTCAGGTTGACATTTTGTGTACAGGATGAGAATAAAGCGCTTCTCTTATTCAGAACTATGCCCTTACTTCACTGAGTTTAAATTTTAATTTCAATTAAAGTGCCAAGATCATGCCCCAGGATTTAACTGGGTTAAATCCCTAAGCTGTTAAAATAGCCATGTTTACTTTCTTGATAATTCTCATCTTGGCTTTAAGCCCCTCTACTTAAGTTGAAATCTTCAGATACACAGGTCCATTATTTATTTCTTTTAAAGCTTTAATCCTAACATCCTACAATGCAAACTCAGAGTCCTCAACTGGTAAAATTGCCCTATGATCACCTGCTGTGAAATTTACAGACATAAATTCATAGATATTATTTTCTGCTGTAAATCCAGAGCTCTGAGCTGTCGATATGGGCTCCTGGTTTCAAGCTCAAACCAACTCCTTTAACATGGTCTGGGCTAGCCATTACTAGGAAGGTAAATTATTCAAGAAACAGGATGTAACCCTCAAAGTTATTATTGGCTGAGTATGGAGACTCACACCTGTAATCCCAGCATTTTGGGAGGCTGAGGCAGGAGGACTGCTTGAGGCCAAGAGTTCAAAACCAGCCTGGGCAACATAGCAAGATCCCATCTCTACAAAAAAAAATTAAAAATTAGCTGGGCATGATGGCACATGCCTATAGTCCTAGATACTCAGGAAGCTGAGGTAAAAGGATCATTACTTGAGCCCAGGGGTTTGAGGCTGTGGTGAACTGTGATCATACCGCTCCACTCCAGCCTGGGTAGCAGAGTGAGACAGTGTCTCTTAAAAAAAAATTATTACAACAAACTGGTAGAGAAGACAGGATATGTACACATGACATTATTAGAGAACAAAATAGAGATAACATGGTCCACAGACACTCAATCCTTGGAAAGATTTAAAAATAATAATGAGATTAGCAACAATTAAAAAGGGCTTTATGAAATAAGTGGGATTTGAAAGAGACGGTAATTTAATGTGAAAGTTACACAAAAGGCAGAAAATATGTGCTGGATCCAGCGATTGCATTTCTCAGGATTCAGGAAAAGGAGCTCCATCTTTGCTCCTTTTGCCCTGTGCTTTTGTAGGCACAGTATCCCCTGATGGAGATAAGGGAGTCATCTCACTGTCACACTAATGGGCATTCTCAGACACAGGAGATTTAAAGAGATGTTGCTCATCTCTAACACTGGCCCTGCAGACTGGGACCCTTGCTGAGCACAGGCCTGCAGGCTCACAGGCCAGAGAGGTAACACTCGACACTGCCCAATTCCATCTAGCTCCAGGTGGCTAGCAGTGGCCTGGTGAGGCTCCGAACTTTAGGTGCAGGAAATTCTCCTTCAGAGACGCACTCATTAGACAGTGAGTCCCACCACCAGCCTCAACCCAGAAAAGGCAGGCTTTGCTGTAAAGGAGTTGAGAAATCACTGTTGAAACATTCTTAGGACCCAAAATAATCCCACCTGAGCCTGTCTCAGTGGCTGTATTTTCTCCTGAATTTAACATTTTCAACACCTTTTAAAGTACAGATTGAGCATCCCTAACCCCAAAATCCAAAATCTGAAATGCTCCAAAACTGAAAGCACTGACATGAAGCCACAAGTGGAAAATTCCACACCTAACTCTTTTGCTTTCTGATGGTTACATGAACACAAACTTTGTTTCATGCACAAAATTATTGAAAATATTGTATAAAATTACCTTCAGCCTAGGTATATAAGTTATATACGAAACATAAATGAACTTTGTGTTTCAAATTAGGTTGCATCCCCAAGATATCTCATTAGGTATATACAAATATTCCAAAATCCAAAATAATCTGAAATACAAAAACATGTCTGGTCTCAAGTGTTTCAGATAAGAAATACTCACCTGTACTAACAGAAATTCTGCTTCTAGTATGAAAGAGTAAACTCTTACCAAACCAAATAACAACTATAAACTCTTGGGAAATAAATACAGCAAAAATAATTACCTGAAGACTAAACAAAATAAGGTATATTTTGAAGGGAGCATGCAAAACTTGGAGCAAGTGGCCAGTCTGTAGTGACATACCTGTTTATTGTGGCTTTGCCCTAAGGGAGACCACATTTGCAGCAACACTAGTGTGGAATGGATAATATTCTGGTAGAAAGTCCACCATCGTTCTAACCAAAGGAACCATGGAAAGCAGACAGGACAACCAGTTCTGCCAGAAAATCAGGGGAAATCCCAGAAGAAGAGAGCAAGAAAATGAAAATCGCAAATTGTACATATATACCCAGCCCAAATCTCTGGCTAACCTTTGAGCCATGCATATGGCCGGAACAAACTGAAAGCAGCTTACAGCTATGGCTAAAAGAACTGACCAAAGATCTGAACCGCCACCCAACATAGGCATGATAGTTTGCATTGTGAGTCTAAATCAAGTTAATCGTCTGCTAAAACAAAATGTCAACACTCATTGGAGAAATATAACAGAATGCAGAGTCTTTACAACATGACATTCACAATGTCCAGGGAACAATCCAAAGTTATTCAACAAAAGAAGGCTTAGGAAGATGGGAGCCATTCCCAAGAGAAAAGATAATCAACATATGCCAACACTGAGATGACCCAGATGTTAGAATTCTCAGACAAGGACTTGCAAGCAACTTTGTAAAGTACAACTATGCTCAGTCAGTAAAGGAAAATATGCTTGTAATGAATTTAAAAAAATAAAATATCTGCAATGAAATAAACATGGCTGTTTATGTAGAAAGTCCCCAAGAAAGTATAAAACAACTTTTAGAACTAATAAATTAATTTAGCAAGGTTATAAGATAGAAGATCAATAAATTAAAATCAATTCTACTTTTATATACTAGTAGCAACAATTAGAAAATGAATTTTTAAAATATTAAATGTATATTAATAAATCTCTGAGTACATTAGTTACAAAGGAGAGTATATAAGCATATGTAAGGTAGTGTGTTAAAACTCTACGTTCTGACAACTTCTATGCAGTACAAAAATTAAAAAACAGGCCAGGCGTGGTGGCTCATGCCTGTAATCCTAGCTCTCTGGGAGGCCAAGGTGGGCGGATCGTTTGAGCTCAGGAGTTCGAGACCAGCCTGAGCAAGAGCGAGACCCCATCTCTACTATAAATAGAAAGAAATTAATTGGCCAACTAATATATATAGAAAAAATTAGCCGGGCATGGTGGCACATGCCTGTAGTCCCAGCTACTTGGGAGGCTGAGGCAGCAGGATTGCTTGAGCCCAGGAGTTTGAGGTTGCTGTGAGCTAGGCTGATGCCACGGCACTCACTCTAGCCTGGGCAATAAAGTGAGACTCTGTCTCAAAAAAAAAAAAAAAAATTAAAAAACAGAGAGAGGTTGGAAAGAATATGTGAAGAGTAAAATAAGCTGAATGATTGCCTTATGGGAGTTAATTGGGAGTTAAAGAATATTATTTCAAAATAGATTCAGTGAAAGAAGAGGGAGAGAAAAGATTCTTTTATTAGTTAGTTAATTTCTGTTTTGAACCCATAGACCAAAAAAGGAATCAATAGATAAAAATCCCAAATCCAGCATCTTACCAAATGGAGAAATACCAAAGGCATTTCTGCAAAATTCAGAAAAAAAGATGATGAAAGCACTATCTCTTCCTCTGTTTAACATTCTACTGAAACTAATGCAATTAGACAAGAGAAAGCATCTAGAGAAATAAAAATTGGTAACAAGGTAAAACTCTGCATATAATCTAATCTCAAAAATTGAAAAAATTAATGGGAAAACTGCTACAAATAATTTAAAAACTTAGTGAAGTAGTAAGTATTTATATTGTTATACACAAAGAAACTCAATTAGAAGTCTAATTAAAGAGAAAACTCCATTTTACTATGGCAAAAATAAAATACCTAGGCCAAAAATTATATGAACAAAACTATGAAACAATCTGGAAGAGACAAAAGTCAACTTGAATAAATGAAATGAGATACCATGCATGTTTTTAAATTGGAAGACTCTGCCTCCTAAAGATTCAGTATTTATAAAGTATAAATGTTATACAGTATCAATAAAAATATCAAGTAATTTTTTATTTAAGTTAGACAGGCTGATTATAAAGTTAATTTGGCAAAATAAACATGCAGGCCTCAACAGGAAAAATCTAAAAATGGAACACAATGAGGGAGGAGCAGGAGAGGAATAGTTCTGTCAGAATTCAACCCTACTGTAAGTCTTGATAATGAAAGCTTATTGGTATTGTCACATGAACAGAAAATAAGATCTGGAAAATGACTCCACTGTATATGAACATTTAATATGAAGAGAATTAGTGGGGAAAACGTGGACCTTCTAGTAAGTGGTATAACCGTATAACCATATGGAAAAAGTTAAGATCAGATCCTTTGCTTGAACTATAGTCCAGAATAAATTCTAAACAGATCAGACATTTAAAAACAAAAAATGAAACCATACAAGTATTTGAAGAAAACATGGGTGAATTCCTCTATAATTTTGGAGTAGGGAAAATGTTCATAACTATAATTCAAACCCAGAAGCAGTTTTTTAAATGATATATTTTATTACACGAAAAAAACTTTCTTTAAACTTGTGCATGGCAAAAAAAATACCATAAGAAAGGAAGAAAAGCAAATAGCAAAGTAGGAAAACTGTTTTAATTTATTCATAAACAAAGGGTTAATATCCTTAATATAGAGAGATCTTATAAAAATAGAGAAGAAAAAGGCCAACAACATTTTTTAACAATTTAATATGTAATGAAGACATGACATGAGAGTGCATAGGAAAAAATGTGAATGGCTCCTAACTACATGAAAAGATGTTCACTCTCACTCATAATAAAAGAAAAGCAAATGAAAACCACCCTGGCATACCATCTCTCATCAATTAGATTGGTAAAAAATCTAGTTGACATTATGTTCTGTTGGCAAAGCCTTCCGGTGGGAAGGCAAAAGGATATAACCCCTATGGATAAGAATTTGACAATATCTAGCAAACTTCCCAAAAAACAAGACTTCTGGAGTGATGTCAAACGGACTCAGATGCCAACTTCAATAGTTTCCTACTACCCAAGGATGGGACAATTTGAGCACCAATAACAAAAATGACTACTGTCAATTTAAACATATTAAATTTGTTTAAATTTATGAATTCATTATTATAATATTTTTTTAAAAAACCGTCATTGATCAACCTTGGAATTCAACTCCTCTTTTTGAAAACTGATATTAGAGGGAAAGATTTAAGCATTTATTCTGCTTTTCCTATAGAAACTGATGAAGGATAGTTAATGAGGGAAAGTCTCTCTTTCAGTAGTATTTCAGCTAATAACCAAAGACAGACATGATAGAACGAGAATATTCCCATTTTGCATCTTCTAATGAACTAAATAGAAGGAATGATTATTAAAAGCACCTAACATCCACAGAACACAACTAGACACTGCATCCCTTCTGTTGGAAGGGCACAGTTCCACCTAGTCTGGCCTCCCCAAACCTGAATCTGATCAAACTTCTAGATCTAACTTTTGATTTACAGAGGAGACAGCGGAACATGTTAAACACTGTCATGAGGATGCAATCAACAAACAATCATTGGAAACTCTATTAGACAAATCGCTGGGTTTCTTCTAAAACAAGAAACTGTCAAGGACTAAAAGAAATAGAAAAGAACTCCATAGTCTAGACTAAAAGAGATTTAATTGCAATGTATGGGCCTGTTTGAATCATGATTCAAAGTGTAAACAAATTTTAAAAAATGAAAGAAAAGACCATTTATAGTACAGTCAGGAAAATGTGGATACTGGATGATATTTGACGATATTAAGGATTACTGTTGATATTTTATGTTCCATAATAGCATGTGGTTATATTTAAGAAAGGGAGTCTTTGTCTTTTATAAACACATACTGAAATATTTATAGATTAAATGATATGATGTCTGGGATTTGATTTAAAAAATATCTGGCAATTTCAGAATCCATAGGAACAACAACAAAAAAAATCTGGCAAAAGGGAGGGGAATGATATCAAAGAAAAAGAAATTAGTCATGAGTTGGTAATCGTAGCAGCTGAGTAATAGGTACACAGGGATTCTTTACACTTTCGTTTGTAAATGTTTCAAATTCTCCTTAATTTTATCAAATTACACATACAAAAAACAGCACTATTCCTCATAGATACATGTAGACTCAAGGTCATAGATTGAGCACTTCAGCATAACTGTCAATGATGGTGAGGGGAATAAGAATAGGGACCTGGATAATGAAGAAAATAAAATAATAATACAAGAAAATGACTTTGCAAAGAGTGATGATAATTATATTCTACTAACAGAGGAAGATAATTAATGCTACTCTCTAAACCTAAAGGCCCACCACCTAAATTAAAGAAATAAAATACATGAATAAAACAAAAGATTGTGACTATTCATTCAAAAAGTAACTTAGGGAGTTATACGTAACTTACTCATTAGTATCTTAAATGTAATTAGTCTATCTGAGAGCCTAGTCAGTACTATTATCACCGATCAGAGAGTAGAACAGGTGAAGGTTCCTCTGCCCCATCGAAACTTCTCCATCCCTGCACAGTTCCCTTAGAGCCCTGGGACATTGCACCTAGATGTGGATTAATACATCCCTGCTAGAATAATGTGCTAAATCTTTCTGAATCCATTTCTTCTCTAGCAGCAGCTCATCCTCTTCTAACAAATTTGTTCTACAAGCAAAATTTCCAGGTACAGGTGAAATTCACAATTCAAAAACAGTCTAGGATCCGAGACTGTTCTCTGAACTTTACAAAGATCCAGGAAATTAGAAAAGAAAACCTAGTTCCTCCTGAGAGAGGGATTTCATTTCTTTTCCTGGAATGCAAAATCGAAGCTCGGGGCCCAGTGCAGGGGCTTACACCTATAATCCTATCATTTTGGGAGGCTGAGACGAGAGAGAATCCCTGAAAGCCAGGAATTCAAGACCAGCCTGAGCAAAAGTGAGACCCCATCTCTACAAAAAAGAGAAAAATTAGCTGGTTATGGTGGTGGGCATCTTTAGTCCCTGCTACTTGGGAGGTTGAGGCAGGAGGATCACTTGAACCCAGGAGCTGGAGGTTGCAGTGAGCTATGATGATGCCACTACACTCTAGCCCAGGAGACAGAACAAAACCCTATCTCAAAAAAAAAAAAAATAGAAATTGAAGCTCAGGGGTGCTGGGCACAGTGGCTCATGCTTGTAATCCCAGCACTCAGGAAGGCCAAGGCAGAAGGATCACTTGAGGGCCAATAGTTCAAGACCAGCCTGGGCAACGGAGTGAGACCCTGTCTCTACAAAAACTTTAAAAAATTAGCTGGGCTCAGTCGTGTGTGTCTATAGTCCCAGCTAATCAGAAGGCTGAAGCAGGAGGATCACTTGAGCCCAGGAGTTGAAGGTTGCAGTGAGCTATGACAATGCCACTGTTCTCTAGCTGGGGCAACAGAGTGAGATGCTGTCTCAAAGAAGGAGAGGGAGGAGGCAGAAGATGAGGAGAAGGATGAGTAGGATGAGGATGAGGATGAGGAGGAGGAGAAGAGAAGGAGAAGAAGAAGCATCAACCAAGCTCAGAAAAGCACAGTTGAAGGCCAAGCATTAGGGAGAGAAAGGCAAGAAAAGGAAAGGGGTAAAAGCTAAAACACAGCACAGATAGGGAAAGAGAGGGAACCTCAAAAGAAGGGAAGAGGCACCTCACCATAGAACTCAGGCAATGGTGCCATAAATCCCTTTCTTCTCATGAAAATCTTTCTGGAGCTGGAGAACCAACTTGCAGATAGTTCTCCTATTAAATTCCACAGGTGACTTGCTAAGTGATCAGAAGTAGGAGTGGGTTTGGTGGTTTAGTTTTGGATGTTCATATCTGGCTCTTTCTGGCTCTCATTTTACTCTGATTCAGAACAAATGAGTTCATCTCGCCTTCTACTGGCCCATCCTCATCAGCAGACCTTCGGGAGCAGGGGATGAAACCTAGGTGATGTCTAGGCCTTGCCCCATCTGGTCACATGCAGTATTTGGAGAAGCACAACCAGCACAGCTCATGCATCTTAAGTATGGGAGTCTTTCTTACTGCACCAGTAGACACCTTTGCAAGCTCAGAGCTGGGAGGGTTGGAGAGACTGAAGCAGTCCTTGGGTTATGATGACGCCCTGTAAAGAGCTATTTGAGAACGTGACAAGAGCCGCCAATTAAACAGATCGATGTGTTGGAAAATGAGAGTTGACTGGGGTCTAATTGCAGTCCTCTCTGCACAACACACAATCAACATGCTTTCCTCCCATTCCCAGGCCCCTGTCGGAAACCAGTCAAGTTCTCATCATAATTAGCTCCTATGTGCCTTGAGCTTCCCCCTCTAGAGGTCTCCACGTGCATCTCCTCCTCTACCTCATGTTAGTGTCTTCTCTTCATTTGGCAAACCTGTATGACAAATAAATTGTGCAATCATAGGCTGCAAAAAAAAAGAAGCAATATTTTTGTTGTCCATAACAGAACTTAGTTCATGAGCCTGCATTTCTTTCTCTATAGCAGAAATCATAATCTTTCCAAATAAGGGTTCCTCTGTCTCTCTTGGCTTAAATATGGTTAATGTGAGACATATTCTCTCCCCCACCTCTCCTCCTTTTGTTCTTTCTGAGGATGTTCAAAATGCCTATGGTAGGAAAAGGCAGGTAGTGTCCTGGCTTCTGGGAAGGACATCTGATCATTGAGTTGTCCTCTGTCCTGGGTAACCCCACAAAGGGATCTCCTCTTCTCTGGTCCTCACCATTCATCATCCTGCTATAGCGTCTCATCAGGAGGCATGTGCATTCTGCAGCCTGCCTGTAGTATCCAACCCCAGGCTCCTTAGTGCCTACCAGCTTGTTCCCAGCCACTTCTGCAGCCATTGTGGGTGCCATGGGAATTCTTTGAATGCCCTTTGCCTCCACCCTGGAGAGCACAGAACTCTGTGGGACTCCACAAGGCTGTGTGACGACCTGCCAACCTAGACTTTCCCAGCCATTGCTACTCTACAGCCCAGGCACTATGTTGGGGGAAGGTCCACTTGGTCTTTGGCCAGAGTCCAGGAAGAGAGGCGTAAGTGTCTGCTGTTCTTGGAGCACCTTTCAATCCACTGACACTTTCAATTTCCCAGTCTCACTCCCTCTCCCCTAAATCAGCCCAAGAGCAATGGGATATTGAGTCCCTTCACAGGAACTCAGGCAACACCTAAGTTCTAGCAATACCCACTTTGGTTCTCCTCCTTCCCCTGGCTTGTCACATTTTTATCTCCTTTTGAGTGGGAAATAAGTTATGTCATCCTGTCTTCTAAATTCTCAGCTCTCTAGACTTTGGCTCTTGATATTTAAAACCAAGCTTTTTAGAATTAAAAAAAAAAAACACTCAAAATCCTTAGCTTTTAAGATTAGTGTTTGTGCTAGGTGAGAAAGAAGATTCCATCAGAAATCCAATGGATTTCTTTATTCCGGCTACCTCCACTTGCCCCTGAGTGCAGTGTAATAAAAAGCTATGGTGCATTCTAAATGGGAGGAGAAGGAAGGAGAAAAGCAAGTGTGGTGACAGGAGCAGGGACTCAAGTTCTAAGTATCTGAACAGTCATAACCATCCCCAGAACACCTGTTCGCTCCCTCCCTTCTCATGCTCACATCCTTTATTCAATCCTGCTCCCTCCAAGATTCTGTCTCCACCCCCCGTCCCCTGCCAAGACACTCACCACTGCCAGAATGTTGCTGGTAGCCCACGTCCCCCAGCATGTCTTCCCTGACAACACCATGGTCCTGGTCATCCGCGTGCAGATTAGCAAACCTCCCACAGGCAACCTTCCTGCAGCTGTTGGCATCTGCATGGAGCATCTGGACAGGACTTCTCCACAAAACCAACTCAGGCCTCTGAACGGTTCAGGTGGGCTGCAAGGTGGCCTGTTTGCATGAGGGCCCCTGGCCAGCTGGGAGAAATAGAAAAGAAGGCTTTGGGACCGACAGGCTCTCGGGACAGAACAACTTTAAGAAGACCTAAGAAACAAGGAAGGAGAGAGCCACGCTGCTGCTCCAACCTGAGGGGGGCTGGTAAAGAGCTGGAAAAAAAGAAAAGCCCCAGGGCATGGAAGGCCAGCCCTGGCCTGCGGCTCAAACTCTGCTACTCCTGTCCAACCCCTCGTGTGCTCATAATACTTTTGTTTTTATTTTCTATCTTGATATAAAAATATGATTTTTAAAAGATGGCTGCTGCATAGCAAGTAGAACAATGTTGATGTGGCCCAGTTTTTATGACTCTTTTCAGGTACTTTTGACACTTCCATTGTCGACTCCAACAATTCCAATTCTTTGTTGTTTTGGGAAACTGAGTCCTCCCCAAAGTCAGGGAGCATGTTCGTGTGTTCCTGTGTGTCTCCTCACGCACTCTCCACAGAGGGAGCGCTCGGCAGTGTTATCAACTTGCTAAATGTCAGAAGAGATATCTGGGTTTGGCAAAATGAAGAGCTTTACAGGCTGGCTAGGAACTACAGCAAAATACAGAACTATTCCTTAGAGATCTTTTAAAAGGAGGGTGTATTCTCCTCACAAATGAAGGATCGTCGTCCTCCCCGTCCACTCTTTTCCTCAAGCCTCAATTGCCGTGAGCAGGGCCGGCTGCTGCCACGCTTCCCTCAGGGCCTTGAGGAGAGGCCCGGCTGCCTGATGCTCGGTTTGCCATTTCCAATAATCCCATAATAGCAACACTCTGAGAAGCCAGCTGTGCACCGAGGGAAGCATTCAGCTGCTCCACGGGGCTCCACAAATTAGACCCTGAATTAGCCACACGGAGCTGGCTCCCCAGTCCCCACTCCCCTGCTGGCCCTCCCCAGGTGACCCCCACCACGCTTAGAGAAAGACCACTCTCAGCTCAGCAGAATGAGGAGAGGGACCCTGGAGTCAACTGTCAGCAGTTAATATTCCAGGCAAGTAGTTCCAAGAAGGGTTTAAAGAGAAGGGTGTGCTCAGACTGATCATTATAAAAGATTTGGCAGCAGGAATCTTGTTTCCTTATATATTTTTATAGTTTGGGAAAATGTGTGTGTGTGTGTGTGTGTGTGTGTGTGTGTGTATGCATGTTCTTTGGAACTTTATCTGTGAAAATGCTGTGAGGTCTGGGTTTCCTCAGAGAGGATTTGCATTTCCTTCTGACAGGCTCTTGGAGACACAACCCCACCAGGACCATCCTAAACTACACTTTTGGATTCAGATGTTGTTGGTTAGAAAAAGGATGTGAATTCCAGCCTTGAATCTGCAGGAAGGTAGGCATGTGGATAGAAATTCTTTTTTCTACTCTGCTTAGAACCAACTCCACCTCACTCTACAGGGTGGGTTTTACTTTTTCACTAAGAACTTAGCCTTTATGGGCACTGGCAGCTTTATGTGGGGGTCTCCAATCCCACCCATCCTACTTTTATCTCAGATGGTTTAGACTGAGATGATTTCATGTAGATTTCACATGAAACCCAAGGTCTAGATCATGAGGGATCCTCAGAGGCCCCCGAGCGCACACCAGATTTAGCACAAAGTTAGCTTTCCCGAGTCATGTGTCTTGTCATTTCTGGCCCCCAAGGATTTCAGCTACCTGTCTGCCAGTTTACTCATTCATTTAAAAGATGAATTTCTTTTATTTCATCAGCATTTTTAAGTATTCTATACCAAGAGGTATATAGTCTGTCATCTTACTAGAAACAAATAGAAACTTTAGCCTTTTCAGTTGAGCTAATTAATGTAAGTATAAATAAATAAAACATACTTTTAAAACATATTCACATTCATAAACTCACAAATCACAAAGGAGAATGCTCTTATTATATCTGATATTTAATTCAGAAGAATACACACACACAGTGGCAGACTGTATTTCCAAGGATGGCCACAACAATGTGTCCCATTCCACATGTGTCTTGCAATGTGGCGTTGGCCCTCCACCCAGCAAAAGGTAGGCTCCATGTCCCCTCACCGTGAAACTGGGCATGTCCTTGGGATTACCTCAACTCACAGAATAAGTGGAGGTGATGCCATGTGACATCCAAGGCGAGATCAGAAAAACGCCATACACGCCTGCTTTGGGGGCTTGGGACACTGGCTCTTGATACTGAGCCAGTATTCTGATGAAGCACAAACTAGCCTGTGTGAAGAGCTGAGTTCTCAGTTGACATCCAGCATCAGCCACCAGACAAATGGGTAAAGATTCCTCTAGATGATTCCAACTTTCCATCATCAGGTTATCCTCCACCTTTGAGTATTCCCAGCTGAGGCCCCACACATCATGGAGCAGAGATAAGGCGTCTCTACTGTGCTCTATATGAATTCATGATCCACAGTGTCTGTGAGCAGAATAAAGTGGCCCCTTTATGCCAGTAGGTTTTGAGTGGTTTGTTACACGTCAGAAATAACTTAGGGGGGAAATTGCGTGCGTGCGTGCGTGCGTGTGTGTGTGTCTGTGTGTGTGTAGATTTAATAGAAGGCATAGAATATGGAATTAGACTTACCCACCTAATGGTTTCATGACTCCAAATAAATCATTTATTTCATACCTCTGTTTTCACATCTGATTGAAAACAGTAGTGTTGGTAGTAATAATGATAATATTTGCAATAATACTGGCTCTACCTACCTCACAGTACTGTTAAATTAGCTATGAAAAGCACTTTCATAACTATAAAACACTATGAAGATATAAAATATTATTATTCTAATTTCCGAAATGCTATTCTGAAATGCTATATTTTTATTAAAACTGAACCAGAATACGTCTGCAACTTCCACCAATAACAGTCTCTGAAAGCATAGAAACAAATCTAATTTTTCTTCCACATGACAGTCCTTTAAGTTTAAGAGAATAGTCCCCATGCCATTCCTAAGGCTTCTTTCCAGGTTAAAGGTGCTTAGTATTCTTTGTTTCCCCAAGGGTATGTCACATGTCATATAGCATCATGTGTTTAGTTGTGGTCTCACTGGGCTTCTGCAAAGGTTTGGCTTCTCCAGGTCTCTGGACGGAGGCTAATGAGTGCTGCCCGCTCTCAGACAACTCTGCGTGTCATGAGGGAAGCAGACTATCTGCAGCCTGCACACAGTGCCAGGCCACTGTCCCACCCTCAGCCTCACACCCCCATCCCTAAACCAGCTTTGGCTCCCTGCTGCTCCTTCTTGCTGTAGACCAGTTAAAAAGGGCCTTGAACAACACACAAACAAGAGGATGGGGGAAATTTACACCTCAAACTTGAACATCAGTGAGATCTCATTTTAGCTTATGGAAAGCATATGAATTAGAATGAAAGAATCATTTAGGTATTCGGTTTAGATAACTTCTTTCCTCTAAAATGCTTAGGGCACTGTACTGGGAACTTTTAATCAATTAACATAGTATAGAGCACAGCTTCTCAAGGGCTTTGCACATGCCATTTCACTCACTTGGGTTCAGCTCTCCCTCCCTTGCAATACAACCATCTCTCCTCTGCTGTACACCCCTGGGGCCCTCTGGCGTGGAGCGTAAGTGGAGAGTCCTAAGGAGAAGCAAACTCACAGACGGTAGAGCCAAAGGAAACCGCAAAGACAATCTACTCCATCCCCTTCATTTTAAAGACGAAACATCTGTTACCCTGAGAAACAACTTCCTCAAGGTCACAGCTAGTTAAGAACAGCACTAGACAACTTTTTTTTATTCCTTTCATGTGGAAAGCAGAAGAAAAATGGTACAAGGCTACTCAGCACTCCCAAGAGAGATAGAACTTGAAGGAACAGGACATTTTTGCACAGCTATCTTAGCTTTTGCCATAAAAACCTACAAGTTTCCCAGCGACGAGCAACCATAATGATTAGGGAATGCCGAGGACCAACTGCAGACAGGATCAAATAGCTCAGTCAACTGGGTTAGCTCCATCAGTAATGATTTTAAAAGGGTGGGACAAGACAAGGGTTTAGTGTTTTACAGTTGTTAAGTATTGAGGAGGAAAAATAATTTGAGTGGCACAAGGGAAGATAATTGGGCAGTAGGGATGAACAAGCTGAAATCGAGAAAGAAAAATTAAGGTGGAGCATTATGAGAACACTGCCCAGCACAGACTCCCACAGGGCACCCTGGATACTTCACTGCAGATAATAATCTTTATTTGGCCAATAAAAAGAGCCTGCATGTTTCTTTTCCTTCTTCAGTTTTTGTGATTATTTATAAGATACACATATATATACACAAAGAGAAAGAGACAAAGATAATATTCAAATACTCCTACAGTTACAAAAATCCCTCCCTAAAAGCCTGTTCTATTCTTTTTAATTAATACCAAAAGCAATTAAATCATGGTGTGCTTCCATTACCTGCCAAGTTTTGTTATTTTTAAAATACAAAAACATGGTTTCAGATTCTATTATTTTGTCCATACACAGCCTTTCAAAGGTGGTTTCCTTGGTTTCCCCATATATGAACTTTCAGCCAGGAAGTCAAAAACGAAAACAACAAAAAAACAAACCTGCTTTGATATGACTTGCTTTTGACTGATAAGGCTCTCCTTGAAGGGATGCCCACCTGCATGCCCTTTACCTGAGGCTTTCTCCAGAGGGATCGAGAAAAGAACCAAAAAGCAATGGTGGGCAAGGTCACCATCACACCGCAAGGCACATGCAAGCCAGCCTTGGTAACGGCTCTGGCTGCCCTCTAGTAGGCTTTCCTTCCTTTTGGACATTTAGGAACTTAATAGGCACACGTGGCTTCTTGAAAAATATTCTATTTATTCTGCTAGGAGAGGTAGCAGCCCCAATCATGGGACAAGGGGGTGTATTGTTGACTTCGGGCAGACTCAAGTCATCAGCAGCAGAGTCCCCAACACTGGTTGTGACAAACAGAGTTAAGCAGACCTTGAAGGTGATCCTCAAATGCTTAGCCAGAAGACAGTTCAAGGTGCCAAACACCTTCCCCAAGGACAAGAATTTTTTGAATGATATAAGCCAGTACATCTAAAGGGCTTTTCAAAAAAAGAAAATATCTGGTGCTCAATGATTAATATTCATAATGAAGAGTCCACAACTTTCCTAGATAAAAACTAGCCAACATCACCTCCGTTAAGCAAAAAGATCTACTTTGACAAGTTGACATTTATCATTAATCCTTGAATAAGCACCTTCATTATATGACAGCACTAAGCCAGCTGCTATGGGAGACACACAAATGTATAAGCAAATCCTCACCTTGAGAATTTTACAATTTATTGGAGATACAAGACAAATATATGTGAAAAGAGAAACACCAAAGGCACCAAACACCAAACACCAAAGTGAATGAGGAATGCATTAACGTCAAGTGAGGGAAGGCATTAGCAGCAAACTCTAGAATACTCACATGTACTAGTGATGAGGCCCATACATTCCAGACACCAAGAAAACACCCACAAGCCAAAGGGAGAAAGAGCAACTGAGAGTTTATCCTGGTGTCAGGAAATACCAAATACAACTTCTGAGTTGGAATACATTCTGAATCTTTTACTGACAGCACACCTACCCTCACTTCACCCACATCCCAGAACATAATTACCTCCCAGAGGTAGAGTAGAGGTTGCTCAAGATCAGACCACTGCCTTGGGAAGTATGGGCAGATAGAGAGGCCAATGCACCAGGGGCCAACCTTCCCCCAGGCTACGTTAGGCTATTAGTGCTGAGTTTCAAATGTTTGCCAAGAGCAACAGAAGGTATTTTCTCTTCCTCCCTCCACCCTCCCTCTACGACGGCTAATGATTTTCTCCACGGGAGCCCTGGAAATCACCTTCTTTACCTAGCCCCCCAAGGTGCCCTGGTTCCTATTAGCTCTGGTCCTCACCTCTCAGAGGGCACTGAGGTGTGATGGAATTCATTATAGAGCACAGAATCATAGAATCAAACAGTCCCAGTGTCTTGCAGATGTTGAAATCCATCCACAACATTTTCCCCAAATGTTCATCAAATCAATCCAGTGTTGGGGAACTAAATACCCCAACAGACAAATTATTTCATCCTGGAATGGTTCTGATTGTTGACAAGTTCTTCCTTACCTGGATTTCCCTGATACTTCCTTAAGTTGCTCCTAATTATAATTCTTGGGTCCACCCAGATCCAGTCTAATATTTAAAGACAGTTCTCAAGTCCTTTTGAGTCATCACTTCTGCAAGAGCAACAAACTTGCTTTCATTTTCCCATTTTCTCTCTTAATGATTTAAGATATCAGTTTGTTTCTCTCTTAAAACCTGATCTCTAAAGACGAAAAAAACACTTGAGACATAAACTGTCCGATGCAAAGTAAAATAGAAACTCTTCACTCTAGATACTTAGGTACTATAATTAATACACTCTAAGTCTGCATTCAACTCTATGTTTTGGCGGCATGGCATGCACGTGCCTATTGTAGAATAAAAACTTTTAGCTGCAAGTGCTTTCTACCTGGTGATGAAATAATTGATTTTCATTTATTATACCTCCCTTACATAGTGGGGCATTATCCCAGAAACTAGGTAAGAAAGTGACATCTTTCATTTTCTTTCCATCCTTTCTACTTGAGCTCCAATTATAGATTCAAATGACTGTTTCAACAATCTAGGAAAAGAAACACTGTTCCTGACCAAGCTATCTCCATGGCAAGATGTCTAGGATGTCAAAATGGCATTCTGTGATATGAGAATAAAGGCTGCAGCAGTCCCAAAGGACCCCAGCACTTCCTGATCTCCACTCTGCATCCTCCCTTCTCATGTCCCTAAGCCAATCAGAAGCCTCAGGAGAGGCCCTGAAGGGCAAGCGACCCTCTCTGGCAGCTGAAAGAGAAGAGGGGAGATCTGCATTGAACCAGCCATTCATTTCAGGCCTCTGTGATCACCAGACTGTACGACACTGAAGACATGGACCATGTCCTGTTAAGCATTGTAAGATATTGACTGAATGAGTGAATGAATGAAAGCTGGAACTCTGTATCTCCCTCAGAGTCTAGAATTGTCTGGGAGAGAAAAGGTGTTCAGATACTAGTTTAACATATTAACTCAGTGGTTGCGATCCTAAAATTTTATTACATGTTTTTATAGTAAAGATCAACTTTACAGCTTGTTAGAAAAATAAAATGTGAGCATAAAGCTGATTTAGAAATCTTATTACTGTCAAAAATAAATGTAAAAATAAGCTCACATGGAAGTGGAGGAAGGGAATAGAAAACATAGGGCAAAAACTTCTGTCACTTTGCTGCAGAAGAACCTCCTACAGCTCTCTCTTCAATTACTGCATCAAATCCACATGCCTCAGCCTGATGGTAAAGACATTGGTAATTGGGGACCCTCCTTTTATCCTGCTAGAGATCCCACTTTTATCCCTCAGCTCACTTCCACCCTGGTGGGGTCAGCCTGAACATCTATGATATTGCCGGAGACATTGTGGTAGCCCAAAAAATCTTGCACCTCTTCTTCAGCAGGCTCCGCTCAGCTTATCTTTTAAGATAACATTCAAAAAACCTCCTCTGAAAAGTCTTCCCTGGCTAACACCATGCCATACTAACTATCCTTTTTCTAAAGCATATGAATTATTTCTTTTTTTTTGAGATAGTGTCTCACTCTGTCACTTGGGCTAGAGTGCAGTGGCATCATCATGGCTCACTGCAAGCTTAAACTCCTGGGCTCAAGCTATTCTCTTGCCTCAGCCTTCCTAATAGCTGGGACTACCGGTGTGCACTATGAGGCCCAGCTGATTTTTCTATTTTTAGCAGAAATGGAGTCTTACTCTTACTTATGGCTGGTCTGGAACTCCTGGCTTCAATCGATCCTCCCACCTTGGCCTCCCAGAGTGCTAGAATTACAGGCATGAGTCACCCCACCAAGCCATGGACAATCTTTAAGAGAGTATGTTGGCTGTCTTTTTTATCAAAGAAGGGCACTTTTAAGCAGTAAGATATGGCCAAAATAATGAATTATTGTGATTATTTTTAAACTTATGTTTGTCTTGCCTTCCCAAAGGCTAGAGAAGTAGTCTTTATATATTTTGTATTTCTTAAAAGTGACAGGTAAAATAGTTAAATAAAATAGTTGCTGGATGAATAAATGAATGAATAATACATTTCAGTGTGTGTGTCGATGCTGTTGGAGCTGTCCAAGGTTCTAGTGCTAAGGATAATAAACTTGGGCCCCATCAGCTAAGCAAATGACTTTCAACAAATTCTGCTGACCCTCAACCCTGAAGAAAGCTCATCACCTGGTTACCATAATGAAATAGACTGATGTCCTTGTCACCCTCCCATACATAGTCCTTTCTACCTCAAACACCTAAATTACATTTTCATCACATCAACTCCCTACTCAAAAACCCATAAGTAAAGGCTCCCTATTTCCTGCAGCAAGTCTCAAACTGAGTAGTAGTAACAGAGTAGAAAGTGGAGTTTTGTCATTTAGATACTAAAGCACATCTTAGAAGAGTAGCTCACACACCAGTTCCTTTCATTGATACATCACATTTCCCACCTCTAGCCCCCCATCCCCATGTCTGCTCTCTTTTCAAACCTACTCCATTGACTCTCCATACAAGTTTTGAAAAGCCCTCTTCAATCTGTAAGAGTTGGTCTCCCCTCCCCTAATTTGACTTATCCATTCTAGAATAAGGTCCTGATTTTTAAGGGAAGGAAGGAGGGAGGAAGAAGGGAGATCTCAGCAGAATAGT
This sequence comes from Mirza zaza, assembly GCA_008750895.1. NCBI lineage: Eukaryota > Metazoa > Chordata > Mammalia > Primates > Cheirogaleidae > Mirza > Mirza zaza. The sequence goes on along the minus strand of VSMD01007992.1, from coordinate 61,686 downwards.
CAATAATGGCTTTGATGATACAATCTGGAGGGATGGGCAAAGGTGGAGAGTTTGCAATCCAAGACCCCCCACAGCAGAACAGAGTTAAGTACAGACACCCCACGTCTGGCCTGTCTCTTTTGTGATTGAGTCCTCCTTCAGTAAGAGCTGGCAAATGTGCCTCTTTGTTCTCCCAATTTTCTAGCAAGAAACTGTTGAACTAAGTGTATAGCCTCCCAAGAATAAACAGCCATTCTTTAAATGGCTTAGCCATAGTCTAAGTCAATGGCTCTCAACCTGACTGCACGTTCAAATTCCAGTGCTCAGGCTCCGCCTCCACAGATTCTGATTTAATCAGTCTTGTGCAAATATTCAATTCAAATTATGCTACAGTTATTGAAAATATTACCAAATAATACCTTGGGACTTGTTCTCCTGAAAAAGCTTGCTCTGGAATCTAGATGTCTAGATAGGCTTTCTTTCTTTTTTTTTTTTTTTTTGAGACAGAGTCTCACTTTATTGCCCAGGCTAGAGTGAGTGCCGTGGCGTCAGCCTAGCTCACAGCAACCTCAAACTCCTGGGCTCAAGCAATCCTGCTGCCTCAGCCTCCCAAGTAGCCGGGACTACAGGCATGCGCCACCATGCCCGGCTAATTTTTTCTATATATATTAGTTGGCCAATTAATTTCTTTCTATTTTTATAGTAGAGATGGGGTCTCGCTCTTGCTCAGGCTGGTCTCTAACTCCTGAGCTCAAATGATCCGCCCACCTCGGCCTCCCAGAGAGCTAGGATTACAGGCTTGAGCCACCGCGCCCGGCCCTAGATAGGCTTTCTTAAAGAAAACTCAAGGAACATTGGTTTAGCAAGATTTCTGGCAGTTATTATAACCCAAAAAGAAAAAGTTAAAGGTTCTGTTCTCAAATAGGTTTTAGAAATCTAAACTCCAAAAGAAAATAAATATTTATTTGCCACAGGATTTCTCAGAGGCTTTGATCCTCTGAGATCCATGACTCTCCAAAAGGGGCTACATAGAGTACATGGATAGCAGCATTCTTGGAACTTATGTGACCACAGAATCTTTGCTTGTTTTCCATTTGTTCGCTTTGTAAGATGGCTCTAGGAATATCCGTCTAAGAAATATAGCTTGTGAAGTATTATCTGTATTATTTATGTCAGATTTCTTTTTATATTACTTTTTATCAAGCAATTTTTTTTGAGACAAAGTTTCATGATATCACCCAGTCTGGAATGCAGTGGCACAATCATAGCTCACTGCAACCTTGAATTCCTGGGCTCAAGAGATCCTCCTGCCTCAGCCTCCCAAGTAGCTAGGACTATAGCCATGTGCCACCATACCAGTCTAATATTTTTTCATTTTTTATAGAGATGGGGGTCTCACTATGTTGCCCAGGCTGGTGTTAAACTCCTGGCCTGAAGCAATTCTGCCTCAGCCTCCCCAAGTGCTAGGATTACAGACATGAGCCACCACATCTGGCCTAAAAATTACTTTTAAAGGATATTTTGACCAAAAAATAAATTGTCCACATTATGTCAACCATGTCTTTGTCTTAAAGTTTGTTTGTTTTCTGAGACAGGGTCTCGATCTGTCACCAAGACTAGAGTGAAGTGGTATCATCATAGCTTTCTACAGCCTCAAACTCCTGGGTTCCAGTGATCCTCCTGCCTCAATCTCCCGAGTAGCTGAGACTACAGGTGTGTGCCATGTCTCCCAGCTAATTTTTCTATTATTTATATATTTATTACTATATTTATTTATAGAGATGTATCTCGCTCATGCTCGGGCTGGTCTCAAACTCCAGGCCCCAAGCAATCCTCCTGTCTCTGCCTCTCCAAGTGCTAGGATTATAGATGTGAGCCACTGTGCCTGGCCTTTAATTTTTGAGATTCACCTCTTTATGAGTGAACAAACCTCTTGAATGTTGAATAATCAGACAAATTCTTTGATACTCTTCTCATTGAAAAGTTGAGTCTATATCTCCTTCCCCTTGAATATGAGTAGACTTGTGACTCCTCCCACCCAAAGTATGAAGGCTGGATCAGAAGGGCCATGCAGCTTTTGCCTTGGTTGCTGGAACACTTGCACTTGGAGCTCTCAGCTACCATGTGCAGAAGAAATATTATGAACCTGGGGACCCAGGCCCAGGGGAGAGGCCACATGTATGCAGGCACTCAGGTCTACAATCCTGGCTGAGCTGTCTTCTAGCTATCCAGATGTGTGCGTGTGAAGACACCCCCAGATGATGCTAGACCTCCATCTTCCAAGTCACTCCCAGTTGTTCAAATCTCCCCAGCAAAGGCCCCAGACATCCTGCCACAGAAATAAGCCATGCCCACTGTGCCCTGCTGAGTTGCTGATTCACAGAGTCTATAAGCATAACAAGTTTGGGCTGGTTGATTATGCAGCAGTAGATAACCAGAACAGCCGGCATAGATTTTAAAAACACATCAAACTTCAATCACAATGTTGATGAAGCACACTGAGTGAAGGAAGGTGTGAAGGAATCAGGAAAGTGAGTTAGCTCCACAGGTGAATGGGAAGGCTTACATAGAGGCTTTTATTACTCCTGATTTTAGGAGGATATTCCCATGATACCCACAAGGAGAATCAAGCTAGTGCTTGGAGACAAGATGGGCTGGGGCATTGAAGGCCCTTGCTCTGTGCCTTATTGACATAGTAACCAGTCCCCCCAATTAGAACCTTGCCACCCGCCACAGTGTCCAGCCAGCCGGGCCACAGTCTTGTGCCCTCCAGCCTGCCCTCATCTCAGCATTGTCTCCTCACTCTGGCAACACCAGCGTCCTGGATGCCTCCTTCTGTCCCCGAAGGGCTCACAAGCCAGCCCAAGAAAGGGATGGATGGCTTGATTATTAAAGGAAAAAGGAATAACTAGGTCAAGAGTAGAGAACCTCTTCATGTTGGAAGGCCATATTAATTGAGCTGTAATCAAATGAAGCCACATTCAAGAAACTTCAATTAGATATACTTAAAAATGTATATCATTTTGTAAAATTCTAACTACTATGTACTTAATAATTTCAAAAAATGAAAACTATTTGTTAACTTTAAAGTTAACTAACCTTTTAATGACTTTGTTATATTTTCTTTTTGTTGGAAACCATGTCAACATTTGGTTGTAACATGGAGGTCCACAGTTTCAGTTGACCCTCTAGATGAATATTAGTCATTTTTGACCTTAAGGGCATCTTGATTTGGTTAGGTAGGAGAATGTAGATTGGAAGCAATAAGCGGTTGAAAAGCAAGAAAGCATTTTTCGGGCATGTTGCCAAAGGCGTGGGTATTCTATTGCACCTTTCCATGTTTCAATAGGATCTTTCTTACTATCAAATAATGACTAAATCAATTCCATCTGTAGTGTCTTAGGTGACTTGGTGATATCAACCAGGTGAGGCTGAAATGCTAATTTGAGTGTGATCCCATGATTCTCAAAGTCAGAGAAACTTTCATTGTATTCTCCAATTAACAGGTCTATAACAGCTCTGTATTCTTCAAATGATCCACATATATCATCTGCTAATCAATGACATTTGCTAACTAGAGAAAATGTTCATCCAAAATTTCCTTTTGAAGAAGAAATGTTTTGAAAAAAAGATAGCTTTCCTCGAAATGCTTGGATTTTTTGCCACATATCATATATAGACTTAATTTCACCTTGCATAGAAATATTCTGTTCTCACAGAGATAAAATTTTGGCTAAGACCTGTACATGATTGCATGCACTTTAGAATAATACAGGAAATCCACAATGAATACCTCATGTTATGAAACTGACAGTGCTGTGTTGCATTTGCATGAATATAGTTAACAATACTGATAACTTGTTGCAAAGTGTCACTTAAAATAGTAGCTTTAGTACAGAGATTTTGCTGATGTAAGATACAATGAAAAGAAATGAGAGCATCTGGATCTGTTAATGCCTTTTTTATCAGTGCAATAAACCCTTCATGTTTTTCTGTCATGGAAGGTACACTGTCTATACATATACTCACTAAATTTACTAAATTCAGTCCAAATTCATGACATTTATCTTGAAAGTTGTTGAAGATATTTATTCCCCTTGTTCTGTTCGCAAGAGTGCCCAAAGCGAGCAACTCTTCATAGAAAAGAAAATCTTCTGTTATGACCCAAATGAAGTATAAAACCTGCACCAAGTCAGTAGTATCAGTTGATTCATTCAAAGTGATTGAATAATATATATTCTCCTTTTGAAGTATTGCATGAAGTTGTTCTTTAAGTTGAGGGCTAATTCATGCTATGGATCAGTGATGGTTCTTGAAAGAGGCAGTTGTTTGTACTTCAAAACATTATCTGGGTCCTTAGAACTTACAACTTCAACAATGCAATCTTTCACAATTTCTACATCCCTGAATGGCTTCCCTTGTTTCCCAGTACATAAGCTACTTTAGGAGTTGCTTCAGTGCCATTATTGCTGCTCGAAAGAATTGTCTTTGCTTTTGCTTTTCGTCTTTTTAATTTCTTCAATACAACCTTCCATGCCTCTCCCTCTAATTTAAAATATGTGCGGTCCTTATGAATGTTATAATGCTGATGAGCATTGAATTTCTTTAATGTTGACATTGCGGTATCACAAAGCAAGCAAATAATTTATCTTTAGCAGAAACAAGATAATATCGCAATTTCCAATCCTCGTTAAAAAAATCTGTTCTCTTCCTTCCGCGTTCCCCTTGGTCTTCTTGACACCATGGGCCGTTAAGCAAACAGTATTAAAAACTACTGTCGAGCTGCGCAACTATTCACAAACCCCACTTCAAACAGAAACACAGTGCACTGTTCTCAAAAGCTGATAACAGACTGGCGTACTTGACCTTCATAAACTCTCACCAACCAGCCTTGTGCAGTAGCGATGCCAGTCGGGCGGGGGAAGTGAGAACTAAGTGCTGAACAATGTAGCAGCTGTCAATTTAGCCCTTATGGCTTACGAATGTTCTAATTGTGCCAGTCAATCTGGGAGGATTATTTTGTTGAAACTTATTTTATTCTTTAGTACTTTAAATATATTCATTTTAAAAATAAAATAAAAATATAAAGGATGAACAAAAATGTGTTAATAAGAATAAAAGGATTTGTTCTATAAAATTGGGATTCAGTCAAAAGGTCACACTTAAGGACCTAGAAGGCCACGTGTGGCCATAAGGCAGCAGGTTCCCCACCCCTGAGGAGGGGAGGCCATGGAGATTATTGCCGAAAGAGGTGGTTTGAGGAAACAAGCTGTTTCCTTTTTCAAGAGTTTGTGGTCTTATTGGTATATCCAGTTATTAGCATAATTGGGTTTTCATCCAGACTTAAGGTTATTATCATGTTCTGAATTACCAGCACATTTATATTCTGATCTGTATTTCCACTGTTACATTTGCACTCCCTGCAAGATGAAGCAGTCTAGTCTCATGAGGAAGGAAGGACAGAAAGGGACTTACTAGGGTGAACAACCATCACAGTTCCCCCAGGACTAAGGGGGTTCCCAATATGTTGATTTTCAGTACTAAACCCTGGCAAGTCCTGGGCAAACGAGGACAGTTGGTCATCCTAATACCAATATCTCCAGTGGGCCCCATCCCTGTAACACTCTGCCATTAGGTCAATCTTACCCTCCACAGTGGGATGAAGGAAAAGAAAGAGCCATAGCCCACAGCCACTGCCCCTGTGCCCACATGGCCCTGCAGGAGTGCCCAGCTCCAGCACAGACTGTGATGATGGTGGCCTGGGTATGGGGTCCTCTGTCTCCCAGACCAGGGCTCTCTGCTCAGAAAGCTCTGTGATCAAATAAGTTTTGACCAATCTAGGTTCAACATAACCCAACAGATGCTTTTGCTGCAGGACTTGTCAGAGCCTGCACAAGCAGCTCACTGCTTTTCACCTCTCTCTCCAGGAACCTAATGGGAGCAAAGGGAGCAAGAGCACGGCAGCAGCAAGACACCGAGTCATCATCTTCATCATCACCGTGCCCACCATCAGCATCCATTGCTGTCCTCATTGTCATAGCGGCCACCTTTACCAAGTACTTCCTATGCAGAAGACATCATGCTAAGGACTTTCCGTGCTTCATGTCATCTAGTCATTACAACAGCACTACAAGGTTCAGAAGGTTTAAGTGACTTGCTGAAAGATACATGGCCAGTAATGCCTGGGGCAAGACCCAAACCCAGGCCTGTCTGACTTTGATCAGTGTCTCATGGGCAATGGCTTGGGCTGCAGAGCCCCTAGTCCTGCTGCCTGGCTCCTTTCTGGTCCCTACTTCCTTCCCTCATAATAGGATTTTGTTCTAGAGACTTCTAGTAACAAAGGGGATAAATAGGTTCTCTCAAGCCAAGAATTCTCTCCATTGCAATGCCATTCCCCTAGTCTGCACCTCTCCCACTTTATTCCTCTCTGTTCAACTTCCCACGTGACAACTGGCCCCTTACGTCTAGGAATTCACCCTTCCTGCATGGGTTGTAAGGAACGGCCATCTCTGCTGACTTGGAACCTGTGAACATCCACCCATCCCACAGTGTCTCATGTTCTCGGATCCTCTGAAAGCCCCTTCCCATACACACACAGTCACACACACACTCACACACACACACACACACGATATTTCACTTTGTTGGGGTTTTTCCTCTGATTGTCACAATTTTTTTATAAATTCTACCAAGTGGACTGGGGGTGGGGAAGTCAAATAGTTACTATATTTATACAGTGAATGGATTTAGGTGATAATAAAGGCAGATGTTGCTATAGCAACTAACATTCTAGGATCCCATACACATCATTATGCCTTTGTGCAAAGTGTACTGAAGTGCAGCTCACACCTTCCCGAGTGGTCGGTGCAGAGCGGGGCACACTGACCACTCTGGCCCTGTTGGGGTTCTCTCATGTGTGTGGGGCTCCTTGGCCACCAAAACGCCACAGCAGCCTCACCTCCAGGCAACCCACTCAGATGCAAAGAAAGCCTTCCAGGAGCGGCCTTGTCTCCTTCCTGGGTGAACTCTCATTCTAGCTCTCCTTCCCCCCCCCCTCTTTTTTGTGCTGATTCTAAATTATGCTAACTGGTTAATGACAGCCTGGGTTATTTTCTGAACACCACCTGGGGGTACAAGGGTAGGGTGTTCACTCTGACAATGCCCTGCCTGGCTGGGTGGGAGGCATGCCCTGTGTGCTGTCCCACGGGAATAGGCCAGGCCCCCTCCCCTGGTAGTCCTTCCCTCCTTGCAGGGAGACTAGGGGGTGTTCCTGCTCAGGATCTCCTGCACCTCCTCCTCGCTGCAGACGCCCAGAACCACACTTGCTCTCCCTCACCCACCCAACCAAACCGGCCCTACAGTGTGTGGTTCTAGCCCCAGCTCTGCCACCTGGGAGCTGCATGACTTCCCAGAATCTCAGTCCCCTCCCTTGTGAGAGAGGGCTGCACGTCTGGAAAAAAGTGCTAACCTAGTTGATTCATTCACGAGCAAGTGAAAATGACAATATGAGGCAAAGGCACCCCCATGGATATTTTGCTTTTTTTTCACAAAATAGTAGCCTTAAATGAAAAGAATAAATTCCAAGGGAGCTCAACCTCGAAGACATTATGCTAAGTGAAATTAGCCAGATACAGAAAGACAAATACCATATGATCTCACTTACATGTGGAATCTAAAAAAGCTGAACTCATATAAGCAGAGAACGGGGGTGGAGGGGAATGGGGAGATGTTTCTCGAAGTGTACAAAACTGCAGTTATAAGATAAGCAAGTTCTTAGGATCTAATGTACAGCTGAGTGCTGATGGATGTGTTAATTAATTTGTGTCGATCATTATACAATATATGTATATCAAATCATCAATGTATATATATCAATGTATATCAAATCATCACAATGTACACCTTGAATATGTATAATCTTTATCAATTAAATATTCCAAAATTTTAAAAAATTTTAACAAAAATTTAAAAAGATAATCACTTCCAAAACAGAATAAATTTCCAACTGGGGGAATCCAGGCATCGGTAACAGGTGGCAGGTGCACTCCCACGGCACTGGGCCCCGGGCATGACTGTCTACACACAGGGCCTGCACACGCCCACCCTGGAGCAGCTGAGCTCTCGCGAGCTCAGGGCTGGTAGGGGAGGCAGGTAGACAAGCAGCTGTAGAAACACGTTGTGACGGATACTGTGGTGGGTGTGTGCTCTGAGGGGGGACACCAAAACCAGAGGGAGGTACCGGCTGTGTGAACTTGGGCCAGCTACTCAATCTCTCTGAGCCTCAGCTCCCACGTCTGTGAGTTGGACACAGCGTCTGTCTCATGAGGCTGTTCCCGTATGATCTTATTGACTCCATGCTTTGGACCATCACCTATTTCCAATGGCTCCCCAATACCTAATATCCCAATACCCAGCCCAGGCCTCTTTCCCGAGCCCTGCATCCATACGTCAAGGTGCCAGCTGGCATCTGCGTGTCCCTCAGACACCTCAAACTCAATGTGTCCCCAGCTGAGCTCACCATCTCCTCTCGGAACCTCCGCCTTCCCTGTCCGCCATCTAGGTCAGTCGCACCATCTTCCACTTCCTGCCGCTCCTTCCACACCCACAGGACCAACCACCACCCGGCCCTATGGACTCACCTCCCAGATATTTCTGGATGCCTTGTTTCCAATCCTTAAACAATTGCCCTGGCCTGACCTTCCACGTCTGGAGCCTCTAACAGGCTTTCTTCTCCTATGTCTTGTTCCCATTAACCCCTTCCTCCCCACACATCCCAGAGAGGCCTTTTTAACACGCAGAGGTGATCATGCTGCTCCCCATCAGCTGTAGGTAAGTCCAGACTCCTCATGGAGCCCTTCAGGATGCAGCCCCTGCTCCCTCCCCTGCCTCACACTCCTCACGCCAGCTTCACAGATCTGCGAACAACCCTCCACAATCCATGGCATGCCCCGCACCTTTGTGCCTTTGCATAGCTATGTGTCCCCTCTGCCTGGAACACTCTCCCCACATCTCCTTCCTCGTCTCTTCCCCCTTCCCCTCTCCATTCATATCCAGGCACAGGAAGCTCCCTTTGATTTCCCAGGGCTGGGCTCCTTGAAAGCCACATGCACAGCTCTCTTGTGGCACTGGCCACGTTGTCCTCTGTGTATGTACTCCTTTCACCCACCAGACCGTGAGCTTCCCTGCAGCAGATACTAACCACAGCTTATTCACACAGGTACCTCTAGCTCCCAGCACTGTGCCCAGCCCCTAGCAAGTACCCTAAATTGTGTCTGATGAAAGTGTGAATGAACGAAATGTTTGCAAAAGAATCTTCCTCTTATAATTGAACTGAACCTCATGGACTTTGTAGCAGGGGTCCCCAACCTATGATGAGCTATATAATTATTTCACAATGTACTACAATGTAATAATAATATAAATAAAGTGCACACTAAATGTAATGTGTTTGGATCATCCCCAAACCATCCCTCCCCCCCCCCCGCGCCCCCGCCTTGATCTGTGGAAAAATTGTCTTCCATGAAAACAGTTCCTGGTGCCAAAAAGGTTGGAGACCACTTCTTTATAGCACTATTTTATATCCAACTGGGCCAAGAGAAGGCCATTGTGCTAGATTGGATGGCCAACTCCAGATTGGAGCTGCAATGGTCAGTTTTATGTGTCAATTTAAGTAGGCTATAGTACCCAGATATTCAAATGCTAATGTGGGAGTCATTGTGAAGGCATTTTGTAGATGTGGTGAATGTCTACAGTCAGCTGACTTTAAGTAAAGGAGATTATCAACAATCTCGGTGTATCTAATCCAGTCAGTTGAAAGGCAGAATAACTAAGCAGAACTAAGGCTTCCCTCAGGCAGAAAAATTTCTGCCTGTAGATGGCAGCTTCAGCTCCTACCCTAGAGTTTCCAACCTGCCCTTCCTGACAGCTTGCCCTATGGCTCGGACCTGCCTGGCCAGCCCCACGCTATGTAAGAAAATCGCTTGCAGCAAATCCTACTGGTTCTGTTTCTCTAGTAGAACCCGGACTGATACACCAGCTTCAAAGCCCTGCTAGGCCCCCAAACCAAGCAGATCCTTATCTTTGGACCAAAGCTTTTCCAGAGCGGAGGGTACACTTAGGGCTGTTCAGATGCTGCCCCTCTGCGGTAGCTTTGCAGCATCCTCGGAAGCGGCGAAGCCCACGCTCCCTTCGCCCCAGGAGAGCCTCAGCACAGGTACAAGACAGCACGGCAGGACTGATATGCAGGTACCCTCCCTCCCAGTCCAGGGCTCCCCAACAGACTAAGCCTGAGGCATCCGTAATTTGTATTGATGAGAAGGAAAGGCTGCTGTAGATTATTGAACTTGGACAATTAATGAGTAAACAAACACGCAATTGCATGCCAGAGCCCTGGCTAACCCAATGTACTCTGCTCATTTAATTTGACATGAGTCGTTCAGTTTTAATTAGGACAATGCTTCACAGTATATTAGTAGGAGTCCTGGAGTATATGTTGTGGAAATAATGAAGGCTTAGCAACGAGACCTTTCTCAGTGCTCTGCTATTAAACCTTCACTGAGAAGAGAGGTAAGGCTGCCAGGCTCTTTGTGGAAATGATTGGGTTTGGAAATTAGCACTGTTAGAAAGAGCTAGGTGAGACAGAGTCTGGCAAGGCCCCCAGGCTTGAGCAAACCCACGAACACTCAGCTCATGGACCTGAGGCCCAAGCCTGCTGCTCAATTTCACAGCGCCCAGCTTTGCAGATCTCAGCAAGACCTGGAACAGGCCCCCACCCCTGCTGATGGCCAGCAGGGCAAGGTGGATGCTGCCCAGGCAGCCACGAGAAGGAGAACATCCACATTCAGATTCTACTTGGCCACACTTGAACCCCACTAGCCTGAGCCTTCCTCAGTAGATCATTTGTCCCCTAATAAGTGCAGAACCAAGATTCATGCCTCTCTCACACTAATCAGATGGAAACTGAGCCTCCATTCCTTTCTTCTACCTTCTCAAGTGTTCTTGGGCAAGTCGCTTCACCATGAAACGGGTTCATCCATGCTCAGAAGTTGAATAGCTAGATTTTCTTCCCTCCCTCTCACTCACCCAATTTCAGTGTGAACTCCACACTGTGCTTCCCTTACTGGGCTATGCCCCGTCCCCTGCCCCTTCCCTAAGGAATCAGCCTCACTCATCGCTTAGCAGAGAGGCACCCCCACCATGGTTCTCCCCCCATCACTTGCAATTTTAGCCTTTCTTCTCTCATTTGCGGACAAAAAGGTTGTCTTTTAAAGCAGTTCCGAGTAATAATGAATACACAGAAGACCTTTGTTTGGGGAGGGAGACAGCGATTCCTTTCCCCAAGTCACCACCGATTGCAGAGAAGGCGCTGACCTGCAGGAGCAAGGCGCGGGGTCTAAGCCGGCTCTGCCACGCAGCCAACTCCAGATCTTGGGTGAGTCACTCACTTCTCTGGGCCTCAGTTTTCCCTTTGTAAAATGCAGGGGTTAAGCCAAAGCATTCTCTGTGCCAAGTTTCTGAAATGCTAGAGGAGAAAAAGCTCACTTCCCCAAGGCCACCTCTTTTATACTGCACCACCACCCCTGGGTCCCACTCCCAAACCCCTCTCGCCTCTCCCTTCTCACTCCCTCACTCCCTCCTTTCTCCCCTCCAGAATTCAGTGAGTCACCCAAGGCAGACACTGTATAACTGTTTATCTCCTCAATTCTGCAGCCAGTCCTGTGGGCTAGGTTGCTGGGCCGAGGGAAGCAGCCCCAGGAGCCTCAGCAGGGCAAGGGGGAGGGACACTGGCGGGGACACTGACTGCTATAAAGGGAAACCTTAAAAGGAACTTCCAGTCCCTGTAAGATGAAAAAAATAGAGAACCTCAGCTCTTCGGAATACAATTTGGAGCCTTGGACAGTGCATGGGTGGGGAGGGGGGAGACACACATCCTCTTGACTGATGCGTGTGTTCTGTGAACTAAGGTAACTTGACACTACTATGTGCATGGCACGGGCTCAGTGTCATTGATGAGTGAGACACCATCCTCAAGAAACTTGGGTCACAGAGGGACAAATAATTACAATAAGGAGAATAGGCAGCGGCTGCATGGGAGCGCAGGAGAAAGTACTGGAACCCACTTGGGGGGGGTTAGAACAGACTCGCTGGAGGAGAGGCTCTCGTGCTAAGACCTCTGTCGGTCTCCCCTCCCGCAAACTCCCAGCAGCATCGGAGGCTGTTGAGTACTTTATTTTCCTCCTCCAGCCACACCTCCCTAACCTCCTGTGCTGGCACCTCAGTACCTTCCAAGCCTATACACGCTGGGACGGCCCAGCACTGGCTCCCAGATGTCCCTCTGCTCTGCCGCTCTCGCTCGCTAGGAGAGCCCACCCACATCTGGGCTTTAAGTACCACCTGCCACTGCAAACCACCACATTCTCATTTCTAGCTCTGACCTCTCCCTCTAACCACTAGTTCAATATCTCGCCTTCAAGGTCTAATGGGTATCTTTAAATATGACCAAAACCAAACACTTGACTTTCACCCTCACCTACGCCAAAACCTGCTTCCTCCTCAATTTTCCCATCTCAGGCCAAAGCCCTGGAGTTATTCTTTGTTTGTTTGTTTGTTTGTTTGTTTTTTAAGACAGAGTCTTGCTTTGTTACCTGGGCTAGAGTGCTGTGACATCAGCCTAGCTCACAGCAACCTCAAAGTCCTGGGCTCAAGCCATCCTCCTGCCCCAGCCTCCCTAGTAGCTGGGACTACAGGCATGTACCACTATGCCTGGCTAACTTTTCTATTTTTTCTGTAGATATGACGTCTCACTCTTATGCAGGATGGTCTCAAACCCCTGAGTCCAAGCTATCCTCCCACCTCGGCCTCCCACAGTGCTGGGATTACAGATGTGAGCCACCATGCCTCACCGGGAGTTATTCTTGAATTCTCTTCTTCTATCACGCCAACATCCAATTAGCCAGCAAATCTTGTGTTATCTCTACCTGACACCTATAACCTTAATTTGGCACTTCTCACCCAAGCCACCAACTTCTCCCTCGGAGACTCTCACGTCAGCCTCCTAACTGATATCCTTGCCTCTGCCTTTCCCCTAAAATCAGAATGATCCTTTAAAAATGTAAGCCATGGTCACATTAAAACTTCAAAGTGGTTTCCTGTGTCACCAAGAATAAAATCCAAAGTCTCTTCCATCGCCTAGAAGAACCTTGATATAATCTTCTCTGGCTTCAACCCCTGCCATTCCCTGCTGCCTCCCTCGGCTCCAGTCACACTGGCCTTGTCACCATTCTTGGAATGTGCTGGGCACCACTCTCCCACCTCCTAAGGCCTCCTCTCGGTCTGCACCATCTTCCCCCGATACCTGCCTGACTTTCTCCCTCACTTCAGATGTCATGTGCTCAGAGGGGCCTCTGTGGCACAGATCCTTACCAATTCTAATCAGAGGGTCCTTGCAAGAAGCAGACAGAACACTCAGCTACGATCTTGGCAGACATCTTTCCATAAAGGTTCTATTCACAGTGGAAACTAAGAAGAGATTTTTGAGGCCTCTCCCCACCCCCAAACTACCAACACTGAGAAGCTGATACCACTCTTAGTCTTGAAGGAGCAAGAGGAGGAACTGGTGTTACCAGAGCCCGTCTGAGGGCTGGGACCATGGACATGGGAGTGCTCAGTGGCCTGTGGCTGTAGGAAGGCAGCCACTGCTGAAGTGGCCAGGCAGAGAGCAGAAGGACCAACACCCAGCTCTTTGCCCACCCCCAGGGTTCCTGCTGCTGTTTCCTTTTGGCCAAATCCAACTGGCAGCCAGAGGCAGGGAGCCCTGGTGACACAGTCCAGGGGACTCAGGCTCAAGCGCACAGAGTAGGGCACAGAACGGGTGTGGGGCAGGCAGGGATTGCCCAGAACATCAACATCCTGCTTGCTCTACTTCCTGGGGGAGTCCCCTGGTTTCCCCTTCTGCCTGCTGTAGTGACCAGCGACCATGCTGAGGATGAGGACTTGATCAGCCTGGATCCCAGAGTGACAAAGACGTGGAGTAGAGCCCCCATGACCCCACAGTGAATATGGACCATTCGCAAAAAATCAGCCCCTGAGATGTGGGTGTTGTTGTCACTGCAGTTCCACCCACTTATCCCTACTGATGTACACTTCCTCTGATAAAATGGCAACCCTCTTCACCCTCCAGCACCTTAATATGCCTCATTTTCTTCATCAGATTTTTCACCACCTCATAAACTTCAATGTCTGTTTCTTTTAACTGTCTGTCTCCTTCCTCTAAAATGCAAACCATGGGGACAGCACTCTGTTGGGTTCACTGCTAACATCAGCACCAAGAACAGCGCCTGGTACATAGTAGACGTTGCAGTTATTTGCAGAAGACATGAATGAATAAATGAACTCATAATGACCAACATAGATTATTAATTATGTCCTGGACACATTCTCAAACTAAGGAAGTGTAAGGTCAAGCAAACCACTTAAGCTCACCCAGCATAAATGGTAGACCAAGTTGTGAATGCATTTTGACTCCAGAGTCCAAGCGCTTCACCGCCGTGCCATGCCGTGCCACTCCCCAGCACAAAAAGGGCTTGGTGGGGAGCTTCAAGAGAGACTGTTCCAGGCACAGGCCAGGGCTGGAGAGAGCCAGTGCTCCTACATACTGCAAAGTGTTGGTTATGGCTGGAGCAGAGAGTGTCAATCAATAAACTATACAAGGTAACAGTGAAAATTAAAAACTTTGCTTGACCATGTAAAAATAATGCTAATTACAGTCATTTGTGTTAACTGCTTACCATTTCTGCCTAATTACCAGGCAGCACAACAATTATGTAGATCTTTAACTAATGTCAACCTAACTTTGTTGTAAGTTTTATTTGATTATAATTGTTAAAGCTAAAAACAAGATCTTAGTCCAACAATGAGTTTGTTGCTCATGGAGACTGGTTCTCTGCCCAGAATTTAAAATTAGAGAGGAATTACCTGGTCCTTACCAGTTTCTGCCTGAATTATTGGTGATCTTCCAGGTTTAAGAGTTTCATCTGGACTTAGAGCTCCTTGAGGCACAGACTACCTAGTTTTCCTGTTATCATTATTGCCTCCTCACCCAGAACTCAGCCCAGTCCTAAATTGAGTGGGTGCCCTTTTGCCAGGATTCACCCATTGGTGCTCACTCTCTAGAAAAATGGTCCTGGCCCATGTGCCTATGAGTCTCCTTTCACTACCTGGAAACTGAAGATACAAAAGTTTTGAAAGCATTGGCTAGAAGGTGCCACATTTATACCAGCTGCAGACAATGCCAAGAGCTTTCCTGGAGCCCTATAAGAGGCCTTCAGAAGGGTAGGGGTAGGGGACTGCTTGGTGGCCTAGAAGCTGAGCAGGATCCTTGAAATGGTAGAACAGAGAGGGCCAGCTGTCCCCAGTATCCATTCTTCCCTTCTAGTTTTAGCTGGACACATGGCAGCCCTGACAAAGGCCATATTCCCAGGCCCCTTTGCAGTTAGGTGGGGCCATTGGAATGCCAGCAGAAGTAATATATGAGAGTTCAAGATCGTGCACTTAAAAGGAAACAAGGGACCTTCCCTCTCCTCTTTCTTCTCTTTCCCCTCTTTCCTTGGGCAGGGATGCAAGCAGGAGTTAGAGCTTAAACAAGCCTCCTTGGACCTGGAGTGGAAAGAAAGAGTTGAGTCACCAGAGCAGCAAATCGAAGGAGCCTAGACAGTCAGGGCTGTGGAGCTGCAGCCTCCCCCTGTGACAGCGCATCGCCCATGACAGAGCATTGCCCCCGTGACAGAGCATTGCCCCCTGTGACAGAGCATCGCCCATGACAGAGCATTGCCCCTGTGACAGAGCATTGCCCCCTGTGACAGAGCATTGCCCATGACAGAGCACTGCCCTCGTGACAGAGCATTGCCCCATGACAGAGCATTGCCTCCATGAGGACATAGTAGATATAAACCACCACAAGAGGATAGAGAAGAGTAAAATCTAGTAAAGGAATTAGGAAGTGGTGAGTTTTAAATAGTCATTAACTTTGCTTTTAATATAAATTATTCTCTTTTAAGTTTATCAAATTTAATTTTTGATGGTGGCTCTGTGTAACAGCCAGCTCACAAGATTTCTGAAAATGTGTGGCAGCTCAAGCTTTGGGTCTTTGCTATAGTAGCAAAACCCACATCCTAACTAATACAAAGGGGTTGCAGGCAGCAGGAGGAGGCTGAGATCATGTTCTTAGGTGTGTGCGACATATAACTCAGCCCAAGGATAACCTGGGGTCACCTGAAAAATGACGTTACTCCAGAGACAACTTTGAGCAAAAAATCCTAAAGGTTTTAACTATTATTTAAGAAGAAGAAGAAGAAAAACTTCTTGCAGCCTAACCCCAGCTTGAACACACCTACCTCTGCAGAGAAGCGCTGCTCTAGATGATTGTATTATAAAAGCCTTTCCTGCTCCAAAGCCCCACACTCCTTCGCTCCTGCGTGGCCAGGTTGAGCCTTTCTGCCTGTTTCCCACGCTGCCTCTCTTGGGAACTTCTCTTACCAGTTTAAGGACAAAGAGGACATCTCTCCAGTGAGAGGCATAGCCCCTAACCTAACCTCTGACTTTCACAAAACAAAGGATAGAACACAAGAAAGCCATACTTTCAATAAATGTACACGGATTAAGTAGGAAAAAGTCTCAGAGCAATGTGTTTAGTAGAACCCCACTTTGTTAAGAATGGCAAAAAAGGAAAGAGGAAGAAAGAGAGAGAGAGAAGGGAGAAAGAGAAGAAGAGGAGAAAGGAAAAGAGGGAAGAAGGGAGGGAGGAAGGAAAGAATCTCTATATACTATGTGTGTGTGTGCGTGTGTGTGTGTGTGTGTATATATATATATATATATGCTTGTCTGAGCCAAGAGAAAGCTGTGGAAGGACACCCACCAAGCAATCATGGGTTAGCTCAGGAGGTAGATAGAACAGGAGAGGAGGAGGAGAACTTTTCCTTATATGCATCTGTATTATCTGACAATGCAGCAAGTACTAATTTTACTTTTGTTATTAAAAAAAACACTCAAAATGTGATGTAAAATACTACAGCATATAGAGCAGTTAAAATGAATGAATGAACTAGAGCTATATTATATCAATGTGGATGAAACTCAAACAGTAGTTTTGAGCAAAAGAGAAAAGTTAAAGATTAATACATATATTATGAAAACAATTATATAAATTTTAAAACAAAAATACT
This sequence comes from Mirza zaza, assembly GCA_008750895.1. Taxonomy (NCBI): domain Eukaryota; kingdom Metazoa; phylum Chordata; class Mammalia; order Primates; family Cheirogaleidae; genus Mirza; species Mirza zaza. The sequence goes on along the minus strand of VSMD01007992.1, from coordinate 44,488 downwards.
ATATATTATTTATGGGTATATATACACACAAACCACAGCATTAATATATAAAAATATGTATGGGGTAATAAACCTAAATTCACATTAATAGTCACTTCTAGAGAGGAAGGACAATCAAATCCAAAGAAACATACAGGTTCTTTCAGCTGATCTGCAATGCATTTGTGTGTGTGTGTGTGTGTGTGCGTATGTTTTCATTTAAAGCAAGTACAGCAAATGTTAAGATTTGATAAATTAGGTGATAGATACATGTATGTTCATTATAAAATTCTTAACATTTTCCCATATGCTTGAAATAGTCCATAACAAAATGACCTTAATGTTTAAATTACAAAAAGTATTTACTTAAATGAATTCAACCATAAAAAAGTAAATGTACACATTATATATACCTCCATTAAAATAAGTGTCTGGTTGCATTGTCATTTTACAGTTGTGCACCCATATGCCCATCAGACTGGGGATAAAGTCCCTTGAGGGCTGAGACTTTATCTTTTCACCCACGAATCTCCAGTGCCTGTCCTAATGCCCAGTCCAACATCTCTTTAGCCCCTCTCATATACCAGATGTTCTACTAGACTCCAATTACAAAAGGGTAATTCAGATTCAACCCATTTTTAAGAATCTTACATATAGCAGGAGAGACAGATGAATAAACAACAAACTACAACTTACTGGGTTTGCTCTATGAGCACCACATGGCCCTGGCAGTGCCTCTTCTGCGATAGAGATGGTGGCCCACAGGGCAGAGAGGCACCACCTCTGGGCTGGGGCACAGGGAGGGAACAGACTTCCGCTCACCTCCCAGCTTCACTGTTCACAGACATGGGACGCTGAAATATACAACTTCTCTAAATGCTGTTCCTCATCCATAAACTCTTTGCAAAATCATGAGTAGTCAATGAAGCACTCCAGCTGAAAGCACCTGGTATCTTACTGGGACAGAGAACGCTCCGTGACCATCCATGACTATTGCACCACATGGGAAAACTGAACATCGACGAAGCTGAATGACGCATCCAAGACCAAAGTATTGTGGGTGACAAACCCAGGCTTCCAAACCAGGTGTGTGCTCCCCAAAGTGCCTTGAACACAGTAAAAATCTTGAGTTTCCTAGGTGCTCGATAAATGCCTATTGAATTGAGACTTAATTTCTAATTTAAAGTCAATCTTTTAATCATAGAATAATATCATTTACAGCTAAAAGACATATAAAAGAGTAAACCATTTAGTTTCTCACCTCTCATCCCCATAATAACTAGGCAGGCCAAGACAGAGAGCCAGCAGACATCTCCAACACCCCACAGCAGGGCGGGTGGACTCCTGGTCCCCCACCTCCCATCACACCGTATCTCCCAGGTTCAGAGGTACCGTGTGCTCTCCCTGGCCAGCACATCTCCCCTCTTGCCAACCCATGACACTAGAGATCAGCCCTCGTCCATGACAATCTGTCTTCCTTTGGCTTTCAAAACAACAGTTGCCCCTGGCTCCCTCCAGTCTCCTGTCCAGGCAGCTCCTTCTCTATCCGTGTGGTATTTTGTGTGGCTTGGGGACCTCTGTGACTTCCTTGTGCCTCTGGAATGTAAGTCAGGCCAGGGTGGGGACCTAGCATGAACACCTGGAAGGTGAACACCAGCTGGGGTCACCAGAATAGGAAAGGCTCCAGTGATAACGATGGGACATTTATTGTGTGCCCACCAGTGTTCTCTACTTACATCACTTCACTGAATCCTCTGAGTAATCCTGAGATGGACTTGACTATGATCCCTGCTTCACAGATGAGGAAACCACAGCTAGGAAAAGATAGAGGACTTGTCCAAAGTCACAGAGAGAACAAGTGATAGAGCCAGGACTTGAACTCCTGAGATCAAGACTTAACATATCCACAAGGGTTCTGTCCTCCCAGCAACGGTGACAGAGCTCAGCTTGGCATGAGCCTGCCAGATGGGGAAAATGAATCTGCATGTGTACTTGCCTCCTCACATTAACATTCAAGGCGAAATGATTGGCGGCCCATACCCTGTGCAGTGGAGTCTGGCTCCTACAACCAAGTTCCCAATGATTTCCTTCTTGTTTTCACCTGAAAAATAACCAACTGTCACACTATGTGGCTCCATTTGCTATTGACAGCCTTGAGCTTTGCATTTTTTTCTGGGTGTTTTTCTCCACAGTCTCAAATGCCCCTTTAAAGTTCTGACAATGGGTTTGGCCAGTACCCAGGCCCAGACCTCACACTTCCTGGGTTCCTGCTAAATTCCTGCCAGCAACCCCATCACTCTGGCATGTGACATCCACCAACCTCATACTCCTCAAACCCTCTTAGAGCCAGCCGCTCATAGCCCAAGCCCTCCTCTTTCTTCCAAAGTCACAACCCCCAACAAGAAGGCAGGATGAGAACACCTCATGAGCCCCCCAAGTCCTTCTCTTTCCTATTCAAAATGTCACAGTCTGCACAGGCACAGTCAAGGTTTGTGGGGTTTTTTTGTTTGGTTGGTTTTTTTACCCCTGACCAGATCATTTTTCCTGGGTGAATCAGCAGAAGTGGGCAGTCATGGGGGACTTGGACAAGACAGCTAATCTCTGTCACATCCCAAATTAAAAGAGATGATAGAAATAAGACTGTTTTGTAGGTGACAGTGCACTGGTCAGATGTTAGATGGTGGCAGTCATTTGAGACAAGCCACCCAAGGGGACAGTGGCATACTCCTTCTTAGTCCTGTCTGATCAGATGCATCTGACTTCACCCCCCAAGAGAAGGGGTCACCAGCACCCTACGACCCTGCCTCCAGGGAGGCCACCAGGCTACCTCCTGGCTTCCAGATGGTGCCTGCAGACATAGTTCTGACAGGGGAAGCGTCTGTTCAGCCAGGGAGGCTAAACTGCTCCTGGATGCAGCGATTTGCCTCTCTGGGGCACAGGGGTCCTGCTTGTCACCAAAGATCTGCCCCCCACCACATCACCGTTAAATGACCAAGACCCTCTGGCATGACAGCTTCTTGCCCAGTAACTCTGCTCCACATGTTTATAAAATAAAAAATATAGCTAACATTTAATAGACCAGGGGTCCTCAAACTTTTTAAACAGGGGGCCAGTTCACTGTTCCTCAGAACATTGGAGGGCCGTTGGAGAGTGAGGCGCACATTCCACACATGAGCACTGTGGGCCCAGGACGAGTCGGCTGCTAGCAGGACAGGCAGCAGTGGCAAAAACACCCAGCGGGCCAGATAAATGTCCTCGGCGGGCCGCATGTGGCCCGAGAACCGTAGTTTGAGGACCCCTGTAATAGACGATTTATATGTCTCATCTCATTCCACCCTTAAAACTATGTTGTAATATTATTAGCACATTACATTTCAGAAAATTGAGGCTGAGAGGGGTTGACTAACTTTATCAAAGCCCCAAGCTAATAAGTGTTAACACGGAAATTTGAATTCATGGCTATAGAATGTGAAAGCCCATCCACCCAACCATTCTGTTAGCCCCCTCAGCCTCATAACTTAAAAGTAAAGACCACGAGCAGTGTGTGACTAACTAAAAACTAAGCCTTTATACTTTATTCTTGGAAGACTAGCCAAGGGAGCAAGCTGCTCTGCTCACAGATACTGTCTTCGTAAATTCCTCAGTGAGAAAGGCATTCAAGCAGCAAACCCCTCTTAGGTAACTCACACAGTGTCTGGTGCTTCTCAGACTTGCAAGTGCCGAGTGACAAAGCAGGGAGACCCTGCCTATAATTCTCCATATGTCCCCCAAGTCCCCTCCCTATCTTCTGTCCTGCTCTGACCTCAGAGTTTGGCCTCCAAGGGCTGCTACACCAGGGCACTCTGGCCTCCAGTTTCTGATTTAGCCAGTGCAAGGCATGAGCAGGAGGTCAGAAAGCAGCAAGAGAGAGATGCAGGGTACTTACCACCTCGGCTCCATCCGGGTCTTGCCAGTTTGGGCAGGGATTGCCTTTCTCCATGACAATAGCCTCTGAGGGTGACCCTTCTTCCAAGCCCCAGCTTTCCAGGGGCTCCAGCAATGTAGTCCCTTCCCTTGGCCCTGAATGCCCAGGGTGGTAACAGCTCCCAGCCCTTGCTTGTCCCCGGTGCAGCACCATTGACTGTGGGTACCCTGAACCCTGTCCACAGATAAATAGACCCTTTATAGGGTCTATTTAGATTTTCCCCAACTAAACCACTGTCTCCCACTGGGAACAGAACTGACAGAGATGGAGTGGTGGAAAGCGAGTGGAGAGGAAGGAGAAGGTGACGATGGCCCAAGGTTTGCTGCCCATCAGCTGAAGCCAGCAGCTGGAGAGCTGGTTTGTCGGACACGTGTTTGCACACACTTACCACCGGGTATGGGCTTCTTATCCTCCCTCAGAGCTCTTGGTTCGGAAGTCACTCAGGCATAACTGGGTTTTGCATGGAAATTTTTCTCAGAGGAAGTAGATGGCTTCTAAAAGAAAGAAACAAAGCGGTAAGATGGAAGTGCACAAGGTCATATTTGTCTGCCCCACCGAGGTTGTCACGGAGGGCTGTTGTGCCATGTTCTCAGGAGGGGCCCGAGTGGGCTAACGCGTTATTCCTTCCCCCTCCCATATAGCTGGCAGTGTCCGCCTGTGCCTCAGCCCCAAGGCGGCGGTCCTGACTAACATCAGATACCATCTGCGCAAAGGCGCAAATGCTGCGTAGGCCACGCACCAGTTTGCTCTTAGATCCTTCCCTCCCCTTTCCCTGCTCTGTTCTGCACAGAAGACACGTTTCAAGGCTCCTTGCCCTCTGGCAGGCTCAGCCCAGGGGGCGTCAGTGGAGACTGGAGCGTGACAAGGAGGGAGACGCCAGGGGGTTTCTCTCCATCTTTCTCTGCTTCGAAGGGCACCCCAGCCATAGCTCTGTCCTCCGGTGACTGCAGCTCCTCCCCGGCACCCCTCCCTCGTGGTCCCTGGCGGACACAGAGATTGGTCTAACATCACGTGGCTGGTAAGCAGCAGAGCAGAATCAGACCCGTTCTCCCAACCCGAAGTTCCCACTGTCCCCAGCCATGCTGCACTCCACCTGAGAGGACTCCAGTGCTCTGGAACTCACTGAAGCTTCCGCCTCTGGCCATACCCCTATGCCTGGGAGTCAGGGTCAAAGGCTGTCACGCTGGGAACCTGATTTGCCTGAATTGGAGACCACTCAAGCCCTGAAACATCACCAATGGCAAGCCTGGGAGGAAGGCCTCTCTGCTTTTGTTTGTTTGCTTATTGTTTACTTGTGTGCAAGAACATCTTAAGTCAATTTAGGAACTCCTCTTACCCCACATAGGAACACACCTCAAAATCCTCTGGCTTTGAAAGCGAACTCACTTACCCAAGACTTGCCACGTGAGAAAATGACGCTGTCGTGGCCAGCAGGGCCTCTGAACACCAAGGCCCCCTCCACTCTACTCCCGGAATGTTACATAACAGCCCAGAGGGCCTGCCCATCACTGGTTTGGGTGTCGCTTTCTCTCTGACTCTCTTGCCGGGTGGAAGTGATGAGAAATGGCACGTTCCTGGCTTCTCTTAGGTGGTGCCACGTGAACCCAGACCCGATGTGTGCGGCACCATGGAGTGACGAGAGCTCGTCGGAGGAGGCTACGTCACTGCCAGTCAGCCCATTAGCAGCAACCAAACAGTCAGGGAGGGCCAGAAAGACGGACAGCTCCACTCTGAGTTGCCTGTTCGGGTTCTGGCGGGGATGGGCTGGAGGTTAAGAGCGGAGCCCACTAGAGTTGCGATGCTAAGGTATTCAGCGTGACAGTCCCCCTGGCCGAGCTGCGAGCTGGGAGGGCTTCTCTTCCTCCGCTTCTCAGAAGCGCTCCTGTTGTCCTCATGCCAAGCTGTACAGCCTTGCCTTTCTGCTTCCTTCTCTGACCTCTTAGAGCCGTGACTGCCAGTACCGCTGGCCCTCAAACATTTCCACCGACTCAGAAAGGGCCGTCGGAAGTGGTCGGAAAGGCCATGTCATCACTGTAACTAACTTCCCGAACGTCTGCTAAAAGCAGGGAGAGACAGAGAGAGGGAGAGAGAAGGAAGTGGCTCTCCACTTCTTGACACACACACACAGGAACACACAGGAACAAGTAATGAGCTGTACTCACCCACCTGAAAATGGGATGAGCTTTGATACAAAAGCACCACTTCCCAACCCATCATGACAATAACTCAGCCAGAGCAGGTGGATGACAAAGGATCACCCCACACATGCACACACACTCTCCACAGATAGAAACATAAATAAAACACAGGGAGAAAAGGCAAATCAATACTCTCAGTGAGCATAGTTCGCTATAGATCAAAATCTCCTGAGGACATTTTTTGTTTCTTTAAAGACAGGGTCTGTCTATGTCACCCAGGCTTGAATGCAGTGACATCGTCATAGCTCACTGCAGCCTTGAACTCTTGTGCTCAAGCCATCCTTCTCCCTCAGCCTTCTGAGTAGCTGGGACTACAGACACGTGCTACCAGGCCTGGCTAATTTTTGTGTAGAGATGGTGTCTCACTATGTTGCTCAAGTTGGTCTCAAACTCTTGACCTCAAGTGATCCTCCGCTTCAATCTCCCAAAGTGCTGGGATTATGGGCATGAGCCATTGCACCCAGCCTATATGCTGAAATTTTATGTAACCTGATCATTGCTTCCCAGATTTAAATCTTCTCCTGTCTGCCTCATTTCCTTTCTGCACTCCCATTCCTGCACTAGACGATGGGTTTCTCAAGACCCAGGATCATTCTTTCATTTATTTTTTTTTAATTTACAGGACACCTAGAAAGAACCAGGCCCTGCCCTCAGGATTAGGGATGCCCACACAGTCCACGCTCTCGTGGAATTTGCAGTCCAGTGGGGAGGGTGCAGATGGCATGAACTCACCACTGTAGTGGGTTCATTAAGGCCAAAGAACAGAGCTGAGCAAAGTTGTTCCTCAGATACTTGCTGAGTGGTCAACGGCTTGTTCAAAACTGGTTGAGGGGACCAGGGGACCACCGTGTGACAGGGGAAGCAGGGGAGACTGGAGTGGGGGATAGATGGAGTTGACAGGAAGTACCTGCACATAACTATGTTACATGAAGTTCCATAAGACCTTCCAAGAACTTACAAGATGTTCCATAGCCACAAATACAAAATGATAAAGCTTCTCTGTTCTAGCTCTTTTTGAGATCCCAACTCATGTCACCAGAATGGCATGAGGGCTCCAGGGAATTGTCTTGCTGGAAAGTGCTGCTGAATTCACTGTTCTCACAGACCTCTCTTCCTGGGAGAAACCTAGAAGTAGAAGGTTAATGAGACAAATTGCAGTTTGGAAGGAAAACTAGTGGGACAATTCACAGCTCCCCTGCTGTGGCTGCTCCAGGAGCGTCAACCTAGGTTCCTTATGTCGTTCCACCACTATGTATTCTAGATTTCCCTTGCCCTCAGCTATCACCTTTGCTGGCCTCATATTATTAGCACAACTCAGATCCTCAACTCTGAAGGTCTGAGCCCCACTCACCCTGCCCTTTCAGGCCAGGATTGCTACCCTTGTCCATTTACCAACACAGTTGAGGAAGCGAGCACCAAATAGGTGTCAAAGATATTATCCAGGAGCCAAAAATATTCCTCCCTGCCTCCATTGCTTGAGAGCAGCTCTACCTCCTCTAATTATCAGGGTCAATCACACCCCCCAAGACAGTGACCCTTCTTACCTGCTGTTCCCTGGGCACAAGGAGGGTGAAGTGCTTAGGTGGCAGCTGTGGCTTTAGTTCAAGGAGATTCTTGCTGGGTCTCCTGTGGAAATGTTTCCTCTTTGGGCAGCAGGACCTTTAACCTTATAGAGCCCAGAGCTGCAGGCACAGAAAGCACAAATTTTTTCGTGGGCTGCTAGGAGTGATGGTAAGCATAACCACTCATGCATCCCCCCTTGGCCCTGGGCCCATGAGTTCTTCCAGTTTGGGACACAGTACTATATAAAGTTTTTAATTCAAGGTATGTATTGCATCACAGAGATGACACCTCATCTTCAGAAGTATCCCCTCAGGAGGCCATCCCAAGTTCTACCAATCTGTCCAGTTCTAGATGGTGCAGTATGGATATGATCCATGCCCTCCATGGTCACTGGCCTACTCCTGTACCTCCCCTCTGTAAAGTAGATTTTCTGTTCTGATACGATGCCACATGAGATCACATGTATGTCCTTGGATGGTGGCATTGGCAAGAAAGGCAAACCCATACTCAGAATGTGTATCAATTCATGTCAGAACAAATTGCTGATCCTTCTGGAGACAAAGGACCAGTTTGTTATTTGTTATTTCAAGAACTGATGCTATACTGGGGGTTCAGCATCGGTCTCTCTGGCTGGCAAGTTGGACATTCGATTGCAGTAGTAGCTAGCTCAGTCTTGGCAAGTGTAAGTCCAGACTTTTTTTTTTTTTTTTGAGCCAAGATTAACCTCAATCTCTGCTGTCATGACCACCTCATTCTTATTCTCATCATACCAGCAGCATGGTGGCAGATGACAGGTGACTGACATCAACTGGCTGAGTCGTTTTGTCTGCTTGGCTGCTTAGTGTCTATTCCATGGTAGAAATGCTCTCTGGTGTGCACTAATCACACATGATATAAAGATATTTTTACTTCTTGCCCATTCTTATATGTCCACCCCATGCCTCTACCCCAGATAGCCTTGTTTCCAACATTCCAATCTTTCTAAGCCACTGACTAGCTGGTCAGAATATTTGCCACTGCCCATAAATCTATATCTATCCTAGAGCTACCCCTATTTCCCCACAGAGTGGATGGCCAGATGTGCCACTGAAGCTCCATCCATTGGGAAGACTTTCCCTGTCTTTTAAGGCCGCCCTGAGTGAGGCTATAATGCAGCTCCCATACATACTTTGATTTGAGCCCATATACCCAGCTGGCTCATCTGTGATCCAATATTGCTGTTTTCCTCCTTCAGCACTGATTAAATCATGTGTCTTGTGAGTATGCCCAAGTCAATACACTTTCCCTTATTCCATCTTCTATTCTGGTATCTGTGATCAAGCACTCTTAGAATCCAGTCTAGTGAACTCCTCCAGCTCCTGCCAGGATGTACTGGCTAGATTTGGGGATATAGTTCCCTTCCTCCCTTATCAAGCTTACCATGTTCCTGGCTGGGTTGTGCTGTGACTTAACCCAAGTTATATACCTAGGATCCAATAGGAGGCAGGGACAGATCCTGATGGAGGGGAAGCACATTTTTGTCCTGTAGGGAGAGGTCTCTGCATTGTCTTCAAGCAAGGACGTAGGGGTAGTGCTATCTCTTAATAGGGAGAGGTGGCCAATTTCTGCAAGCTCAAAGTATTCAGGGAGATCTGAGAAGTCAAGATTTTGGAGATGTTGACCCAGATATCCGTGTGTCAGGGTATCATCCTTTTCCAATCAGGATCCTGATCTTACCCTGTTTTGGAGTTTAGCCTTTTTTGAGATCAACTACTCTGACCATCAAGGCCTGGGCCTCATTCTCTGCCCTCCCTCTGTAGGACAAGAGAGCCTTTTTACATGTTGCCAAGGGGTAGGGGGTAACACTTGCTTTGAATTAGCTGTTAACTGCTCTCAAGCTCTTGTTATCTTGCTCTAGCATTTCATAAAATGGGAAAATATCCACCTGTGAAAGGAAAATAGTGGTCCCCAAAGATGGCCATGCCCTAATCCTCAGAATCCATGAATATGTGATCTTACATACCAAAAACATCTTTGCAGGTGTAATTAAGGTTAAGGGCCTTTAAAAGAAGAGAGTATCCTGAATTATCTGGGTGGGCCCAAGCTAATCACATGAAGTCTTAAAAACAGAGAACCTTTCCTGGTTGCAGAGAACTAGAGAGAGAGGAGAATGAGAAGCATTTCATCCACCACTGCTGACTTTGAAGATGGAGGAAGAGGCCATGAGCCAAGGAATGTGACTGCCACTGGAAACTAGAAAAGACAAGGAAGCACCTGCCCCCTGAGAGCCTCCAGAAAGGAGCACAGTCCTGCCAACACCTGCACTTTTGAGACTCATGTCAGGCTTCTGTCCTATAGAACTGTATGAAGATAAATTAGAACCGTATAAGGCACTAAGCTTATGGCAATTTATTACAGCAGCAATGGGAAACCAGTGTACCACTCGATCACATTGTGTTTGAAAAAAATGAGGAAAATAGTTCTTCCAACACCTGTGTACAGCAAGAATTAGTGTGTGTTTTCTTCTATGGGTACACCATTCAAACTCACCACTGGTGACAGTTTTAACCACTGGACTTATGCCAGGGACTATCTGTGCCCCAGCTATCACTAATGACGGGGTCCTCATCGCCAGCTGGCAGGAGAATGATCTGGCTCCTAAGCCTCATCTTATCCAACTTTTATGGAAGGCTCCTTAAGAAACTTTTGCATGTTGGGTTACCTAGAAAGCAGACAGAGTTTACCACTCAGGAGATGTATTAGGGAGTGCTCTTGGGATCAACACTTGTGGAAGGCAGTGGGAACTGGGCAGAGGAAGAAATAGAGCTGCCATGCAAGTCTCACAGCTTCAGTCAACCCCACGGGAGCTCTAGAACTGAAATGGCCCGTCAGAATATTCCCACATTGGGGCCAAAAGTTTCAGGTCTTTATATCTCCACTTTAATCAACCATTGGATGTGGGGCCCCCCATGGAAGGACATGACCTTGGCCAAGGTGGCTCACTGCAGCTGAGACTATCCATGAACGGGAAGACAGCTGAAGGCCACTCACTAACAGGACCCCAGCAGCTGGCCCAACGAGTCCTGTTTTGAAGGTAGACCTCCATGTACACTACAGGCCCCTTCTCCCTCTGAGCAGCCAGTATTACTCCAAGGCAAGAGCTTAGAGGATTTCTCTTTTGGGAAACAGCCACAAAAAGTACACAGGCATACTCACATATGGAGGTCTGCAATGAAATTGGCCTTCGGGAGGTTCAGCAGTCAAGAAACCTCTCAGAAGTTCCAAACACACTGACCACTTCTCTCTTAAATATGAACAGTTAGCTAAGAACTGCAAGATATAATATTTGATGAAACCATCAAACATGACAGAGAAAGGCCAAAACAAACAGAAACAAAAATAAAGAACAAAACTTGGATGTTAAAGGTAATTCAATAAGCAGAAGAAAACATTTCTTACCTATAATTTTATCCTCAGGGAGACAAGCATACAACACTAGAGGGGAAAGTAAGATTGACTGGCTGATTGATTGGTTGGTTGGTTGATTCAGAGGAAAGAAAGAACTTTTGGAAATTAAAATACGGTCACGGAAGTAAGAATTTCAATAGCAGAGTTAGAAAATAACATTGACAAAATATCCTAGGAAAAATTAGAAGATCATTTCAGAAGCTCCATTAGTTTCATGGAAAATATGCTCCTGGATACTATAGAAGTTATTAATGTCCGGCCCCAAACAGACCCAATGACATAGGAGCTCAAGCCAATAGCAGCCCATTTCTTTTTCATAGTAATGCAGGTATATCTATCGACATAGAGCTTCCACTGTATAGTCTAAATTGGCTGATCTCACTTTTGCTACCACATCTGCATTTCGGCCAGCAGGATGAGAAACAGGAATAGGGACACACATGCCTAGCCTTTAAGGGATGAACCAGATGTTGCCACATCACATGTGCCCACCTCCTATTGGCCAAACCCAGTCACAACGCCTATACCCAGCTACAAGAGAGGAGGGTAGGACCTGTAGCTTTACCTGGGCAACAACAGATGCAGCTAAAAGTTCTCTATTTAAAAGGAAAAGAGGGGCTGGGCGTGGTGGCTCACGCCTGTAATCCTACCACTCTGGGAAGCCGAGGCAGTTGGATAGCTCAACGTCAGGAGTTCGAAACCAACCTGAGCAAGAGTGAGCCCCCGTCTCTACTAAAAAATAGAAAGAAATTAATTGGCCAACTAAAAACATATAGAGAAAAAATTAGCCAGGCATGGTGACGCATGCCTGTAGTCCCAGCTACTTGGGAGCCTGAGACAGAAGGATTGCTTGAGCCCAGGAGTTTTAGGTTGCTGTGCACTAGGCTGATGCCATGGCACTCTAGCCCTGGCAACAGAGTGAGACTCTGTCTCATAAAAATAAAATAAAAGGAACGGAAAAGAGGAAGGATGATGGGGCACAGCTAGCTATCTCTGCCACAGGAACATAGAAAACAAAGCCAATTTAAAAACTAAGCAAATTATTCCCAAGAGACACCTAAGTTATATAATAAAGAAAATGTAATCATAATAAAATACATGGCTTGGCTGGGCGCGGTGGCTCACGCCTGTAATCCTAGCGCTTTGGAAGGTCAAGGTGGGAAGATTGTTTGAGGTCAGAAGTTCAAGATCAGCCTGAGCAAGAGCAAGATCCCATCTCTACTGAAAATAGAAAAAAATTAGCTGGGCAACTAAAAATAGAAACAAAAAATTAGCTGGGCGTGGTGGCAACAGAGTGAGACTCTGTCTTAAAAATAAAATAAAATAAAATAAAATAAAATACATGGCTTAGCTGTGAAAAATTTTGCCTAGAAATTGAGACACTTATTTTTACTTAACCAAAAATTATGAAAAGCTATTGAGAAAAGAAGGAGAGAAAGAACCAGGTCTGTTGAGAGGGACATGGATGGAAAAGTTAATCATCAATCAAGTCCACAGATAACACCTAAAATTGAAATATCAGGAAATAGCAGTACATACTTGTCATTTAAAACTATAGAGGCTAAAATTAAGAATAAATAGCTAAAAGGGCTAACAGAAGTTGCCTCTGGGAATAGAAGACAGGAAAATGTATATGGGGACTTACTGATTTTCATTACAATTGTTGTAGTAGTTTTCTTAATTTTTAAATTCATGTACATAAATTACTTTGAGAAAAATAAAAATTTAAGGTATAGTGTAGGAATAAAAGGAATGCTGAGTAGTAAAACAAATATTTAAAATTTTGCAAATTTTATTTTATTTTATTCTTTATTTTACTCTTCACTATTCAAATAATAAATTTTGAAAATTTTAAAGAATAAAGTCAATTTGACTACAATTCACTCTTTAAACTGTCAATAATCCCCAAACTCAATGTTTCTCAAAATGTGATTAGTGAATCATCTAAATAAGAATAACCCAGGGAACTTGTATCAAATACTCATTTTGTATTAAATATGGATTTCTTGGCACCATCCCTCCAGCAATTCAGCACACTGAAGTTAAAGGACAACCTCTCTACATAAAAGACAACCTCCAGCCAAGCTTGTCCTATACACTTATGTCCCCAAAATCTTTGGCATATTCCTATCTTTAAATTTTTGCCTATTCTCTCCAGAAAAATATGTCCCCTTTCCCCCAGCCCCCCCCCCCGCCCATATAAACTCTTCCAGCTCACGGTCCTCCTGAGCATCAGGTGACCAAAAAGCAGAAAACCGTGAAGGATGCCAAGCCCAGTCTGCCGACTGTGCCCCAGACCTGAGCATGGGCAGCGCCGACACCCAGCCTGCTGGGTAGTTGTCATTGTACCTAGACTTGGCCTAGTCCCCTGGTTAATGCTGGCTGACCAGTTGGTTGATGGGTTGAATTCATGTGGGCTGTGTGTTGGGCTAGGGGATGGAGGTAAATACGCCTAACCCTGACCTGGCAGTGCAGAGGGCCTCTCTTGATGGCCCATGTGTTAGTCTCCTGCGGCTGCTGTCTCAAAGTCCCATAAGCCCCATGGCTTACAGCAACACACATTTATCATCTCCCAGCTCTGGTGACCAGAAGACAGACATCAGCTTCACTGGGCCAAAATCCAGGTGTCCGCAGGGCCATACTCCCTCTGGGGGTTCTCAAGGGAAATCCATTCTTTGCCTCTTCCAGCTTCTAGTGATTTCTAGCATCCCCTGACTTGTGGCTGCATCACTCCAGGCTTCAAGGCCCAGCACCTCCAAATCTCTCCCTGCTCCATTTTCACAAAAACCTCTCCTCCGTGTGTGTGAGATTTCCCTCTGCCTCCTCTTAGGATGGTTCATGGGATGGCATTTAGGGCCCACCTGGATAATCTAGGATAACGTCTCCATTTTGAGATTCTTAATTTAATCACATCTGCAAAGACCCATTTTCCAAATAAGGTGGCATTTACAGATTCCATAGGTGAGGACCTGATGTCTTTGGGGGCCATTATTCAGCCTCCTACAGGTAGCGTCTTAAGTCACAGAACTGCCTTGCCAGAAGATGCCCCAAATGTCACTTGGTCAAAATGCTCATTGGTGACTCTTAGAGATTGGTCTCTGGAAGCAGTGGTTCCAGCTCTGGCTGCATATGAGAATCACTTGGGGAGTTTCATAAACATACCTTGCTCAAGCTCCCACCCCCAGAGATTCTGATCCTGTGTCTGAGTGGGGTCTGGGCACAGGTATTTTTAACCTCCCAGGTGATTCACATATGTGCAGCCAGGCTGGAGTACTGCAACACAAAGCACCTTTGAGAACGAGGAGAAGCCCCACATCTCCCTCTTAAAGCAGAAGCTTGAAGCTTGGTCTCTTTGTCCTGACTGGTCCCCAAGCCAGGAATCCCAAAGGCCATCTTCTGATGTCTGGAGATAGGATGGAGAGGCCAGGTGGGCAGGTGGGGGCTCAGGAGGGACTTGTTTTTCCCAGTCCAGCTGCCTGGAGCTCCACACCTGCCCCTCCTCCCCTACCTGGGCTGTAATCTTGATTCTCCCAGCACCGATCTAATTACTGCACTTCCAGTACGAAGGGAATGAAAAGGCAACAAGACAAGCAGAGACCCTAGGACAGAAGAATCATTGAAGAAAACAATAATCTGTTAAACCCATCGTGTTCTTTCCAGGAAATATGGAGAGCTTCACAGATCCCTTAGTATGATATTAATATGCACCCTGGAATTGTCCTACCCCAGTCTCATTCCCCATACACACACATAGGCACACACACAGACACACAGGCAAACGCACACCTGGCTGCTGTCAGGGACTGCCACCCTGGCTCACCTCTGGGAAAACAGATGTGCAAAAGATGAAGCTGGCAGCACAAGAAGACTCAAGCCAGTTGTTCTATCCCATGCCTGGTATACAAGGAGGTGTTTCTCAGCCTCCAGTGCAGGGCAGTGCCAGCACCTGGAGTGTAACCCAACTGCCTACACAGCCCTGAGGCCATGTCACAGTTTTCTGGGCACAGGACCAATTTGACATTGCTGAGCTCAAAAGTGATCTCTGGGGCTTGGGAGCAACTGCCTGCCATTTGGAGCCAGGAGATTTTTATTGAAAGGTGGAGGGGTCACTCTGGCGCCCACCTCTTGCTCTCAGGCTCTTTACTCCATCTCAGACTCTGGCAGACGCTTGGAGAAAGGCCAAAGGCAGCAGTGAGTGGAGGTTCAGAGCATGGCTGTGGAGCACACCCCACACTTGACCTTCCCCCACACGCTCAGCCCCAGCGCAGTGTGCCCGTCTGCGTTGCACAGGAGGCAGGCAGCTCTGCAGGCAGGGGCTTGGGAAACTGGAACCCATTCTCAAAACTCTGTGTGGCCTGGAACAAGTGACTTCACCTCTCTGGGACTCAGAATCTTCATCTGCACAGTAAAGGGGTAGACTCCGGATCCCTAAATCCCTTCCTGAGCTAGAGTTTTGTGCATCAGCTTTCTTACATTTCTGTTTCTTTCTACACAGTATACTCAGTTAGTTTTTCAGATTTCTGGTACTTTACTAACTCTTAAAGTGCCTCTGTATCTGGTAACTATTATCAGTAGACTGCTGCTTAACAGCTACAAAACCCCAGTGGCACACAAAATGAGACAATGACAGCTCCCACGTCTGCGTGGAGGTCGCCCAGATGACTGTAGACCTGCAGGGGGCTGTCGAGGCTGCTGGACTGCCCCTTGGCTGGGCAGCTCCGCCACACACGTCCCTCATCCTTCTGCCCCCACAGCCAGCAGGCTGGTCTGGGCACGTTCCCTCCAGGGAGACAGCAAGAGGGCAAGCGGAAACTCGCCTGGCCTCTTGAGGTCCAGGTTGAAGAAATAAAGGAAACAAAATCCACAGAGTCACATGGCAAAGGCCTTAGATACAGAGAGCATTGACACAATCTCCCACCGCCTCCCTGAGACAAGGAGAAGTACCTTCCGGGTCAGGCCGATGGGCCATCCTCCTAGGCCTGAAGGTTTCAGCGGTTTAAGCCACTTCCTACAGACACGGCAGGCTCTCCTTCCACTGACAGTACAGCCTGGGAGAGAACTCTGGACTCTAGAGTCTGCCATCTTGCTCCATCCCAAATGCCACAGCCTCTGGGCCCCTTGGGGGGCTGGGCACACAGGGAAAAGGGTGATTTTGTGGGGTGATGGAGCAAAACAACAGAACCTGCACCCTGCACAGGTTGGGCCCTTGAAGGCTCTCAGTACCTGGGTCTGATTGGAACTGAGTGGGGGGATCCTAAAAGGGGGGTGGAAGAGCGGGAAATGGGGGTGTGCACGGTCTCTAGGGGCCAGCAAGGCTGACTAAACACCTCTGTGGCTTAGTGCACAGGACCAAGGCTGATCAAAAGTCCCAGTTCTGCCCCTAGCTAGCCAGGGGCCTCAGGTAACTCATTCAACCTCTCTAGGGTTTGTCCCCATATCTAGGAAGGGGACATATCCTTAAAAGGTAGATTTAGGCCATCCGCAAGAGATGGGCTTTGCCAAGTGTCACTAAATGTCCTTTGAAGTGTGATACCAGCCACCTCGAAGACCCAGGCATCACTGCCCACCCTGCTTGGGAGGGTGGGGGGTGATATTTTTCATTCCCCTCCTGGAACAAGGGTGGGTTGAGATGCCCTTCCCTCTCTCCTAGGCACTCCCCGGCTGGTTTTCAGGCCTAGCCCGAATCCACTGTTTGCAACCCTCTGCAAAAGCCCTCTCCACTCACTGGTCTGGACTCAAACATTTGACTTGTTTTTTATTTCCCTGCAGTCTGGCTGCCCTCCCTGCAAGGCTATGCCCCTGGCCGCTCCACCCTCGGCAGGTTGAGATCTGCCATCAGTCTGTCTTGGCTTGATTCCTTTGGTCTGTCCCAGCAGGCTGGCCTCGCCACCCACATTAAAGGTCAGCTCTTGGACGGTATTATGGCTGAGCAGCTGGAAAAAGCCTCAGAAGCTGATTTCCTTTTCTCTAGCTACTAGATCATTCTTTTATCCACTGACTCCCAGGTGAGACCCCAGGCCCTAAAATGGGCCGTTCCCTGTTGCCTCAGAACAACAGCTTCTTTTAAAATCTCATCTGGACTCATCTCCCTGAGTGATCTGCACCTCCCTTGAGAAAACAAACCGCCAAATTCATTCCCTTTGCTGAGTGGCAAGTGCTCCCATTTGGAGGCCTCAGGACAACCCGGGCTGCTGAGGGCTGTGCAGGACGGCAGGGGGGGCCCAGCCACACAGCAGCACCTGGCAGTCACCACGCCCCTACTGGCCCTCCCAAACCTGCCAGGGCCCCTACTGGCCCTCCCAAACCTGCCACGGTCCCTACTGGCCCTCTCAAACCCGCCAGGGTCCCTACTGGCCCTCCCAAACCCGCCAGGGCTCCTACTGGCCCTCCCAAACCCGCCAGGACCCCTACTGGCCCTCCCAAACCTGCCAGGGCCCCTACTGGCCCTCCCAAACCTGCCAGGCAGAGGCCGGAGAGAGGGGTAAGGGAACTGTCAGTGAGTCTCTGGACAGGGCCCCGATCAGAGAGAGAGGAGACCACTGTCCTGCCAGCCAGGCCAGCTGATGGACTCCATCCAAAGGTGGGCACCTGTCTTTAGGGAGCCTCCTGGCAAGGCCTCTCCAACTCTCGTGAGCCTCCTACGCCCACACTCTGAGCGCTCCGGTACCCAAGATCAATAATTAAATATTTGTCCTCCAGTTTGCAAATGCGTATTGAAGCCCTGCCATGTGACAAGTAGGGGTGGGGCTGGGGGAGTGCCACAGTGAATAAAATAGACAGGGTCCCTGCCCTCATAGAACTTCCATTTCATGGGGTTCCAGAGATCATAATAGCTGAAGCAACTGAGAGTTAAAATTATTTCGGACTGTGAAATCATTCCAGAAAATACATACAGTGCTGTGACAGAGTCTGGCAGAGCGGGAGCCTACTCGTGCTGGGGCATCACAAAGTCCCTTTAGAGGAGGTGATGTTTAAGTGGAGACCCAAAGGATGAGGAGATAGAGGAGTAGTGGGCAGAGTGGCTGCACGTGCAAAGGCCCTGAGGCAGGAAGCAGTTGGTGTGTCCTAGGAAGTGTGAGAGGAGCCTTGTGACTACAGAGTGAGAGGAAAGGGCAGGAACCTCTGAGGAGGCAAGCAGGGCCCGTTCACTTGCCAGGTGTCGAGTCACCGAAGATGCTGGATTTCTTTTACCTCAATGGGGAGTCTTTGGAGGGCTTTAAGCAGGGCGCTAACAGGATTAGTGTTTTGAAAAGATCTCTCCAGTGGTGTGGATAAAATGCAAATAAACCTAAAATCAGAACAGAGGAGTCAGTGTAGCCAAGAGAGGGCTTTCTGATAAACAGCACAAGCTAGAACTCTTGCTAGAAACTTCTACTTTCTTGGAAGAACTTAAAATAAGATAAAACCATCTATCTAAAATAGTTTTTAATTGTCTTACCTTGGAACAATGGTCTAATTCTGGTTCCTACATGAGCTGTGTCTCAGCTGAATTTTTTAATTATATAAAGCAGAGAACTATCTACCTCTCCTGCCTTTTTTAATTGAATAGATAGTAAATTTTAAAGCCTTTGAAAACACTACAGGTATTATTATTCAAATAAGCCAACAGATATGTGTTGAGACATTTCCTGTGAGCCCTGCTCTCTGGGAAATACAAAGTTCTTTTGTAAAGGCAGCCCCTCTCTTCAAGGAGCTTATACCTTGACTTGCGGAAGTATGACAAAAACGAAAAATATATATATGTGTGTGTGTATATATATATATATATATACACATATATATAAAATTAAATCACAATCTGCTTTTGAAGTTTCAGTTCAAGACAAACAACAGAAGAAATCCCATAAAGTTGTACATGAGAACTTGCTAAATTTTAAAGAAAATGCCCAGGACCGTTCGAAGTAGAAACTTGTGCCAAGCCAAGCCTGGACGGAAAAGCGTCAAGCGTGGCTGGCTTTGCCCCAAGCCTTGGTCTCCCATGAAGACTGGGAAGGACACCCCCAGTGAGTGAATGGTCAAGACAAAGGCACCATCGGTGTAAAGTACAGGGTGTGTCTGGGGGACTCCTGGACACCTCTCTGTCCTGATTGTTGCCAACAAATATTCTGACTCACAAGTTATTCATATAAGCAAGGACAGACCTGTGAGCCCTGAAGCTTCTACAGTTTTTGTGTACTCTGTAAGAAAACACAACACTGAATTACTAGTATAAAATTAGATATGAAAGAGAGCATTTATTTAGAATAAGAAATAATAACAATTATTATTGGAGGCTTGGAAAGTCAGGACCTTCTCTGCTAAAACCTCCTTAGGCAACTTGCCAGAAATGCTTATATATAAATTTCCCTCTCACTTAGAACACTCCGTATAACCCCCCAGTTATACCTCCCAGGGCCTAGAGCCTCAGCCTCCTAAATTCCAAATAAATCTGCCCCTGAGCACAGGAAAACAAGCAATTTATTGGATTTACGTCCCAGAGAACAGTAGTCAATGAGTCCATGGGGCAGGCCCTGGGAAGCCCCTCATGCCCCATTGAGGACACGTGGAACAGTGGGCAGTGACTGATGTGGTCTGTCCCCTAAATGCCTCCAACTCACTGATGCACTCGGGTGACAGCTGCTATGGGCACAGCCCTCATGTGAGCCCCTGCTGAGCTCCCCAGTGGGGCTGACAGCTCTTCTGATTTGGCAGGAGCTGTGCCTTTGAATAAAAGTGACAAGCCGGAGAGTTTGGCTGGCCCAACACTTCTGACATAGGAATTCTATAAATTCACTAGAGCTTCCAGTTATCAGTACATCAGCACTGGTTCAAGCATGGCAGGATCCAGGTTCTCCAACAAGACATCCGGCTCTGCCACTGCCAGAGTCCTACACGTGCTCTGTGACCTGTGCCCAAATTTGCAGGAGGATCCTTTTTGATTCTCCAACCAGGGCTGAAATTATACAGTTTTCACGAGTCCACCTCCTGGTGCGGAGCAGTGCTGGGGAGGAGGATGTAAGAGTATTTCCCAGTATGGGACACTTACCACCCTCCAGTCACCATAAAGCTACAGGGTCATCTACTGTCTGTTCCAGAGAGAACCTAGAGGCCATTCACTACAGGGAGTTGCAAATATGTAGTTAATTCTCCTCCAACAGAGCTCTTACCTAAAGGCCAAACAGAGCAGAGGATCTCCCGTATCACTCATGTTCCTTATTCTTCTGACATGCATTAAATCAGGCCCTAAGCTTCACCCATCATAGTAGCCAACAACAGCAACACCCAATGTCAACATCAATCATCTCCAGTCACTGGAGCTGCCTCTTTCCCAGCCCACCCCTCGGGCCACCGAGGAGGGGGCTCTTCCCTAAGTCCCCTCATCTACGGCTGCTTGTTATCCAGGGAAGACCACCCTCCCAGGACCCCCCCCCCACCTCTTAGACCCTGCTACGCAGGAAGACACAGAAATGCCCCCTTTGGTGATTCCATTCACCAGCACATGCTTGACACAGAGATCCACCTAAGGCTAGTCTCAGGGCCACGGCTCTGGCCTCCCTAGACACGGCAGCCCATCTCCACCATCACCCCCGCAGCCTCGCCAGGCAAGGTGTGGGCCTTCACTGCCCACTGGCCCCCCGCCAGCCCCTCTCTCCATGGAAGGACCGCTCCCAGCCCCAGGCTCTCTCTCCTCTCCTCCAGTACTACCCACCTCCAAGCAGAACTAGCTTGTCCTTGCTCATGGCTTTTTAATCCTGAAATGTGGAAGTTATTAACAAGTTAATAAGAAACCCCTAGAGCAAGGAGGCCAAAATTCCAGATGGGAAAGCTGGCTACCTTCTTAAGATGATGGGAGAAGAAGGCTCAACTTCATTCTTTGGAGCCCCTCATGGCAGTTGGAGCAAAGCATGAATGAACAGACAAGCTAAAATCTCAATGGATTATCCCACCACACAAATGAGACAAATAAAAGCAGGGCTATTCCGGTGAAGGAGGCTAGTGTCCTCTGCCACCTTACCTGTCCCTGCGATCCCTGAGGGTCAGTGTGGTTTGAGAACTGCGAGAGCTCCGCCCCCCAACGCCACTCACACACTTCCTTTTACAGGCGAGGGGACTGCAGTGGCTTGTCCTGCTCAGGCTGTCACAGCCTGGGCCAAGTCGGAGGCTACCTTAGCACTAATAGAACCTGGCACCTGACACCAGCTCTGGTACCCCAGGAGAAGCCCCTTCCTTCTCAGCAGGTACTCGGACGCCTCCCCACCCGCTCTCAAGGGGCAAAAAGAAAGGAGAGACAGGACTTCAGCAGCAGCTAGCACAGAAAGGAGCCTTCTTTGCCTGTAAATGACTGCTTGTCTGTGTGGGGTGGGGATAGGGGGGTGTCTGCTCTGAGTCTGAGCCTTTCAATTCTGAGCCTGCCAAATAATTGGAGAAGATCGGGCCAGAGAGGGACATGCTCTCTGCCCCAGCTCACCCCAGAGAAGCCAGAGAGATATGCAAGACATTCCAAAAATCTGCCAAGCAGAACCCCTCTTCTATAAGCTGTCAGAAATGTCACCAGGGACTGGAAGACATTTACTTAATATAAAAAAACATTGTTCCTGGAGGAGGAGAAGGAAATCGTATCAAGAGACCAAATACAACCAAATGCTGGCAGGAGTTATGGTGTCTGAAAAATCACTAGTGGGATGCCTGGAATGCTTAATGCAAAGTCCAGAGTGTCTGAAGCCATCTGGTTAGCAGGTGTGGATTTTAAAGGAAATACTTTGTTTTTGAGAAAACAGAATCACGAGGAAGGTTTAATATGGTGAAAGAGTATTAGTCAGGACAGTCTACGATATAGTGCAGTAACAAATAAATCCTGAAATCTTAATAAGATTAATTTCAATTCTGGAGGCTTAATATAACAGAGATTTCTTTCTCATTCACAAAAAGCCTGGTGCGTGTCAGAAGGCCCCTCCATCTTGCTGTCTTGTTGCATGTGTCCGATGGAACACGTGGCCATCAAGGTGAGGGAAGAGAGAGATGCAAAAAGGCATGCTGCGTCTTAACTGTCCCTGCGTGGAATGGCATCACTGCCACTCACAGTCCATCGGAGAGAGCTGGGCACGAGGTCCCGGTGTAATTCCCAGGAAAGCCAGCACGTGTGGGAAGCACATGGATATATGATGAACACTCTCAAGCCATACTAGATTTAAACCTTTTGCCAAAATATCTGATCTTTCTCCTGGTCTACTGAGCACCCTGCCCCCAAAGATTCCAGTCATCTCCCTTCTGTCCAGGGCTGTTGTCAAACGTGGACCGAAGCACATTGTCCTGATGGACTTATCTCAGCCCGTGTCTCACAAAAGCACTGGCTAGAGGGCTGCCAAAGGACAATATGGCTTTTTCTTATTTGAGGCCCCTAATGGCAAACAACACACCCAAAAAAGCCCAGGAAACGGTGATGTGTGACAGTTTATTCATGGAGCCCTCCCCACGTGCCGAGCACTGTGCTCCGTGCTGAAGAGTCAACAGCTTTACTCAGGCGTGGCTCCTGCTCCCAGAGGACTTAGCGTCTAGTGGGAGGCAGGGGAGGCAGACACCAGTCCAATCACTTCCCACACATGGAACTATAAGCTAAGGTGAGTGCTATGAAGGAAGAGAATAGGGAGCTCTGGCAGAATATGAAAGTGGACCCGATCTTGCCTGGGTGGATCCATTACGATTTCTCTGAAGAAGGGATGCTGGAGCTGAGCTAGGCGGGGTGAGTAAGGTGAAGCCATGCAGAAGGGGGTGGGGTGAAGGGAAAAGTGCTCCTGGGGCAGGCACAGCATGTGCAAAGGCCCTGAGGAAGGAGAGCACATGGAGTGTCTGAGGAGCTGCAAGGTGGCCAGCGTGGCTGAAGCAAGAGCTTCCCAAAGGCTCTTCCCTGGCAGGGAATATCCTCCCCTCCCCTCTTCCTCTGCCTTCCGTGAGCTCTGCCTTCTCCTCTCAGGGACATCCTCCCTGGCTCCCAGACATGGGCAGGTCTCCAGCTCTCTGCCCCCCACCAAGCACCTGTTCTCTGTCCATCACCCCACCACAAGGACCCCTCCTTGTAATTCCTCCCTCCTTCTCAGACTGCCAACCCCTCGGAAGCAGGGCCCGCTTTCACGTGGTCCACCGCTGTCTCCTCGGGCCCAGCACAGAGCATGACACATGGCTGGGCCTCAACCACTGCCTCCTGAATGAATGAACAAACTACAGAACTAGGGTGTAGGTGTTTCAAAGATAGGATTTTGTGTCTGACTTATTCATGGCTATATCTCTAGCACCTAGAACAAATATTTGCTAAGTGAATGTATGACCTTCTAAGCCAGAAAGGGCAACTTAGAGGTTACTTAGTCTAATGCCTTCTTTTTACAAGTGAGGAAACTGAGGCTCAGAGAAGCCAAAGACCTTCCCATGGTTTCGCAGCTTACACAGCTGGGCTGGGGGCCCAGAGCCAAACCAGTAAAGTCATCTGTGACACTCTGTCTCTTTATTTGGAGGAAAACACATGCAAGTATTGATCCTTTCCAGAAGCATCTGCCCAAAGAATTTAGTATATTTTAATGTATTTATTTGTTTATTCCCTGCCCTGCTTTAAAAAGAAATGGAGGCAGTTTGCCCACTGCAGTTGATGTCAGTGCTATATTTTCCAATCTCAAAAACAAAACACACACACATACACACACACAAACCTGTTTAGAAGGAGGGAAGATAGCACCTCAAACAGAACCAGTTCCCCAGTCAGAGCAGAAAACCTCCAACAGAGAAGGATTTCTCTGTAATCAAATTACCAAAATTAGTGACTAAGACAAATGGAGCAGATGTGGAAGATTTCAATTTTGCTAAAAGATTTGGCACAATGTCTCAAGAAACTGAATTTGAAAAATTCTTGTGTAAGGACAGTGTCACGTGTAATACAAATTGGGCTGCAGGACACAGATGTGGGCAACGGCAACAGCCAAACCCACAGAGTGATGTCGTGATTGTTGACACGAGTCTCATTATCCTCCTCTTTATCTGAAAGGGACAGCAGATGACCCTTGAGGGATCTGCAGCCACAATGACAACAATAAACACCTTATATTTTTACACAGTAGTTAACTTCCTACAGCCTTTCGGCCATGCCATTTTAGCCAATCCTCACCAGCCAGCACAGGTTCAAAAGTTAAGGATCACCCAAGTCCATGGAGCACAGGAGTGGCTGCAGCACCAGCTGTGAGGTCCAAAATACCATTTATCTCACTTAAGGGAGTGGCCCACTGTGGGAAGAACATTTAACTTTTTAGGACACAAGATCACCATATTTTTTAACACCTGCATAGCACTAACTGCTACCCTGCTAGATAAATTTGTCCCCCAAATAAGCATTTTTAAGTGATCCTTTCTCATAGGGGTATGAATAGACATGCAGCAAGGGGAAAAGAGAACACAGTCTCTGAATGTAATCTCTGGATCTAGAGATGCTTCTCTAAAGAGCACCAGGTTTTTCCTGGACAATGCCCTTCTCCATAGTCCCAGGAAACAAGAGCTGTCAAGGCCAAACTCTGAAGCTTTGTTCTTCTCCAAAACCTGGCTCCCATCCATCATTCTTCACCATGAACAAGGCCCCCATCCGATTCCATAAACCAGAAACCTTGGGTGATCCTTGACACCTTCCTCTCTCTCAGCCCCCAGATCCAATCCATTGCCAAGTCCACCTTACCTCCTAAATACTAATCATGTCCACCTTCTTTACCTCTCTTGCTGCCCCTACCTCAATCCAAGCGATCTTCAAGTTCTGCCCAAGATGATTCCAATAGCTTCCTACTGGTATCCTCATCTTCCCTCTTGCTCCTGCCAATGTGTCCTCCACCCCGCAGCCAGTGTGAGTACTTTGGAAATGCAAATCTGGACGTGTCACTCCCTACTTAAAATGCTGTCATGGCCGCCACACCTCCCAATCAACACAGCCAACGAGCCAGTATGGTCTGGCCCTAGCAGGCCTCTCTGGCCTCTCCAGTGCTACACTCACCCCCTCACTATCCAAGCTCCAGCCACACGGCCTTCCCTCTGCTCCTTGTTGATGCTATGCTCTCGCCCTTCTCAAGGTCTCTGTCTGTCCCATTGCCTCCATTCTCTGTCCTCACCCACCTTCACCAACCAGATGCCTACTTTTCCTTCTAAGCACAGTCAAAATGCCATGCTCCACAAAGCCAGCCTTCCCTGTCCCTCCAGGCTGGGTCAGGCCCTCCCGACAGACACTTCACAGCTCCATGGGTTTAGCTTTTGCAGCACATACCACAATTTAGATCAAGTAATACTCCATGACAATGGCCCGTGTTCACTCACTCACTACTTCATTCCTAAAACACAAACATCACTTGGCACATGATCAGAGCTCAGTAAATGCTGATTGGGGGAGAAATGAATGAATGAAACATGGACACAGCAGATAGGACACCTGAATCTTAGTGGGATGAAGGCTCTTGACAAAGGATATAAAGCAAAACCAGGATTAGGCAGACCAAGGGCTGCCTCCAATCTCTGGAGATAGATCTGGCAAATATGCCCCCCTGAAATTAGGGAATATTGCCGTTCAACAGGTTTGAAAGTTGGGAGAGGGAAACTCCAAAATATACACACAGCATCAGACCCAGCAGCAAGAATGGCTGGCAAGGGAGGGCCCAGATCACCATCTCTTCTCCAGTATCCACCCAGGTAAGGCTGGGTAGACCACTGAAGAGTCAGAAGCTGGAGCATTTCAGAAAGTAAAGCAGCAACTTCGAGCTTATTATGTAGTGAAGGGGTGGGGAGGGCTGGGGGAGGATCCCACCCTGATTACAGAGTTGGTAGACTCCCTGATGCATTATCCACTCATCAAATATTTATTAAGGGCCCATGATGTTCCCAGCTGAATGGCCACATGAAAAATAGTCCTTGACCTCATGGAGCTCAAAGTCTAGAAGAAAAAACAGGTGTGTAAATAGTTCACTGCAATTCAGCAGATAAGTGCTAGAACAAAGGTACGTCCAAGGTGCTGTGTGGGCGTCCAGAGGAAGGACAACTGACTCCCACAGTGAGATGGGAGAGGGGCTGCTCAGAGACAGTGCCACTGAGGGCTGCACCTCCCCAGGCAGAAAAGTACATTCTGTTCTCTGGGCAGCACAGCCCACAGATAGCGGCAGCAGTCACTCAGATCCAACCAAGTGCAGGCAAAAGCCAGCAATGTTTTCAAATATGCCAATTTTTCTAGAGAAGGAAGAAATCCATACTTTTATATGAAACCTCTAATTTTTCAATGTTAGCTCAAATGGGGGGGGGTTGTTGGTTTTGTTCTTATTTCTTGTTTCTTTGAATCAGTGTGGGCCAGATAAAGCCAGACCAAGCTTCCCATTTTAGAGGTGAAGAAACTGAGACCTACAAAGTGAGATGATTTATGTCTCGCAACTCTTGACTGAGAGAACTGAAACCCACACTGCCATCTACCACGCTGCACCCCTGCCCCCTACCACACCACACTGGTGTCTCTGCCCTGCCCAGGTACACCCCTTGATGAAAGGCGCTCACTCCCATGCTCAGACCCAAAAGTGTCCTCACTTCCCAGCTGCCATGGGTGTCCAGTGTTTCCCGACAGGCTGGGCTCCCAGGAAGAAGCTACACTGGATCATGGCAAAGAAGTCCTCAGCCACAGAGCGAGGAAGGGATGGGTTGGCGCCTGGAGAGCAGGGGGCATGGAGGTGGGAAGGGCACGTTCCAGGGAGGCATCTCCAGGGAGTGCAAGAAGGGCCTCCCCTGGCAGCACCTATGATCCCACAGCAGCAGTTTCCAAGCAGGTCGTGGGCAGGCCCGCTGGATAGGGAGGGCCTCTTCTCAGCAGGGACTCGGAGACAGCCCAAGCAACTCCCCCAGCTGTCACAGGAGAAAGAACATGGCGGCAAGACAGCACTGATGAGATGAGGGACAGGCAGGCCTAGAAAGCGTGATGCCAGGAACGCCTGTGCAGATTGGTTTTTGTGGTCCTATATGTGTTCTAGAAGTTCTTGGAAACAAGGAGAGGGGCCTGTTCAGGTCTGTTTAGACAGTGGCTGGTGTGGCACCGAAGGCCAACAGCCCCTGCAAGATCCTCCTTTGGGAGATGAAGATGCTGGTGCCGATGCCAGAACCACATACTCAGAGACCTGACACCATCGCAGTCTGAGCACCATCTTCTGCTGCTGTGTTGGGGGAAGCTTCTTGGGAAAACGGGAGAGAAATGGAGTAAGTGCTTTTAATGTTTTATCATGTGACATGATGTACGAGAACCTTTGCTAAACGTTCTTCATGGAAACTAGAAATGAAACGCATAGTGCTGTGCGAATCTAGCAAGCCCAGTACACCATGGAGCTCAACAGCCCTGCCTCCCTCTGTCACTGGTCCTCACAAAGCTCAGCGAGGCAGGGCACAGGACAAACGTGGGCAGAACTAGCAGAGGAGGGGCTGGTCTGTGACTCCCACCAGGACCTCTGGCTGGTGGAGAACTCTCAGGCCAGGGTGGCCTGGTGAGATGCCCAAACACACACACATACACACAAGCACACACACACAGACGCACCGCTGCACAGCAGCTATTAAAGATGGAAAACAGAGCAGGCTGCAGAGGACAGCAGCCCCTGTGTTAAAACATGAACGATATGCAGGGGCACGCCTCCCTGCTAAGCCCCAATCCTCCTGGCATCTGTGCCCTGCTATCTGCATAAGTAAATGGCAGCTCATTAAGAACACATTAGTAGTTCTGTAACCATGTAAGGCAACCAATCTGGAGAACCCTAAGCCACTGGAGGTTTCTCTGATTCAGTTTTACAGCCTTGAAGGCACGAGGCAGACACTGTCATCTGCCATCTGTCTGTCCAGCTAGAAGAGAAATAATAGACCCTTATGGAAACACAGGAGAGACTTAATAAATATTTGCCGACGAATGAAGGATAGTAGGCCAGGTTTCCAAAGGGCAGATCTTGCTAAAAATAGGGAACTGTTTGGACCAAATTGGTTTGGGGAGGCATTTCTCCCAGTGCCTAGCCATGCCCTAAAGGCCTGGCACAGCAGTAGCAAGTCAAAGTCACGCATCAAATCACCTGTTACATGTTCAGACATTTCCTCATGCAACAACCCTGATTCAGGAGGTCTCACACAGGGCCCAGGAATCCGGAGTGTTAAATTGCTTCCAGAGGATTCTTATCTGCTCCCATTTGAGAACCATCACTCTGGAGCCTTCCTTCTCAGAGGAGCTGCTCCACGGAAGTGCCACGCAGGCCTTCCCCGGGAGCTTGTTAGAAATGCAGACTCTCAGGCCCCATGCAGTCCTGGCCCCGGGGTTCTCAAGTTCACGGGTGTAAGGAGCACCAACCCGAAGCCTGCTGGAGCCAGCCATGTGGGAGCCGACTGGGCCTTCTGACAGCCAAGCAACCTCTGACTGAATCCTGTGGGGAGGTGGCCTGTCAGCTAGAATATGGTCCTTTAGTCACAGACTCAATCCCCACATCACCCTGCTGCAGGGCGCAGAGGCTGTGCTCAGTTGCCTTGGAGGTCCTTGTCGGTCTGAGATACCCAGATTTCAGAATCCCAGGGCACCTCCCAGCCCACAGCATTACAGTGCAAGTCGACAACGTGCGGACCTGCCTGCTCTCCTTGTCACTCTCCACATTTAAACCCAGAACGAAGGCTGCCTGGGAACAGCAGGGACTTGCTTTCTCCGAGTCAGTGCTTGTCCTTGCAGCATGGAACAGAAGGAGCAGGAGACCACTGGGTCCACAAATCCCAGCTTGGCCCAGGCCCCGGCTCTGCAGTGACCTCTGTGGCCACTCTTGGAGGGCAGGCAGGCAAAGTCTATTCTTTTTTGAGACAGAGTCCTTGCTCTGTTGCCCGGGTTAGAGCACAGTGGCATCTGTTATAGCTTACTGTAACCTCAAACTCCTTGGCTCAAGCAATCCACCTGCCTTAGCCTCCTAAGTAGCTGGGACTACAGATGTACATCTTGACACCCAGCTAATTTTTCCTTTTTTATGTAGAAATGGGGTCTTGCTCTTACTCAGGATGGTCTCAAACTCCTGAGCTCAAGCAGTCCTCTCACCTCAGCCTCCCAGAGTGCCAGGATTGTAGGCATGAGCCACCACGCCTGGCCACAAGACCATTTTATACCTGTCTCCAGTGCCCTCAGGAGCTGCCGACAGGTTTATGACTCCAAGCAGGCTGCCCAGGCACTACGAGTAACGACCGCAGGTGAGGTGAAGTGAGGCATGCCTGCATCTGCCCCGGAGGCGGCTGCCCTCCTCTGCACACACCCCTACTCAGGCCTTCCCTCCACGCCAGGAGATAATCATCAGTTTTCCAAAGCGCCTGCCCTCCTTGCCCTCAGGCCATGCCCAGGCCTGCTCAGGAGGATCAGAACCCAACCAGGGAGCCATTTGTGAGCGCACCCAGACACAAGGCAGAGGCCCCCGAAATTATGCGGGTGCCAACTGTGGGGTATTTATAGCACGGATCCCTATGGAAAGACAGCTCATGAAATCCTACTCTGTCAGCACTCCCGTCCTCCGTGTCCTGGGAGGCTGGGGGTTGCCTTGGTAACCCGACAGTGTGGATCCGCTGCTTTGGGGGACACCTGTAACCCGCCCACAGGTATCGGGCAGAGGCATCTAGGGGTGTTCTCACAGGAGGCTCTGGCCTCTTTTCCCTGGGCAGAGTCCCCGGGGATGGTGCCCCAAACGCCTGGGAGGCCAGGAAGCCCGTGCAGCTGTCACAGGGGCCTCCATAGGAGACCTTGAGACTCTGGGTTTTCAAAGATGTTTAAGCCATCATGAAAACGACATGCAGTGCCTGCTTTAACTCGGGTCTTTAAATTTTCATGACATCTCTGCTTGCTGGAGATCAGTTCCTCCGCTTCCTGGGGGGGTGAATTATTCACGTGACGTGGTTCTGCAGGGAAGGGGGGTCACACTTCAGAGATGGGCCCCATCAGCCTCCCCCCCCCATGCTCTGTTTTGTGCAGACCTTTCTACTTTGTCCTTGAAGGAGGATGGGGTGAGGGACAAAGCGTTGCTCTGAAGCCCGGGATGTCTAGGCAGTGGCACCTGCTCCTCGCTTTCACCAGGCGCCTGGTAACGTTTAGCCCTAAAGCTCCAGCTCGTCCCTCACTGCATCTACCTCTTGACAGTAATGAACTTGCAGCGAGGCAGATGGGCTGTTAGTGAACCTGCCGCACAGAGGGGAAGTGCTCCAAACCAAAGCAAACAGGAACCAACGCCCCTGAAGCTAAACCCCCACAGGTTGCAGGGTGACGTTAGCCGTCTGACCAGCTGCAGTAGGAGAACTCATCCCCCTCGTCCCCATTTAATTAGTTCCATCCTGTTTTTGAGATCGGTTCCTTGAGGGCCTGAGAAGATTAAATGTACTAACTGATCAAAACACAAATTCTTCAGTAATTGCATTGAATCTCTGTTTTTCTTCCACGATGAAAATAGCTCTATTGAATTTTTTCCCTGGCTATATAAATAATACCTACTTACCGTAAGAATAAAAAATAAATAAATCATACAGAAATATATTGGGGAAAAAGTCAGGATCACCTGAAACCTGCCACCCAGAAATAACCACTGCCTGTTTTTAGTGACCAGTTGTCATGTGCTTTGCATGTGCTTTAGTGACCAGCATGTCATGTACATGCGTACATGTGTAATTTTACATAACTGGAATTGTATTGTGCATGCCATAGTTGTCGTGGCCACTTCTCTCTCTCCTTTTGTCACAGGGTTTTTGTGAGTTTATCTCCCAGTCTCCTCCCCCGATCTTGCTCCCCAGGTACCCAGTGTTAATAGCATGCCATGTTTCCTTCCACAGGTTTCTTCATGCTTATATCCAACTTGAAGGTGTCCTCTCTTGCTCCCAGGCCTTCAGTGGAGAATCCATCACACTGAACCCTCATACCTGGAGGCCAAACACTATTTCTGTCTCTCTTCACCACCCTGCAAAAGTAATCCTGTAAAACCCTAAGTCACTCCTCTGCTAAAAACAATCCAACAAAGGCTTTGAGGTGTCCCACAAGGTCCCAACCTGATGTGCCTCTCTTTCCATATCATCTCCTACTAGTCTCCTTTTGTACCTCTGCTCTGGCCTCACTGGCCTCACCTACCACAGGCCTCACCTACCACTTTGCACCTGCCACTCCCCTCTGCCTGTTCTACTCTTTCCCTAGATATTCACAAGGCTTATTCCCTTACTTCCTTCATGTAAATATCCCCTTTTCAGTGAGGCCTTTATTGACTACCCCATTTCAAATTACACACACTTTCCCCCAACACTCCTTTCCTGTCCCTTGTTTTTCTCCAGACACTTATCTCCAGCTACCATGACATATATTTCACCTACTTGTTGTCTCTTGGCCACTGGATGGTAAAGGATCACTGATTCTGTCCTGCACACTGCTGTGCCTCCAGCACCCAGCACAGCACCTGTCACAGGTAAGTGCTCAGCAAGTGTTTGTTGAGCAAGTGAACCTTAGGATCTTCAGGGAGAAGCAGGGGGGCTAGATAATCAACCAGTATTTGTTCAGTAACTGCAAGATCCTTCTAGAGTTACACCTTCAAGGTCAAATGGTGCCATGAGCCTTGCTGTTCACAGAGCAGCCATGTGACGTTTTACTCACGGGGCAGGAACTCTGCCCCTTGGACTCCAGAAGCAACAAGTCACTGCTCTCCAGCTGAGTGAATGGTCCAGATGCCTCAGCATGGTCTCCACATGGGATGAGGGGGGACTTTTGCCTCTGAGTCCTTGGAATGGTCTTTTTAAAAACAGATTTAAAGGCTTCAACTTGAATTCCATTACATGTAGATATTGCATAGCGGCAAGTCTGGGTTTTTGTTGCACCCATCACCTGAGTAGTGTGCACTGTGCCCCACAGGTAATTATTCATCCCTCACCCCCCCTACCCTGCCCCCTTTTGATCCTCCAATGTCCATTATAACACTCTGCGTGTGCCCTTGCATAGCCATGGTTTCACTCCCACTTACAAGTGAGAACATGTGGCATTTATTTTTCTGTTCCTGAGTTACTTCACTTAGGACAATGGCCTTCAGTTACATCCAAGTTGCTGCAAAAGACATTATTTCACTCTCTCTTATGGCTGAGTTGTGCTCCACAGTACATATGTATCACATCTTCTTTACCCACATGTTGGTTCATGGGCACTTAGGTTGATTCCATATCTTTGTGATTGTGAATTGTGCTGCAATAAACGTGCAAGTGCAGGGATCTTTTTGATATAATGATTTCTTTCTTAGAAGGGGCTTGAATGGGCTTCCACGTCTGTGTCCCTTCATTGAGGCCATTCCTCCCACATCCTTCAGTGGGGACAAGCTGGCCAAGCCTTCAGTTCAGTGTTGGCTGTGGGCTGCTGGCTGGTGGTCCCACACGGCAGGTAGCCTGGACTCTTGGGCAACGCTGCAGCTCACCGTATCACCTCCTGCTCCCTGACTGTGGCAGAATGATCCAGAAACATCAGCCTCCTTCCTGCAGCACTGGAGAGGGGACTGCAGCAGATAGCTTGAGCCTTTGGTTTGTTTATTTGTCTTATGGTTTGTCTGTTTCTTCTTTTTTTAACCACTGATGATTATTTTCTAACAGAAATTATCTCTTAAAAATTTATTACCTAGTACAATGGATGTAAGGCAATAAATGTGTGAGAACTCAACTTCTTTTGAATTGTAAGCTAGTCCTGCATCTTAACTTATTAAAAGAGGCAGGATTGGGGGTGCGATTGGAGACCCAGTTGATCAATAACTCCCCTGCCCCTGATTTGAGACCTTCTGACATCTGCCTGGAGAGTCTGTCTATAGTCACACACATGCACTCGTGTACACACACACACACACACACACACTGCAGTCACAACCCAGATGGCAGGATCCAGAGTGCCAAGCTGTCTCTGGCAAAAGGCTGTCTACCTCCACCTTTTCCACCACCACCCGCTGCCATGTCCAGGATCAGAAGCACAGGGGACTATACATTTCTAAATGCTACCTTTGGCCTTGCTGTTGGGACACTCCCCAGGGCTGATACATATTCCAGCTGCCACCAGGCCCAGTCCAACTCAGCTTCTCCCAAGGCTCTCCCCCTCTACTCTCTCCCTGGAGAAGGAAGGGCCAGCCATTTGGAAGCCTTCTACTCTCTTCTTAGAGGAAGCAGCAGCCCAGAGTGGTTGACAGCAAGTTCGGGAAGGGAAGGAGACGAGGCCCTCCCCATGGAGCCTGAATCCCTGCCATGCGACAGGCAGATAGCTCCCTCAATCACAGGGGGCAGGTGGTGGCCAAGGTGGATATCAGCTCCTTAGTCAGTTCAACATTTGGAGGATTATCCTCTCCCAGAGTGCAGTGGGATTAATTTCTTTAAATGAAAATATTACTGATTTAGAACAATTTTGAAGGTGGGAACATGGTGAAATATTGAATTCTACCAGTTGTAGAAATTTGTAAATGTAATTACATCTCTTTCAGCTACATAGAATATATGAACTTGAGGCTAGACATCATGCCTAAGAAAGCTCATTGAATACTCACCAGCAGTGTGCAGTGCAAACATCAGGATGCTATTCCATACTGGTGAATGAACTGATGTTCACACAGGTGTGTAGCTAACAGCTGGCCATCCCTGTAGCTATTTACTTTGTTGATCTCACATGGGTAGATGGATATGGATGGACAGATGGACAGATAGAAGGATGGATGGATGAAAAGCAGAATAAAATACAACTGAACCTCAGAATCTCCCAGTTGACCAAACTACTGAGAGAGTGGGGCTACTTAAATGAATACATTAGACTGATTGGCAATTAGCTTTTTAGCAGTTAAGAAAAAGGAAGAAGGAAGAGAAGGAGCTACTATTATTAGAACATGTGCTCAGGAGCCAGCCTGCCTAGGTTCAAATCTCAGATCCGCCATTTCCTAGCTGGATAACCTTGGTATAGTTAACTTCTCTGTGCCTCAGTTTCCTCACCTGGAAAATGAGGATATAATTTGTAAGGTTTTCGTGTCAAGGATTTGGAACTTTGCTTAGCACCTAGCAAGTGCTCAGTGAATTCTGCTATTGTTACCCTTACTGTCATGCGGAAACGGAAGGCCAGGGAGGGAGAGAATGCTTGTTCTGTACCTATTGCAGTAACGCCGCTTTGGGTATTGATTGTTGGCAACCCTTTTATTTGGTCGGGTACTACCAGAATACATAAGCCAACTTCAGCCAAATGAATGATGTGAAGATCTAAATTTTAAGAGAGATTATTCAACTATAGCTTTGTACACCACTTTTAAAAAGTGATAGATGAAGGCAGAGACTTTGTGCTTCATCAGAGACCAAAACACATTTATAGCCTTTGTGGTCACAGGAGTTCAGAGAAACTCCATAATAACTGAAAAAAGATAGATCTACATTATTTTGAAACTGCTATAAATATTTGTTAGGTGAATCAATATCAATATCATCACTTACCATATTACTCCAGGCTTTTTATTCAAAGACCATGATAATTCCCTCTTAGAACTCAAAGAGTTTATTTCTTCTGAAGAACTTCATAAAATAGATCTAACGTCCCCTACCAGAAACCCTTGGATCCAGATGCATTTCAGAACTTAGAATTTTCAGATTTAGCAAGAAAATAGAGTGCATATACTTTAATACTATGACTGGAGTGTAAACTAAAAATAAAATCCTAAGCCCCCCCCAACTGAACAGATGCCCTTTTTGCCCAAGAAGACCCCAGAAAAACCTTAAAACTGAGTTCTCAGCCATGACAAAAAGGGAGATTGTATACGCCTCCTTATAACTCCTATCTTTTGGAGTTTGGGCACAATGACTGCCAAGCATTAATGTTAAAATAGCAATCATAAGACTGACAGAACAAACTCCTTGTGGTAATAAGATATTACATTACAAACAGGACCTAAGGCCATGCAAGGCAAAGGTGAAGTCTGGCCTTACAAATTCTAAAATCTCCTTAAATGGGTTTTTTATTAACCCAGTATAATATGGCTTACTTTCCAACCTAACTGGTAAAGCATCACATAACAGATAGAAGACTCCTATCTTAAGCATTCCTTTCTACTGATCCCAAGTCTTTAGGCAAGGCTTTATTTCTTTAAACAATTACAAATCAAAGAATCTCTGAACCCACCTGTAACCTATAAGCCCCCACCTCGAGATATGCCACCTTTTCAGGTAAAACCAAGGTATACCTTCCATGTATTGATTTATACATTTATTTATTTTATCTGCAATTCCTGTCTGCCTAAAACACATAAAGCCAAACTGTAACCTGAACATCTCAGGACCATTTAACTTAAGGTTTCTTGGGTGTGGATCCCATCCAGTAATCACTCATATTGGCTCCGAACAAACCTCTTTAAATTATTTTACAGAGTTTGGGTTTTGTCCATTAACATGGGTCTAGGCCAGCACCTCATGATTAAACATCCAAACAGTCCTGCAGAGAACTTCACGAGCCGAGCATTCCCACTGAGTGGGACAAAGACTGCGAACAGACCAGCATCGGCTCAGGTCAGGGTTTGCCACCAAATTAGTTTTTTGCAAACAAAGAGAAAACTTCCGACTTCAGAGCTTTCTGGACTTCAGAATGGCAGACAAGGGACCGTTGACCTTTCATAAGTAATGAGCTGTGCCCTGCAGCCAGGCTGCTACAAAGAGTTTGGTTTGCTGTCACACCAATGCTAACTGAGCACTCACCACGTGTGCACTGTTCTAGGCTTGTTCACACGAGTTGTCTCATTTAGTTCTCAGAACACTATAAAGTGGGCCAAAATAAGGCCCAGAGAGGAAACATCAGCACCCTAAAGTCACTCATTAGTAAGGATGGAGCTGTGATTTAACCTCGGGTGTTTGAGATCAGCTGACGAAGGTCTCCCAGCCAGCAGGGCATTTTCAACATTTTTCTCCTTCTTCTCTCATTCTTTATTTGAATAAGTTACTTTAATAATAGTTGATATTTATTATTTTCTCTGTGTTTTTAACTGAAACTAATAGGAAGTTGAAGTGTCAAAAGATATTTTTTTTAATTATAGACCTTTATCCCATACTTTCATAACAAGGAATTTAAGTCATTCATAAGGTTTTGGGGATGTAGCAGCATCAACTTCTAACAATAGCAGCAAACACTTATATAGAACTCACCAAGTCAATTTCTAAGCGAGTAAACAGAATCCTACTTAGATTCAAGTTCGGACAGAGCAAATGAAAGAGGCAGCTCCCAGGACCTCAGGTGGTTTGAGAAGATTAAATCAAGGGACTCTCAGCTCAATTTTGCAAACAAAAGGCCTCACTTGGTTTCCCCAATCCACCAATCCCATCTCCCTAGACACTTGTTTGGGGAGCATGACCCACGTGAGAGGCACCATGTAGGATGCTTTGGAGCTGGGGCCATGAATCGGGTGGAGAAGGCAAAGGAGCACGCTCTAGACCAAAGAAATTGCATGGTATGTTTGGAAACACAGGGTTGTTGGTGAGGCCAGAGCTGAGCTCACTGGCAGAAGATGGAAAATAAGGAGCTACAGAATAGTCAATGGATAACCAAGCTCCAGATGCCAGCCTGAGATCTCTTAGCTGGCATTTGGGGCTAAGCATGCCTTACCCCAGGGACCTGGGAGCCCTCTGAAGGCTTCAGGACAGAGGTGCCCCATGGATACTGGAGACCTTGTCTGTGTTGCCCGAGGCTATCTCCCCTGTACCTGGAACAGAACCTGGCAAACTTGTTGAAGGAAGGAGTGTAGGAAGGAGTACGTGAGCAGATTTATGTTGGAGGACATACCTGAAGGTGGAGGATGGGGAAAGCCAGAGACAGGAGGCCCTGTCAAGAACTCACAGCAGGGTCCAGGTGAGAACTGACAAGGACGTCACTGGTGGTGGCCCTGGAGAGGGCTGCACGGTCAGGCAGCACTGAGGGTGGGCTCAGTGGCACTTGGAGACCAAAGTGACAGTGTCCAGAGGGCAAGCTGCCTGGCCAGCATCTGGTGAAGAAGGAGAAGGGGAGAGGGTTCTTCTCCATGGGCTGCCTGGCAGAAGAAACCTCTTGAGCTTGGAGACGGGAGATGCTGCAGGCCGTGCCGGCACCAAGCAGACCTGTGGGGGGTGGCGGGGTAGAGCAGGTGAGACATAAACGGTGGCCAAAGTAACCACGCAGGTACTGCAGCCTCCGTGCCCTCAGCTCTCAGCTAGCATCTTAGCAGACACCTCTGGGCTCAGATGTGCCACGTGGGCCTGGGATGGAGGGGACAGGGTGGGGCCAGGAGGAAGAGGGGGATGAGGAGGGAGAGCAGTGTCCCTTCCTTTAGAACTCGTGGGAGTGACTATTTGATTAATCTCTGTCTCCCCCGCTAGCTTCCCCAGGACAAGCTGGAAGGCCTCCGTCAACACTGGCTGAATGAGTGTGTGAGTGAGTGAATGAAGCAGGAGGCCACCAACGCCAAAGCTGCACGCGGAGTCACCAAGCCCGCGCCTGCCTCCTCCCCCGCACATTCCACCCACAGGGTAAGGCAGGAGGGGACAGGAGGGGACAGGGGACGGGAGGGAAGCCGACCCCTAACCCTCAGACGCGGCTTCGGGAGAGCCAGACCACCTGGGGTAGAGCCCTGGTTCCGCCCGCTCACTAGCTGGGTAACCTGTGCCTCGGTGTCCCCAAGTGTAAAATGGGGTTTGTGTGAGGAATGAGTTGACATTTGTAAAGTATCTGGCAGGTAGGGAGCGCTGTGTTTGTTAAATGGACAAGGAAGCCCCCTCCCCAAACCGCGGGTCTGTGGGCGGAGACCATTTTCTCCTCTGCTCTTCCAGCCCCTTCCACCCAGAGAGGGTTCCCTGAGGAAAAGAGCCATTATCTCGTCAGAGCTTCGAGCACCCCCCTCCTGCCCCCACCCTGTCCCACCTCCCTGACCGACCCGCCCACCTCGGTCTCTCTTTCAGGGACACCGAGCCTTGTCCCGCTCCCCCTGGAGCGCCCCCTGGAGCCGGGCGGCCGGCGGGGGCGGGGGAGGCCGCCGACTGGAAGCGCCGGCGAGAGCGCCGCGGCCGAGCCGTTCCCCGCGGGCGGCTGCGCCACCCAGTGGCGGCCTGCGGGATCGGCGGCGCAGGCGGCCTGCGGAGCCGGAGGCCGGGCTGACAAAAGGGAGGGAAAGCAAAAGAAAGGGGGTATCACCAAAGGCCGGGTAGGCTCTAGGTCACAGAGAGGGATTCATTCAGTGGAGAAAGCTGTGGTCCGTGGGCAGGGCTGCACGGGGCGCCGGCGAGGGAGCCTGCAGGGGCCCTTTTCTCCCCCACCCCAGGTTACCTGTCCCATGGGAGCCCAGGTGGCCATGGGAGGACAGGTGGCTAGGGACCGAGGCTCCTGCTCCTGTGAGCCCTTGACATGCATATTGCACCCGCAGCTCTGGGCCAATGAAAAGACAAAGATAGGACTCCGGACCCTGACGCCGCCGGAGCAGCGCTCCCCTCCCTGGCCGCGGTCTCTGGGGAGGAGTCCAGGTTCTAATCCCAGCTCTCTCCTGGCTCCACGTGTGCCCCAGTCCATCTGTGCCTCGATTTTCCCATCTGTGGAAAGAAGATGATAAAAATAAAAATCTACCCAACTTTCTTCACGGGAAGGTTGTGATGCTAGAATGAAATTGCCGATGAAAGTATTTTGAAAAACAAAAACCATTGTCTTTGAAGTTATGATCCGTAATAACTTTGGTTACCATGTGAATACAGGCAAATGCAAATACACTTACTTAAAGAGTAAGACCCTCAAGTTCTATTACAAATTCCTCAAACAAGAAATTTTTATTTGGAGGGGAAAGAAAGGAGCATGCAGTTGAGATCCAAAAATACGAAGTTCCATATGGGAAATTTAAATGATCGTAAGGATTTTACTATATAAAATGTAGAAGGCAGCTCGCTCTTCAGGAAACTAGTAGAATAGACATTACAATCCCCAAAAACATTTGGAGGATGAAGTAAAAGCCAAAAGAGTTATCTAGGATCCTACTCAATCCACTCCAAAGGTAGAATCACAGACTCACAGAACCTGACAGCGACCCTGTGATATCTCTGACAGCCACTGGCATCTATTCAGAGTTTGCGTGAAAATCTCCACTTGTCCACCGGCAGAGGCACGTCTTGCCGACGTACAGGAACAATCTACCCGTGGGCCTGGTACTGCTCTCCACAGAGGTAGACCCAGACCCTGACCATTGGCCCAGTATCATGAGAACAAGGCAGCCCCCCGCTTTGGAGTTCAGGCCTGGAACCTCAACACAGGATGAGACTTGACCTCAGAGTGAGGGAGAGAGACAGCCCTGGCCCAACCTCTACCCCAAAACAGAGCAGTGAGCTAAGCAGCATTTACTCACTACCTACCTATCTAGCATGGGCAGAGCGAGAGGACCTACTTTAGGAGAGAGGACTGGGGCAGGCGGACCAGAGGCCCAACAGGACAGACCCAGTTTGGGATTTCAATTCCTCCAATTAATGAATCCCCTAAAAGTCCCCTTTGATATGCAGGGTTCTATGCAGGTCCTAGTGGCCTCCTCTTCCTCCTGTCCCTCTCTCTCTCTTCCTAATCAGAGGTGGTCACAAACACTATCACGGCTTGTGTATTTCTGCTTCACAATGGTTTTGTCCCGATTTGGTCTTTTTCTCAGGTTTTTCTTCCCCTTGAATCACGTGTTGCCATGCAATATACATTTCCTCTGTGATGGTCTTCCAGACCACCAGAATCTCTGGGCATGAACCTTGATAGACTTGTCTTCTGAGTCCTCCAAGCCCCGAGGGTCAGCCAGCATTTATTGAGCACCGTCGTGTACGTGTGCTTGCATGGACACACGGACAGGGATGAGACTGCTGCCAGCCAAATGGACATCACTCTGAGGTCAAGTCTCCTCCTGTTTAGAGATTCCAGATCCTGGACTCTGCAGTGAGGGGCAGATTTGGTCTCATATTGGCAGTATTGGTTTTAAATTAACTCAACAAGGCCCTGTTGCTCCTACTCTGACTTAAGTCCTGTGCTTGCTGGGTACTGGGGTACTGGGGTACTTCAAAGGTATGATGAAAAGCTCTCAGGATTGAATCCTTCGCCTCCGCTGTCATTCTGTCCCAATGAGGGAGAATGTGCATCTGATTGGTCAGATTGCAGGACAATGATTGGCAGTATTTGCAGGTGGGTGTGGTCACTATGCATAAAAGATGGTCTGGGAATGTGGCTGGCTTGGCCCCTATCCTCCATTCAAATGGCAGATGCAGCTCACTGGCCCAGGCTGAGTCACTGTCCTTTGTCATGCTCTGGCCAGCATGTGGCTGGTCAGAGCACGGGAAGAGCAGAATTGGGGAGAATAAGGCCCCCATGCTTAGCCCAGCTGAGCCCAGTTCTCTGGATGGTTTATGTCCAAGCCCAGCAACCATCAATCATGACTCTACTTCCTCCTCTGTCCTTCCCCTTGATCTCCCTCTAGGACATTGTGGGCAGTGGTTGCTAGGGTTCAATTCTGCCTGGATCCTGTGGCCATTACACATGGATTAGCACCTCTGTACTGCCAATACCTTTGATAATGATCGACCACCCTCCAGTTCACCTAGAATAAAGTTTTATCAGGGGGGTTAGGGAATGCTTCACAGAGAGAGCAGAGTTTAAGACTGGCCTTAAAAGACATATAGGATTCCATAGAAATTTGGAGACATGAGGTCAGATGTTCTAGGCAGAAGGAACTCAGGAGTGTTTGGAGAAGAGTAGAGTCTAGTTTGGTGCTGGTCACATGAATGGGGAGAGTGGAAGAACAGTGTAGAAATTTAGGTAGAGCCTACAGTTTGGAGTCCTGGAATGTTGATTCAAGAAGTTTTCGCTTAATTTAGTAGACACCTGGGAGCCATTGAAAGCTATTGAGCAGGGGAGGGCTGTGGTCAGGAAGGGAGGGTTTGAGCTCTAGAAAGAAGAATTGCAAAAATGTGCAGGATAGACTGGAGCCAAATGAGACAAGGGGTAGAAGGACCAGTTAGGAGAACCAGACAGTGACCCAGGCAAGCAGAACATGAGGGCGGGCAGTGGAACTAGACCAGAGGCCCCAGGTGGAGAGAGAGCACAGAACCCGGAGGACTGTGATCCCAAGGAGGCGATAAGCTGGCCTGCGGAGGGTGGCTCAAAGGCGTTCTGCCAGAAAGGTTTGCAGGATGACAGGGTAGTGGCATGCTCCACAGAATCTGGGAAGGCAGGGACAGCAGGGCTGGTTTGCAGAAGGATGAGTGTGTCCACCTGCCCCAGGCCTCTCCACCCCACCTCTACCACTGCTCCCCAGAGAGACAGTCAGTGCCCCTGTGCCGCTGCAGTCAAGACCTGGAGTGTCCTTCTCCCAGTTCCCTCCTCTTCCTCACCAGGCTGACTATCAGTTATTGCTCAGCTCTCAGCTCCAGCACTGCCTCCTCCTGCAAGCAGGCCCTGAGCCCCATCATCGGGTTTAGTGACACGCCCTCCTTCTTCCCAAGCAGAGCTGCTCACTCACCTCCACCTGACACCCGTGCTGGGGGAACTGCAGTTACTGGCTCATGCCTCTGTTTCCCCATCACCTGGCAGCCTTTTGAGGACAGGTGCTTAGTCTATTCAACATGAATGCGACAACATTTACCGAGCATCTTCTATGTTCTAACTCAGGGTGCTGAGAACCCTCCCTGCAGCAAATGCAGATGCTGCTCCCAAGGAATGATTGGTCTGGTGGAAGAACGGAGGAAGGGTGGCCAGTTAAACTGCAACGGTCCACACAATGGGGGCAGGGGGACTCTTCTTTGACGCTTTATCTCCCACCCCTGGCAAGGCCTGGCACAGAGAAGACTCTAAATAAATGATGGTGGAGTGAAGAGAGGACATCGTGGTTTTGAAGTGTTGCAGGACATACAAAACCAGCTGGGAACAGAGGGCTGGAGCTCAGGGGACATAGCCACAAAAGAGATATTTTTGGAATTCTGCCCTCTCATCTATAAGTTAAACATGAGTTGCATTAAAGCTGGCGTGGAGAGTGTGGGGGGGGAGGTATTGGAGCTTACAGAGAACATGAAATAAATGAGCAGGCTCCCCTCCACTTTGCCTCTGTACGCCCCGCTCTGCTCAGATGAACAGAGGACGGGCTTATCCCTGGCACAGGGAGGCTGCTCCCACTCAGAACACATCAGGTGGAAGGAATTAGGACACTGAATCTGCCTACGCCCTGGGGCCAAACATCAGCTGAGCAGCCAATGCTCACACTGTAGAATGTTCCTGTTCAAGGAAGTGTGTGGTCAGCCGGGAGAGGGGAGGCTGCCTCCATGCCGTGCCCCAGACAGCGGATCACATCTCCGGGCTCTGGACTGACCAGTGGTTTTTTCCATTTTCCCAATTCAATGCAAGATTTCAGCTCCATCCAAATGCCTGTGGCACTGAAAGAATCAAATTTAGATCCCAAAGTGACATGAAAAATGGAAAAAGCCTGTTCTGGCCATAGTTTCTGCTGGTCCTAAATAAAAGAATTATCCAAATTGCCACTCAAGAGCTCCCCTTCTGGCTCCCTGAGGGAAGCCAGTCCAGGTGAGGCTCTTCCACGCTCCCTCACCCAACTCCAAGATGCACTTTGGGAGTTCTTACAGACAAATTATTGCTAGGAACAACTTCTAGTTGTTTGAAAATGTTTGCAAGTACCCAAGTTCACTGCGGCCAAGTTGTATGGCTTGGCTTTGGAGGTTCCCCAACTTCTTAGGACACAGCTGGGAAAGTGTGGTCCACTGCCTGAGCCCCGTGGCAAGACGCACTCCTGGGTGGTTCCAGGGTCAGAAGAGCACATGTCCAGCCCCCGTGGCTCCTTCCCCATG
Organism: Mirza zaza; assembly: GCA_008750895.1. Classification (NCBI taxonomy): domain Eukaryota; kingdom Metazoa; phylum Chordata; class Mammalia; order Primates; family Cheirogaleidae; genus Mirza; species Mirza zaza. Next base: position 1,486 of record VSMD01007992.1, on the reverse strand, counting down.
AGCACGGGTCCACCCTTCCTCTAAGCCTATGACATATGCAGGCTGGCCTCACTTGCCTCCCAACTCTGCCCCTTCCCCATCACCCCAGCACTCCTGCTCCTTCTGGGGTGCTTCCAGGAACACCCTGCACCATTTCAGACAGGATCGAATGGCCTGGATCTTTAGCAACCTGGAACACGTAAGCCGGCCAAATCACTTCCTCCTTTGTTTCAGACAACCAGTTATATGACAGCAGAACTCCTCGTCCTCATTGAGAAGGTGTTCCTGTGCCTTTCATGGAGATGGACAGAGGGCTCAGGCAGGTTTGGGAGCCGGGATACCTCAACTCCATCCCGGCTTTGCCACTTACTTTCTGGCGATGTTGGGGAAGGTTCTTTGTTTCTGTTGGCCTCAGTTTCCTCCCTATAAAATGGGGGTGATACTCCTAGTTCCTACTGCGTTGGGATGTTTGAGAATTAAATGAGATAATCCATTTAAAGCACTTAGAAAAGTGAATATGCAATAAAAATTAACCTTTATTATCATGATTAGCTTTAATCACAACTCAGAAAGGGCCCCACCAGACGTGTTAACTCTAATTTGCAAACCTGCTTACACACTGGCTCCCTTTTCTCAGTTTAGGGGGTGTGCTGCACCTCACCCCTTCTGTCCCCAGGAGGCTCCTTGCGGAATCACCTCTGCCAAATCCCACGGTCTCCCCCCACACACAACAACGGTCACACCACACGCCCGGTGTGCACTCCGAATGCGTCAGAACAGACTCACTGTCACAAACAGCCCCAGCACGTGGTGTCTTAACACAGCAAAGACTGACTTTCCCTCATAGTCGAACATGAGTCAAATGTAGGGGTGTTCGGCTCCACGAAGGCATTCAGGGATCCAGGCTCCTTCCTGTGGCTCCACCGTCTCGCAGGGGCACGGGGGGGAGGGCTGCGTGGCAGGTTCGTCCCTTTGGCCCACCTCGCATTGGCCCGGGGCTCGGTCCCAAGATCCCTCCACACTGTGGCGGAGGCCGGGAAATAGTCTTTCCATACGTACGGAGAGGGAAATAAAACCCATCTGATGGACAGATAGTATATTTTTCTGCACCTACTCCTGAAGCAGAAGCTTCTCTGGGAGGAAACTTGAATTCATTTTCTGCAGGGCATTCTCTTAGCCATCAGTACTCCACCTGTTTCTCCTCCAACCCTGGAGCAGATGATGTCTTATCGTCCGATCCTGATGGCACATGTGTGAGAAAGAAGGTGGCCTTCGGAGCGGGACAGCGGGTTCAGCTCTCAGCTCTGCCACTTACCTGGGAGCCCGGCCCCTGAGTCAGCTCCCTTTGCTGCTGGGTGGAAGTGGCGACACGACATGGGGTCCTGAGAACCGGGGACAACACCTGTGAAGTCCTGCCCCTTCCCCCCCCCCCCCCCCCCCCCCCCCCCCCCCCCCCCCCCCCCCCCCCCCCCCCCCCCCCCCCCCCCCCCCCCCCCCCCCCCCCCCC